>OX183133.1:20179152-20287927 GCA_945261195.1 Cryptosula pallasiana | reverse complement strand
GTACAACATTTACTTGCTTGTTGGGTAGTGCAAGCAGAAAAACACTACAATATTATACGTATTCTCACTTGTGTTTATTTAGTAGTTGCTTATTAATTATTAATCATTATTATTACTAATAATTCATATTAGTTGCTGTTATTATATTACTATTAACAGCAATTGAATTTTGTATTTTTACAGAAAATTTATTATTTATGTCACTATATTATTAGTTATTGTTGTTTATCAAATTAATTTGTTACCATTACCAGTTATTATTTAGTTATATATATTATTATTTCTATTGATCCATTTGCTCTTATTATGCTTATTGTTTATTAATATCATAATTTTTTTAATTACAATATATTTATTTAGCTAAGAGAGAGTAGCTTGTTTACTACTAGCATCCCTATTTTCATTGCTAACGCAGTCCTAACCACAATTTTGTTTGCTGCCAGTGAAAAACCGCCTGGCCTTTCGATGATGTGTTATGCTGGAAGTGCTATGTTGGTAACATGGTGATTGCATCACAGTAGTATTTTTTCCACGCATAATAATATATATATAAACTACTCACTCACTGTTTGTATAATTCTTTTACGTTGGTCGAGCCATCTCTGACTTAATCAATGTGAATATTCCATTCAATATGTTTGGGCTTTTGAATGACAGCTGTTTGTTTAGATGCATTCACAAATGCTTTTTTGAGCTCACCTTTCAGTTATTCTGTATGACAAACTTCTACTGACTCATTAAGCGTGTCCGCAGCTTGCAGGCCATTTCGAACTATTTGAGATAACATAGCAGTAATCACATAGTAGTGTTTTCTTTCCACATTACAACAACCATTAGTGAAGAAAATTTCATTAGTTAAACAAAATTATGATTTTCAAGTTTGAAAAAAGTGAAAAAAGAAGCCACTGCAATAAAAAAGGTTAATGTACTAATGGAGATTAATTAGATAAATGTCTTTAATTGCGTTAATCTTTTGGGTAAATTGATCTCGTTAATCGTGAAAATAGCCCGATTAGTTCCCACCCTAGTATCTGGTAAATATGTCCTTCTAGTTCCTCGAAGGCTATTTCAGGTCTCAGGCTATGGCGATTCACTTCCTGTTGGCCGGTATGGCATCCACAGGGTAGGTAATGCTCGTTGCGGGTTTGTTCAGTTCGGTGTAATTAATTATTTTTGTTCTGGCTATGTAGTGATGCTGGAACAAGTATTAACATATTATAATTTTACACTTTATATATCTTCGAACTTTGAGGTGGACAGGCGCTTGTTATGGAAAAATCAGACTTTAATTGAAAAGTGTGGTGGTACTTTGGATGTTTGAGACCGGTTTTTAGAGCGATTTTCAGGCATTGGAAGTTATGAGTGAGAACCTAAGACCCGAGCAATGAGGTGATTTGCTTGACTTGGTGCTTCCTTTATTTGGCATGTTTTACCTCGCTGGTGGATAGTTTGAAGAGAGTGATAGCCATTTATAGGGCTAGCTAAGAGAGAAACGATTAGACCAGATGGGTGTTGATGGTACATCTAGCAGAAACAAAAAGTTGTTTGCTGTGTGTACTAGTATTTTGCTACTGGCAGCTACAAGTTGATCTACTATAGTTCATGATAATTAATCCATGCAATTCTATGACAATACCACAAAGGCATCTACATGAAAGTTGAACAGGCAAGACAAATATCATGTTAAGCATTAGGCATTTTTAGGAGTAATGCAAAATCGACTACTAAGTGTTGTTAGTCTCGTTGGATGATCGTTTTATTTGCAGCAGAATATGGGATAGCTGTTTAACAATTAAATTTTGCAGTGCATTGATAACACCAAATTTTATCTCATTGTCTCTTTGAAAAATTAAACGCCCATTAATTTCTTTGGTTGTTTTGCGTTTTTTTAAAACTTTTCAAGAGGTGATGAAATGTGTTTTTTAGCACTTTTTCTGCAACGAGAATAAGAAACTCCAATACTTAAAATGAAAAAGCTCACTGAATCTCTATTTTTTGCTATTCCATCATGACTGTTTCGAAAGATAAGATGAAAATGAACCGATTGTTCAAAAAATACAATTTGTAACTCTTTTCAAGGAAATAACAGAGACCAACCTGTTGAATACTTTGTACGATTGGTTTCCTGTATGTGAGTCATTTACTAAGATTCCTTCACATCCACCGTGACAATACCAACCACTTCCACCCATTGGGTTTTCGAATCCAGGGTTCCTCAAAAAGTTATCAGCAGGCTCTGGTTGAACATACCCAATTTCAGTAATAGACAAACTGTCCACCTTAAAGCCTACTCCAGGATCAGCATCGCTGATTGCAAAGGAGATTTTTGTTTGGTTTAGGTCTAAAATGAAGAAAAAAAAACATAAGGATGTAATTTTTTGCGTAAAGTTAGCGATGTTAAATGTTTAAAAATCACTTTGTCGTTTGATGATCCAGTATTGTGAGAGATTTACATAAGATAGCCATCCCCCCTTCTTCCCCCTCCACCCCCACACCCCCCCCCTTCCAACCCTTGTTGTCCACTGGCCAGCTAGATATAACCCCCGACCCCTTCCCCTTCTCCTAGATGCAAATTATCCCACGGAAATGGATACCAAGGACCCCGACCCTGTATAGACCCTGTATAGGCCCTATACATCATATAAAACCTACCCCGGGTTACCCTGGGTCTACCCCGGGTCAGCTACCCCGGGCCTGGGTCAAAAGAAGATGGAAGACTTAGCCTGGGACCTATGGAACCCAATGCCCTAATCAGAAAGTGAATAGGAAGAATACAACAACCAGGAGAGCAAGCTAAGTGATGGGCGTCCTAATAAGGAGTGAAAAAGTACCAGCATGCCCTAATAAAGAATGAAAAAGACCCAAGCCACAGAAAAGAGCGGCAAAAAGTGCCCAGCACAAATTGCCATGTGCTCGTTATTACGATTGGCTAAACTTGTTTATGAAATTGTATTATGTATTGTGATTGCTGTATTTTTACTATTATGTTATATGATCGGTTCACCTTAATAAGGGGGTGAACTTTTCTCTGCTTCTCCTATAAAAGGAGCTTTGTTTGTGAGTTAGAGGCAGAAGTCTAGTAGAGTTTGCTAAATACCCTTGTACCTTGCTAAATAGATTATGAAATAAATATTATTAAAGTGAACTTCTGTCATTGTGTGCCTGGGTCTAGGACCCAGTGAAGGTTATTGAAGTCAATTCGGAGTGACTCCGAATTATATTGAAGAAGTTGTTTGGAGTGACCCCGTTGTGTCTGAGTAGATAGTGCAAAACTTCTACAGTATTACCATTGCCTTTTGCATGAACTTTTAGGTCTACTGCAGCTAATACCTCCACCCGTTTCCCCACTTTCTGGTTTCAGTGTGACCAATAGGTATAGAAGCTTCTCACAAGAGTAGGTAGTCTAACACAGAACCATTTAATTCTAAGCTAAGCTTGTATTCAGATTTTTAAGGTTCCATCCAGATGTTGCAACATTTTATGGTACGAGGTGGACAATATCTGTGCCATACTTTAATTCGATGTCTTTACACAGCACTGCTGATATCCTGGGATCATTAGCTAGAAAACCATTACAGAGTTGATTATCCTAACAATTGGCTATGTGTGCGTATTTAATTGTGGTATATCTCAGCCCCATATCTGAATTGTTTGAGCCTTCGGTAGAAGCATAGTACATAGGCTAATCCTATGTGTCACTTTCAACTATGCCATTTGCTTATGAATGATGGGATATAAATCTTGTTTTCTTAATTTTTTATGTGAGCATGACTTCCTTATCAACTGAAGCGCTGACTTGGCTTTGTGGTTTGTGTGGTTCTGTACAGGATGACCAAACTATGAAAAACTCATAGTTCAAACATGTTTCCAAAACAGATGCTACTGTGAGTGTCATGGCATCAAATGTAGGGAGATTGCAATGCCATTGTGTAAAGTGGTAGGTAATGGCTTAATCATATACATAAATTTCCTATACTTAAATTAGTGTAACAAGATAAAAATTAAGGCTAAAAGTTTTAACATCATAAAAAATGAAAACGCTGGAAAGAGAGCACTAATTAGCTGATATTCACTCAAGGCTTTCGTAATGCTATTAAAAACATATTTTGTAATATTAGAAACAAGCATCACGTGCTTGATTCGTTTGACTCAGTCTGGAGATTAATGTTGTTGTTAGCACTGCTAAAGGAAATAGTGAGAAAAAGAATAGGCTATGAGTTAGTGCTAGCTTTGACATCGGTGTTACACCACATCCTGGAAAAGTTGCAAGCACCTGAGGCTATTAAACAAATAATGGTTTCTCTATTGTGCTTTAGAGCAAAAGAATTCGTGATAAGTCATGAAATGAAGCTAGATTGCCTTACTGTCGTTAGAGAAGCATACAGTTGTTGCTGTACAGGATGCCAGTTTATCTACAGTATGTCTTGCACAGTGTACATACACCGCCTCAGAAAGTAAGCATTGAATAACTTGTTTTATAAAATTTGAAACTGTTGATAAATGAAAAAGTCATGAAAATAACATGAAAACAAACCTCATTGTTTTTGAAATCCAATAAACAGGAAAGCTACTGCTTTCTCACCTAAAATGTAGAACTCTGTCTCCATAAGCACCCAATCACAAGCAGGTTCAATGTTCTGTTTGCAACTGATATGAAACCACTCCTCAGAGCTATCTAAAACCCATTTGTTTTGTTTATTTATCCAAAATACAAGTTACAGTAATTGTTAGATACTAGTCAACACTAATTTTTTTGCTAAGCCCACAGCAAAACATGTGAATGAAATATACAAACATCGAGTTTTATTTTTTTCACCGTTGTCCTTTTTTTAACTATTATAAAAAAATTGATGTTTGCACAAAATAATTACAGAATTGGAAGACTATAGCAGTTTTTTCTGAAAATGTTGAACTTTTTTACCTGGCAATGTGTAATATAAGGTTGCACACAAAGACTGAAGATCCTGATCTGGAATAGATGGTAGCACTTTAACGTATCCACTAAATTTGTAGACACGACTTGCAGATATCGTTAAGTCCGTTGGAAGTGCTTGATATGGGCCTTGCCAATTTTGGAATCTAAAAAGTCACATCAAATTTCAAATAGTGAAGCCCTAAGATGAATCTGAAATAAGAACTTTATTGTACACATTCAACAAGTTTCTTCACGTAAATTTAATAAGATTTGTTATTGCTAAACTTGTTTCATTTCCACATCTACAAAATAAACTTTCGCAATTTGAATTTAAAATAGTAATGAAGTTCCTTTCATTAATCTCAAAGAAAATTCAGGTTCACGAAAACACTTACTTAAAACTCTATTTGACATTTCCTGCAAGACAACAATATTGTCTCTCCTATTTACAAGAGTTTAAGAACACAAAAAACGTTTTTACAGACCAAACTGATTCATGGTAAAAACTTGTTTTATAACACAGCTGTGTAACTAAGATTCCATTCATTTATGAGTAGATATTTGTTGCTAGCACCAACAAAAATTTTACCATCAAGGGCTACAAACAGAACATGAAGAAAATTAGTAACTGCGAGAGAAATTGTAAGATTAGGTGTTTTTGTTAAGTTAGTTGAGCAGCTTGTCATGTGTTAGATTTTACATAGACTGGCGGCTGAACTAACAGCCTGAAAATGGGATTTGCTTGCTGTAAACACTGATGTGAAATAATGTGCTTTTTTACTGCAAGCCAGGTGAGTCAGTGTAGAAGAATATGCTGAGCCACGGCATTTCCCCTTCTTCCACTAGCAGCTGTACTAACTGTTAGAATATTGGCGGATGACCAACTATGAATCTGCCAGCTTTTTAATTTGCCTGGAAAACATATGATGCTCTAACAATCAACTTGATAAAACTTCACGATTAACTTCACACGATGCAAATAACTGATTGTGACTGACTGGTGCAGTGGCCCAATCTCTCAAAGCTTCATTCTTCGTCCATCGCATGTATGGATGTTCATAGCAGCATACATAAACCAAATAAATATGGCACCAATTTGCCATCATTTACCAATGACCACAAAGTATCTATAATTGAGCATTTACAATTGTAATAATGACAGCCTTCGTTTTTAGTTGGCTAGGTACGATGAATTGTCTTTCAAACAACCTTTATTTTTGTTGTTATAAAAAACAAACAGTAATAATTAATTTCAGTTGAAAGAATGCGTTGTATCTAAATAGTTATTATTTATGTGAAAACAAATATAATTAATCCTGACTGAACACTGACAGTAGGTTCAAAACATATTATTTAGGGTGATCCTATTAACTAAAACATAACAAAAGAGGTAACAACTCCTCATCGGTCAAATGCCATTGTAGAAAATATATCACCCAGTAGCACTTAGCGAAATTTAAGACATCCTTGTAAGTTGGAAAATGTGTAAACATTTACGATCATGTAGCCCAGGCTTTAAAAAAATATGGGACTCACACCATTGCAACTACAGCAGAATTGCACTTGCTGAATTGTGTTAAAAAAACTACAGCAGTCCACTGAAACATATTTTAAACCCAAGTTCAACTAACCAAATTGCCAGAAAGCCTTTGGTATAGCAGAAAATAGCAATCCACTCTTACCAAATGATTAAAGTTGTTTTGGTACTTTTGGAAGGTTTAGTTAGAGTTTAGTTATATTTGGAGAAACAGTGCCAGTGAGTTTTGTTTTCTGTTGTTGTTTCAGGGTTTTCTTCTGGAAATTCTCGAGTTATTGACTTGGCCAGTTTTTAGATGATGAATAAGAACCTTAAAGTCATGAAACATTGTATAAAAACTCCACCTATAGTAAACTGGAATCATTACCTTTGTAGAGCCAAGTAAGACATATTCCCAGAATGTGAATCATTCACCAGCTGTCCAGTACAACCTCGACAAGTCCATTCAGATCCAAGAGGTTGCTCAAACCCAGGATTCACAAGTATCTCACCTGGTTCATTGCTACTAGACTGTAGACTAGCAATAAGAACAGCTAATAATCCATCAAAAACAGCAGCGGTCATTCTAAAAAGCAGTCTGAGAAAGAACAGTCCCTATTAGTGTACAGCTGTGAGTTGTTTTCAGCGGCTCTCACTAACAGCTATGTAAGAAAAATGCTCATAAATGTCGTCTATCATTTTTTAAAGCTGTAATCAGTAATCCTAACCACAACAGTGTGATAAAAAATTGAGTAATTGCCAAATTCCTGAATCATGAGTAGTCATTAATCTCTTTGATTATGGTGATCAGCTTAGCAGGCAAGTTTTATTTTTAAGTGCGACACTCATGATAAGCTTTCATCAGTAAAAGGCAATGTATTGGAATATTGTTTCATCAAATGAAAACTTTTCAAATCCAAAGTTGTGCTTTTTTAAATTTTATGAAACAAAAATGGGCACCCATTATAAGCAAGCACTGGCATTTTGCACCAGTTCATAGCGAACAAGTCATTTTAATTGCACAATTTTTTATCTGGTGGTAACTTGTTGGCTAGTACAAATGCAGCAGATTTAAAATAAACAAAACTAAAAACTTTTGAGTATTCTTGTTAATATGGCGGTAAAGTTTTAAGCAGTAAAACCTGTGAACATTGACCTTCACATGCCCTTACATACTAGACGCTGTTTTTGTTGACCATAGACACCCCTTTAGTGTTGATTTGACGTGAGCAGCAGGCATTGGCTGTCCCTGTTGCAAGCGGTAGAGTAAGCAATGCTTCTTTTCCTATGTTTCAAACTTGACAGGGCTGGTAGTAATCTTTTCCAGTCCAATGGTGACCTTTACTGGGCCTGTAGGAACCTTTACTGGGTTGGTAGTAGCCTTACTGGACCAGGGTCAAATGAGTGACTTAGCCTAAGATCTCAAGAATAGTTGTCGAGCAGCAGAAGGCCAAGTTTGCGGCATACATACCTCCAAAAGCCAAGAAAGAAGGGCGTCAGACTAGTATATACCGCATTAGGACTTAGCAGGCAATTGGAACGTGTATCAGCGGACCTTCTACCCACTAACTCCACCCCTTTATCCTTGGGCGCTTGTTCTATTCAACTACTTGCAATTATCTTACTATTGTATTGTTGGTAGTATGAAAGGAGCAGTTCAATCCACCTGGGTTTTTATTGGCGTTGCAAAACGAGATGTTCACTCGACATCAGTATTCATTGCGCGGCTTATTATTGTTAATGAATGAAGACAGGTGCTCTATTGTTGCTCTTGTCATTTTTCGATATCTTTACTAACCTCTTGCACCTGAACTTTTTCCTCTCCTGTTTTTTTAGTATGAGATGAGCAGATCAGGACACCCATGTTATTTGGTGATTCAATTTAGAGTTACCCTTTGGAGCTAACCTCCAGTTTACAGCCCGTGAGAATATGTCGTTTTTATGCATCTGTATCACTCAGTTGCAAGCTTTGTTAAATTTATTTGTGGTATAATGTAATAGCTGAAATGCTTATAATAATTGCTACAAAATCTAAGTTTTGATAGCATATCATGTACATGTCCATGCCAATGTCCATATCCATGTCCATGTCCCTATCCATGACCATGTCCATGTCAATGTCGATGTTCATGTCCTTGTCTGTCAATTTTTGCTCATGTTTATGTCCATGTCTGTTTATGTACATGTCCTTGTTCATGTCTATGCCCACATTCGTGTACATATCCATGTCCATTAATGCGCATGTCCATTTTCATGAACATATCCATCTCCATTCATGTACATATACATATCCATTTATGTCTATAATCATATACATGTTTATTCATGCATAAGTTCGTTTATATCCGCTTTATTATATAAACATTACTTTTGACTAACGATTATCATAATGAGCTAAAATATGTACACAGTAAATAATGTAAAAAAGAAAAAAAGTTTAAGGTATAGAATTGATTCCTACTAAGCGCTAGTAGGTTCTGTTGACACTCCATCCTAACATACTCGTCTTTTAGCATAAAAATATGTAAGTCCTCATTTAATTTTTCTGTAACTTAACATCTTTTCATCTTTCATTATGAAACCACAATTGTTTCCTTTTCCTCAACACATTCAGATAACTGTGTTTGTTTAAATAGTTACTTCTCTTGTTTAAACCTTTGGAGCGAATTTGTTTCCTTTTTTACCCCAACAGTAGTAGGATTTAAAGTTGAGTGCAGCAATTCCATCTCCCGTAAAGTCCTCTTTGAACATCCCAAGTGTTTTTTTTTCATGTTTCAACACTTTGTCACAGCAAACACGTATGAACCATTTTGCATCCGTTGTTTTAACTCTCAAAACCTCATCCCTATGTATAATGCAGTATGGACGTGGTAACCAATTGGAGTAATCGACATAAAAACTCTCTTTTCATGTTTGCTTTCACTAATGTTTCTAACGATCTGCTCAAAGCTATGTAGACACTTTATGTATCCATTTTTGCGAACTGAAAATTACTTCTATCTATATCTCGATAATTATACAAGATTAGTAATCAGATTATTTACAGTTATGTCCACTGTTTATGATAATTATCAGGTTCGAGAAAAAGTACAAGTTACTTACTTGTCCACAAAGTTGTAGTAAAACTGCAACATTCTCAGCTTGGCGTATTGTAGTATGAAGAAACTCAAGTGCACTTGCTCATGTTCACCTGAAACGAATCACACAATATTCAATAGGATAGACTTTAAGAACATATTAGTTTTTGTATCGACTTTAATTAGATTTTGGAACAAACCATTTTTTTAGCGCTTATGATTGCATAGAAATCATTCAATATCTCTTCCATAGAAACAAATTTGTTTTCTCTGATGTGGAATAAATTTTCTCTGGCGCCATTAATGTACTTGACTTTTGTATGTTTTTCCTTGTCAGTGATTGTTTTTTCATAGGCAACGTTCCCTATCAGTTTACTGGTAGTGGCAAGCAACTCTTGACTAGAATACCTATATCCCATTCTCCTAGCATCCAAAATCGATGTTCCAAAAGCCTCAAAAGCTTCTCTATGAGCTGATAGACTTCGGTGATTTTTAATCCCTGTTTTAAGTACCACTTTAGAAACGGACTCATAAGCAATATCTTTTCTTCAAACATGCTTTCGACTAGCGAGCGCTGGGGGGTATTTAGGAATCCTTCAGTTTTGGCAAAGTCTCTCATTTCGTCAGCCAAGTGCTTTCTGCTCAACATGGCGATTTTAAAACTCGGAGGCATTTCCCAAAATTTATTTTCTAGTTCCTCTGGGACTTTGATATCACATTCGACGAATCCAAAAAGGTCTTCTGATAGAACTTTCTCCGTCATTTCTTTTTGATTTAGTTTCTTATCGAATCGTTTGGGATAGAAAGAATCGTAAAATGTGTTGACAAATTTTTATAGACTTGTGTGAGTCTTTAAGCGAGTCAACTACTCACACTACCATATCGAAATGACTGTGTAACCTAGAGTTTGGACACTCTTCATTTCCAATGTGTCTCTATACAACTGAGCAATTGATTTTTGTCTAGTAGGATGAAGCTCCTGATGTCCAGCATTGTTGAAAGAGCAGTCGTGTCCGTTCCAGAAACATCCATGAAACTAAAAAATGAGTCGATTTTCAACTCAAAATCCATCAACTCGGAGACCTCGTTGTCCGAGAAAGACTTCTCCTCCATTGAGCTAATTGTTATAGTCGTGCATTATGTAGTTATTGGATTAGTGAAGGTTAAGGGTAGCTAAAGGATTGTGGATAGCTGGAGGGGATTAAGAAGCTAGGAAGGGACTTTTGGAGTGGCGACAGTGCCTGGTGGATGTGTTGTGTTGGAGCTTCCATATTATACCTAGTGAGTGATTTAACATGGCGTCGTAGGCAAAAGGGAAGGAGGATTGTTGCTGTATACTATTGTGTTTCATCATCTTGTGAAAGGAGTATTGAAGGGTTTGTGGTGATAGTGAAGGTCGGTGTGGATTTATTAACGCCGTTGTTATAGGACTGGTGCCAGTTGGTGGTGGTGAAGGTGAGTGTATGTTATTTGTTTGTGGTGGTGCATTACAACTGTTGTTGACGGATGCAGTTAATAAGATTTGTGAAGAATTTGTCATTTACTTTACCAGTTTTTAAGGTCAGTGTTGCCGAACACTTCAGGTTAGTGAAATATGGCTTTGGGATTTAACACTAATGTCTGATGTTGATTTTCTTTGCGAAAATTTGGTACTGTAGCCAGCTGTGCGTGGACTTGCTAAATTTTACCGGTTCAGCAGAAAAGAAATTCTCTATTTTTCTTCCAGGATATCCGGTAGGTATTGACTGCATCATGCAGCGTAGGTAGAGAGCATTTCAATTGACTCCATAGATCCTGTGACAAGTTTTTGCTTCATTACCGAGTCAATGTTCTCTAATTCTTGTCGTTCCTTCTTTGTGGTATCTTTGCTGCACCAAATTCGGTCCTCTAACGATGTTTTTCTTTATCAAGGAATAAAGATCCCCATTGCATTTGTCAATCACGCAAATTGGGAGAGTCTGTCACAAGGATTTGTTTAGTTCTTGAAAATCCAAATAGGAAGAAAGTTGCGGAGGAGATGGTTGGGGAGCTTTGTTAAATAACCAGCGAATTGCCAACCCTCGTAAACAGATGCCATCTTTTAACATATTGATCTTGTGTTCTCTGTAGATAGCTCTTTGTCTTTCCAAAGCTCGAATGAATAGGGTTACATCAAAGTTGTTGTACCATTTTAAAAAGTCTCTCATGACGTTCATGTGTTCATTTTCTCATACTTTTTGACAAATGGCGTACTCTTTTTTGCTGATGCTTTTCTGCTTCAACAAGCTGTGGAAAACTTCTCTCAGCAGTATATGTTTTTGTTGCAATTGACTTAATTCCTTCATTCATTTGTAAGGAATAAATCATTTTGAATTTTTGCATTTTTACACATCAAGAAACAATCTGTAATTGTATCCTGGTGTGATAAAAGTTGTGCAATCTAAAAACAAAAAAGATTCCATTCCAATCCCAGGCATATTGGGCTTTTTTTTTTGATGAAAGAATCAAAATCTTCGACGGAGACGCCTTTCAGTTGTTGTAGCGAAACTCCTTTTATTACATTGATGTCGTAGCGCCACGAATTGAATCCTAGAATAGGAAGCTTTTCCATGTACTTTTCCAGTTTGTCCGGAACTCTGGCAACTCCTAGTTTTCTTCTAAACGGTTTTGGTTTGAGTGGCGATGGACTCAGGAAATTTGTTTGGATTTTTCCAATCAATGTATCTCGTCTTTTACTTGTTTTATTATTCGTGAAAAGTTTTTTCACTCGGATGTATGCTGCTTCAGTGATGTTTTCCAAGTGCGGAATGAAGTTCTCAACGCACCCTCTATCATCACTATTGTTGATAATACATCAAGGCAGTTCAAAATTTGGTGCATTTTAACAAATGGAAATGTTCAAGAGCTTATGTTTGCTTGTGCAGAAGGTGGTGTCTGCATCTCTATTTTCATCGCATTTCAGAGCAAACACCTGATATCGTACATGGCAAAATGTGGTTAATGTCTCAAAGGGTGATCTGTGCTGATGCTTATTCCGAATAACTCCTTTAACTTGTCGAAAATTGTGGCGGAGGGTTTGTGTTCTCATCCAAAGTTGAGCATCTGTGTCTTTTCAGGTTGCCAAATTTGTCAAAATTAGTGTGAAACGCTGGAAACTTGTAGGCTCTGGTGTATCTTCCAATTTTGTGATGAGAGTGAAATGTTTGCCTTGCAGATCGAGATGCAATTTATTTATGGTTTTGACTTCGAGAACCAAATCACCGTAGAGGTTTTGTTTAGTGTAGCATAAACACTGTTATCTTTTCATCAAATATTGTCTTTCAAAAACAAAAACAAACCCCTTTCATTTACTCCTTTATCCAAAGCTGTTCTCTCTGAGCCCTCCATTAGATACCTATCGCCATCTTCTTCCTGTTGATTTAGATAGCGATCAAAAAGTCTCTGTACAATTTTTGCATCCAGTCGATCCGATCGAGTACCTTTATCTTTTTAAGCACCATTTGCATTGTTAAGCATCCAAAGAAACACAAGTTATTGTCTTATGCTACATCATGACTGTCATACACCATGGTACAAATATGCTGATTGAGGTAAACATGAAGGGAAACTGTGTTCAAACGAACAGTTTTTCTATGTCCTCCAAATTTTCCCATTCCGATCAATTTGTATAAATAAATCGTAACGTTTGTGATCAACATCATTCTCCAAGCTGTATTTAGTCTTTGTCTCAAACTGTTAGCACGCTGATCGGTCTCAGCAACAACAGTGAAGAATTCGTCAAGCTGTCCTTCGGATTCTATCAAGCGAGCTCTCAGATAGACAGTGGCGTTGTTGGATGATGAGTGAAAATAGCGGAATTCACAGCCGTTTGTATTTTCTCGGATACAACCTACGCTGCAGTTGACTTTTGCTCTCTCACTCAAGTGTTTCCAAAATTTTTTAACTACTCCAGCATCCCCGATGAATAATAGTCATTTTGGTAGGCGTATGCCTGGTCTCTCAGAATTTCATCGCAAAGTCTTTCGTTTAGAATGTGTATGACTTTACCTGGTCTTTGTTTGCTTTTCACAGCACCCCAATATCTGGCTATCAGCTCATTCAAACCTTCATCATGAAAAGTTGGAGGTGGGCTATCATCGACAATACCTAGAGATGACACTCGACTAGGTATTTCAACTCTTGACTCATCCATATCTTGTCCTATGTCCTCTTCTTGTTCTTCGTGATCCTCATCGTCGTCGTCATCGTCGTCGCCGTTGCAGCCGCAGCCATCGTTGTTGGCATCATCATCATTATAATTGATATCTGTTAGGACATGACAATTACTACACATGTATACATTATTTGTTATGTGCTATTAACATATTATCACATGGCTATGTTTTATGGAAATGTTACATATTGCTCATTGTAATTTATTATAGCTATGGATTATACTTTTGCTATACCAGCTCTCTGCATATATATGAGTGGGATATCTTTGACCATTTCATTGTATTGTAAACTCAGGTTAGAAAATACACATTCTATGAGAACACAACAATTGGCGACGAGGATGGGATTATTCAGCTGGAGATTTCTTCACTTCTGCATCATCACTTGACATCTGTTTACTTCTTGATATATTACACTGCTTAAAAGAAATTGTTTTGAGCAGTGGACATAGTTTAAATTATTTGAATTTAACAAGAGTTATGGTTCAATCAACATGTCTACTCCTACTGACCAGCCTATTCAACTACTCACTCAGCAGATGGCGCTTCAGAAGGAGCAGATGGAACAACAGAAGAGAGAAAATCAACAGCTGATGGAACTATTTACACAGAAAACACAAGCTCAAGCAGGAGGAACAACTCCAAATTTTACTGCTTTTGATCCCAACGTAGAGCTGTGGACAGACTACTTGCTACGCTTCAGGACATTCGTAGGAGCTAATTCTATTACTGAAGAAAGAATACCGCAGATTTTTCTAACCAATCAATCGAAAGTTGTCTACAAACAGTTAACAGATTGGTCAGATCAGCAAACTCCTAAGAAAGAAGTCAACAACAAATGGAGGAAATTGAGGATTACATGATGACTCAATATAACCCAAGAACTTTCATCATCAGAGAAAGATATCGTTACTGGAGCAATATGAAAAGAAATCCAGGAGAAACAATTCAAGAGTTGGCAGCAAGAATTAGGCATGATGCTACAACTTGTGACTTTGCATCTATTACCGACGCGCAGGATGAAGCTTTACCCACTAGATTTATCTGCTCGGTCGGGAATGAAGCAATTTTGAAAACACTCTTCAAAATTAAAGATGAAGAACTCACTTTTGCCAGAACTATTGACATCGCCATAGAGATGGAAGAAGCGGCAAAGGTAGCAAAAGAAACTGTACATTGGGCAGCAAATCCTGTACAAATAGTAAACAAGAAGAAGACAAATCCAAAGCCTGCAACTAATTCTACTCGGCAGAGCTGCTACAGATGTGGGAAAGATAACCACAAAGCTGTCGAATGTAGGTACAGGAATTTGGTTTGCAATTACTGTAAACTTACAGGACACCTGGAAGTCGTCTGCCGAAAAAAGCAGAAAGGTGCTAAAACTTTGAAGTTGGTCAAGGCAGTCAAAACAGTCGGCACCAATCCACAACTTCAAGTTGATGTCAATTTACAAGGTCATCCAATTACCTTGGAAGTAGACACAGGAGCAGGAGACAACTTCCTATCTATGGACAACTGGAAGAAAATTGGCAGTCCAGCACTAACAACGACACAAGTATGCTATGAATCAGCAACCAAAGATCGGATTAACATCCTAGGAGTTTGTCTTATCAACACACATCAGGAGTCACGTCAGTAGTAATATATGAGCAGATCTCCCTACCAAGTGTTTTTTTGTGGATTAGATCTTGGAGGTTATGCAATGAGTTACGATGTTGGATGGATTCGCCGAGTTTATGTTGTATTTTATTTGAGTGGTACTTGAGTGGCATTTGAGTGGTATTTAAGTGGCATTTGAGTTTTGATTATTTTTTTACTTGATTTGAACTTATATGGCATATAGATTTTGAATGTATGGCATTCAAGTTTTGATAATTTTTTACATAACTCGAACTTAATTTGAACTTATATGACATCTAAATTTTGAATGTATGGCATTTAAGTTTCGATAATTTTTTCGATAGCTATATATATATATATTTATGTACATTGAATAGAAATTAAATATTGTATGATTGTATATATTAAAGTTTATATTCTTGAAAAAAGCCATAACATAACTTCAAACGAATTAATAGATGCATATAAACATTCATCTGTTTGAATATAGCGTAAAATATTAGGCTTAAACTCAAGCATTAATTCTTCAGTCCATTGGGCTTTAACTAATCTTTGTGTGAGATCTTGATCCCATACCTTTCTCTTAATTTTTTTTAAAAAATGGTTAATATTCACCATTTTAGACATTTTCAAAACTGTCTCAAAATTGTTTTGAATTGTTAGTTTTAATAATGTTTCCTGATCGTCAGCATTCTGGTGTAATGAATGTGGTTGGTACTGTATGGGTAGCTCTTCGTATAAAGATGCTAAAGTTAGCAAATGTCGTGTTATACAGAATAACGCAGCTTGCAATGTTAATGGATATTTCGCATTTCCCTGCACGGCTACATTTTCTTTGATATACTGGTGATAAATCTCTGGGAGGAAGTCTGTTATTGTATATGACTTTGAACTCATAATAAACTAAAATAAAAAAGTTATGTGTTAGTATAGGTTGATTAAACAGTGTTGTAAAATAATTACATTTTAGCTTCAATTAAAATAGTTTTTCTATTAATTCTTACCTTATCACCAAGAAAATCAGCTGTAGTAG
Source organism: Cryptosula pallasiana (assembly GCA_945261195.1). Lineage (NCBI taxonomy): Eukaryota > Metazoa > Bryozoa > Gymnolaemata > Cheilostomatida > Cryptosulidae > Cryptosula > Cryptosula pallasiana. Next base: position 20,271,573 of record OX183133.1, on the reverse strand, counting down.
TTGATACTCCTGAGATTATTGTAGTAGTTGATGCTCCTGAGGTTATTGCTGAGGAGAATGATTTCTATGTAGAGAGAGTTGTTCTTATATACTATAAGACACTCCTACTCATTAGCTTATAACCATTAAAAACACTCACGCGAAAACTCTATCAGAATAGTGTTATTCGCGTGAAATATTCCTGTTTCATTCGCGTGAAAATAATTTTTTTATTCCCGCGAAAGCAACGTTTTCCATTCGCATGAAAATGAAGTATTTATTCCCGCGAAAGCATTGGTTTGTATTCGCGTGAAAATGAAATGTTTATTCCCGCGAAAGCAACGGTTTCCATTTGCGTGAAAATAAGTTAGTTATTCCCGCGAAAGCAACAGTTTCTATTCGCGTGAAAATAATTTATTTATTCCCGCGAAAGCATTGGTTTGTATTCGCGTGAAAATAATTTATTTATTCCCGCGAAAGCAACAGTTTCTATTCGCGTGAAAATAAACTATTTATTCCCGCGAAAGCTATGGTTTGTATCCGCGTGAAAATAAAATGTATATTCCCGCGAAAGCAACAGCTTCTATTCGTGTGAAAATAAATTATTTATTCCCGCGAAAGCTATGGTTTGTATCCGCGTGAAAATAAAATTTGTATTCCCGCAAAAGCAACAGTTTCTATTCGCGTGAAAATAAATTATTTATTCCCGCGAAAGCTATGGTTTGTATCCGCGGGAAAATAAAATGTATATTCCCGCGAAAGCAACAGCTTCTATTCGTGTGAAAATAAATTATTTATTCCCGCGAAAGCTATGGTTTGTATCCGCGTGAAAATAAAATTTGTATTCCTGCGAAAGCAACAGTTTCTATTCGCGTGAAAATAAATTATTTATTCCCGCGAAAGCAACGGTTTCCATTCGCGTGAAAATAAGTTATTTATTCCCGCGAAAGCTATGGTTTGTATCCGCGTGAAAATAAAATTTGTATTCCCGCGAAAGCAACAGTTTCTATTCGCGTGAAAATAAATTATTTATTCCCGCGAAAGCTATGGTTTGTATCCGCGTGAAAATAAAATTTATATTCCCGCGAAAGCAACAGTTTCTATTCGCGTGAAAATAAATTATTTATTCCCGCGAAAGCATTGGTTTTCGCGTGGACAAAATACTGATTCATAGTTATATTATAAAGAAGGTTGGTATTCATAGGATTTAATCAGCGCAACTTTACCTATTTAAGAGCCACTGTTTTCACACAGAAAGCATCCAGTTCTACAACAGCTAGCGGAGAAGCAACATCTACTAAACCTTCTATTGCAACTACTAGGAGCTCACCTTCTTTATAAAGGTAAGGTAAGAGTAAAAATATTTATTTTCTGTTAACTAACACAACTAGCTGAAGGCTTATGATCTTTATGATCTTTTAAAATTAATTACGAAAAATTAAACAGAATGTTTTGTTTTTTTAGAATGAATACTCAAGACGAAGGAAGTCAACCGATGAATGAAGAAGCAGAACCCCAGCAAACCTTTTCCCCATCACCTTCTCCTATCTTTGACATGCCAGAAAGTCAATTGGTGGTTGATGAACCAGAATCTCAACAAGATTTTACTTCATTCACATCTCCTACTAACAAGCTACCTTCAAAAAGAACCTCAATGAGGAAACGATCTTTTATTGATTTGACAAAAGATGATAATGAAACTGGCTCGAAGTGCAAAAAACTAGTTTTGACGGATGTTGGAGACGAAACGCTTTTTCGTCACACCAGAATACCCTTTCAAGATGGTGGAAGTAATGAACTAACCACTCTGACGTACAAGAGCGCCGGGTTAATAAACTCTCTCTCTCTCCAGATAGTCTAGAAAAACTTGAAGAATCCATGGAAATCCGCGAACTACCAGTACCAACAGTTATGGAGGTGTTGTCTGTTGAATTTCGTGATGAATCAAAGTGCACTATGATTTACAACTACCGAAAGGATAAAAAGATAACTCGGGTGAAGAGTGATGTTTCAACCGAAATGGGGCTGCTTGTTAATAAAGCGAAGCAAACACGTCCAATTGTTTTAATTTATATGGGAGAAGGAAAGACAGGAGATGCGATTTTTCGTACTGCTGAATCTCAAGGATGTAATCGAAAGATCAACGATCCATTCAACTCATTGTACGGCAAGAGTTTGAGACAAATACAGGCTTATTTCAGTGTTGCTCACCTACACGATTTTCCGACAGGAAGTGTTATAGCTTATGAGAATCCTGGAATGCTAAGAAAATGTGATACTCGTTGGAACAAGACTGCCGATATTATAGTGGCTAATTACAGATGTATGGTGAAAGGAGAGCTATTGATTGGAGGTCTTAGCATCCCTGCTCAACTAGCTTCATCTGTGGTGGCGGAAAAAAGCGGTGTAATCGTATTCAAAGGACTAAAACAAAATACGAACAACATGATTTCCTACGATGTCATTCTACTCTCGGCTCTTCAAGCTTTCATTCAAGCCTCAGAACTGTTTGATACTTTGCTGCAACACACCTGTCTCTCTTACTTTGATGAAAATGAAAAAGAGAATTGTCCAGAACAGCACATCGGAGTCTTAATCGATAACACAAAGGGCGTGACTCGTCTTCTATGATGGTAAGTTTCATATCTATTTAAAGAAAGATCCGAAGTATTTTTGTAAAATTAATTCATATAACTATGTATGATAGAGTCATTAGTTACTATGTCTTTTAGATATAACTAAAGAGCGCTCCTGAGGAAGAAAATGAGAAGATCTTATTTACTTCTTGCTTGAAACATTACAAAATAATAGTTTTTATAGGTTCTGTAGTGTTTAGCACAAATAATGAGATAAGTTGTATTTTATTCATTTTATTTGTTATATCAAATAAAAATCAATTATAATAATTTATTTTAACAATTTACTTAGTAAATTAGTTCCTTGTATATGTACACCATCTATTCCTTCTACTGTATTATCTTCTATGAACTCGAAGTTAGGATAGGACTGTATGATAAATCTTCGTATTGAGTGATCTCTCATCTCACTATCTCCTATGTCTCGTAAACTTCTAACAATTTCATCCATACTCCATCCTCTACTTCACAGTAAACAAAAGTATACACAATAATCGCCACATACAGTTGAAAAAAACTTTTGTAGTTGTGTTTCATTACTTCGTATTGTTTCATATCCTCCATGAATACTTAGTAGTTCATTTACATCCGGATAAAAGGAAACAGAACGTCCAAATGAGTCAAAAAAATCCACCTCTGATTCATTAGCGTACACAGCCAACCAATGCTCTCCAGGTTGGTGAGAATAATGGGTGTTGAATACGAAACATCCTGTTGGAAAATTGCAAATTTGCTTCCAAAACTGTTCTCTAGCTCCAACATGAATTCCTACGCTTTGACATAAAACGTCTGAAGATAAGATCGAACGAATTTGCATGGTATTCATCTCTAACTTTCTGTTTAAAGCACTGCGTCTCCCCCGATAGTTAATTGAAGAATGCTATCCATCTCCAGCACACCGTCTTTTACAAAGTATGCTACCAAGGATAATCCATCAGTCGTGTTAGTGCTAAAACGAATTTCCACACTTGTTGTGACATTTTTCATAGAGTGAAATCCTTCTTTAAGAAAATCACCAGTCAAATCAAATCCATAAAGTGTAGTACCATCAAGGTATTGTTCTTTCGTAATACCGAGACTATCACCTTCAAGCAAAGTTCCGGTAGCGTGTAGAAACTGATGATATTCTCTTCCAAAAACCCCTCTAGTATAATTTGGCTCAAATCTTCTTCCAATTGGACAATCACCAACTCTCAATACAATACTATCAACATTAGCGTGTGTCATTCTATATGGATTCAAGGCAAAACGTCCGTTCATTGCGTTGTGATCAACTAAACCTAAATAGATCTGTTTAGGTTTTTGTTTGTTTTCTTCCAAAGTGATGTCAATCTGCGCAACCCCAGCACGAATTCCATATAGTTTTATCCGTTTTCGATCAACTGGATAAATGTAGTTGTGTCCTTCCAACGCCAAACTGAGTTGGGAGTTTTGTATTGTAGGATTCACCTTAACTTTACAAAGATGAAGTTCAAATTTATCAATTCTAATCTTTGCTCCTCCATTAGGCGCCTCATCTGCAGCAAACAAAGCTAGTTTGCCGGAGGCACGCTCAAACTCCAGCTGCATAGTAGGACCTGGAATTATTAGTTTTTTCTGCTGAAATAATGCAAGATGAGGTTTTCCAGTTAATTCTATTGTCTTTCCACCTATGATTAGAGCTCTCCTCTTTTTCTTATCTGCGGTTTTATGATTAGCAGCGTCTTTGCTAGTTGAATCATCATACAGCCATCCTTCCATCTTACCTTGATATTTCTTTCTTTCTGCACTGTTTTCGAGTAGTTGTGAAAAGTAGGAGCGTAAACCGTAGTTGTTAGCGTATTCAACAGTGGTTCCTTCTATCGACATTTTCAACTCACTGAATAATGTATGCATTGAATCCCCCATCCACACAAGTTCATCATCATCATTACCTGCAATATCGGCTCCATCATCTTGAACAACTGTGGCTTCAACTTGCAGAAACGAGTTGTAGAGATCTGTGTAATGTTCAGTGCTCCCTGACAAGGTTAACTCAATACTACCATAAGGATCCAACCTATCAGGTCTGACGACAACATATTCTGATCTTTCTACCGATATGTTTGTTGGTTCCGTAGCAAATACATCCAACGTTGGATTTATGTTGTAGGAAGAACCTTCCAACTTATTACCTGTTGTTCCATTTAGGCTAGCCATCTTTTGCGAATGATGATTGCTTGAGGTGTTACTGCTTAATGAATATAGTTATCAAGCTCTGCTGTCTTTATAGCGGATTCTGCTACTATTAAAATATGCCACGTTTACCAACACCTCTTCTCTTCTTTCCACATTTTGTTTTTCTCCTTTTCATACTATCTAGACGGACTGCATTGAGCACATCACCCCCCAGATCATTCAACTCTGCCAACCCCCTCTTCTTTGCTGATGCTGCAAAGCTTTGTCCATCGATGACATCACGCGCTACATTTTCACCTACAGACAGTGCTCTTTTCCCCAAACTAATTGCTCCTTTTTTCAGCATTGGTGCTGCGGATTTAAGTATACTTGAAAAAATACTACCAAGTCCATTCCCTCTCATATTAGGCATCACCCGCCGTCCACTATACACTCCAATTCCATTTCCAGCTTGCATCTTGTAGTACTCATCAAAAAAATCTTTTGAGTCCTCAGGGGTGTATCGTACCAAACTCATTATAATATTTTCTCTCTAAAGTGAACCGTCAACACAACCTTTCCATCATCAAATGGTATTCGTTGGCCGTCGTCACTCGTTATAAGTACTTGAATCAGATCACTATTTATTGATGAAGCGTCAACATAGTGAGGATTTTTAAATTCTTGATACACAACACTATTCTTCTTTCCTTGAACCGGAACTACTCTCAGTAAAGGTACATTCGTATCTCCTACCATTCTATTATCAACAATGTTGGAATAAACATACAGAGATGTTAAACCAGAATTTATATCAGGGGGTGAGATATTATTGTATCTACCATGAGGGTACATAGTTTTTGGTTCAAATCCAAAAATATATGCTATATCTTTGGAAAAGCTTATGGCAGTATCAGGATCGCTGTTAGTTAGTAAAGTGGTGTTGGTGATCTTGTTGTAGGAGATGGCAAATTTTTTGTCTAAATCCATTTCACTCATTCTCTTTCGTATAGTCTCCTCCAACTCCTCCATACTATCATATCTTCCATTACCGATTAAGATGAAGGACTTTTCGCTTTTACCAGAAACAATAGTCTTTTCTAGATATATTTTCCCTTCGGTAACATTCTTCCAATTATTAGAATAAGACATATCTAGCAGACCTACTTCCCATTTTCCACCATCGATAACCCAATATTTATACAGTCTCACTGTAAATTCGGAATTGTTATTATCAGGAAACTCTTCACCGCTAGAGTTTGAGGGTAAAGTTATCAGCATCGACATTTTCTCAACGTATGATGATTATATCAAGCGTTCTTTCCTTATAAACTATTCATCTACCCACTCGTTGAACTTTTCTCCGTATCCTAACCACTTAACCAGAATCTGTCTTTTACCTCTTCTCATTCTTCTTCCCAATATCTTTTCAATTCTGAGAATCGTGGTTTTTTTTACTTTTTGCAACTCTTTTTCGTAAAAGGTGCCATCAATCATCTCCTCAGCCAAATCTTTCACCCTATATACAACGGGTTTTTCATTAATAAGTACATCAGTGATTATAAAAATTTCAATTGTCCAATTCGGAGTGTATCCTCTTTCAAACGCTCCTCTTGCCTTACTTATTCTCACATAATCCCCAATCTTTAGTTTTGCTTCTTGAGCTAAACTATGTTCACCTCCTTCATACACACAATTCCATACAAGTTCCTGATTTTGAAAATTCACATCATTCGGTCTCATACCTATAGCACCATGAATTGTGTTGTTGTGTGCATCAACCATTTCTGGTAAAACATCAATGTATCTGTCATCATCTTTATATGTCAAATATCTATATATCTTCTCTTTTAAAGTTCTGTTAAAAAGTTCCACCATCGATGCCTTTATTTTCTCATTTTCGGTTGTAAAGCGCTTGATTTTTTTTTCTGCCAGGAGAGTCTTTACATTGACATTGTCAAACTCTTTACCTTTATCAGATTGTAAAGCTTTATAGTTTTCCCCTTCTAGTATTCTTCTCAATCCTCTTGCCACTACCTGCCCTGATTTGTTGATGAGCGGCACAGCCCAACCTTTTCTAGATAGAGAATCAACAGCAGTCAGTAAAAATGCCGTATTATTATTTTCTTCTTTTCGAGATCGAACATCCATCAAATCTACCTGTAACTGTTCCCCTATTCCGGCTACAATTGTAGGACGGCGTTTAAACTTAGTTACAGCTCTTTTATGCAACGTGTAGGCATCCTCACCACTCAACCATTCACGGATTCTTTTTTCCCCCTCTCGCTTTCTACGAGCTTTCAGTAAAGCTCTAGCTCCTCGTAGAGATGTATGTAATGCAGGATTGTAATACAACTCTTTTAGCGTGTCGATGTCCATGAATTAGTACCTGGAATGACCAACTTTTTCTTCTGACTCTTACGTGTTTGATGCGGGGATTTTCTGACAGTTGTGATTCCTTCATCAGTTAGCAAGCTTTTAAATCTACTGTAATTGGTATTTCCCGATTGTATTTTACCTCCTTAAGTTAGAACGTCTCGTAGTAAAGTTTTGGAAGTCTTAGGATTCAACCAATGTTCTCCAATTTTCAGTCTGTTCTTGTCCGAGTCGAATCTACCAATTTTACTCAGATTATTCAACATTCTGACAGCAATCGTTTGATCACTCTTTTTTGTTGTTAATTCAGTTGCTTTTTTTTCAAACTCTCTTAAATTTTCGCTTTCACTATCATGCTCATCTTCTCCATCAGTAAGAAATGTATTTCCAAGTAGGGTTGAGTCTTCAGTATCAAACAACCTCCCTTTTATTAATTCCATCTCGATGTCATCATCATCATCATCATCATCCATTTTCACTGATTCTAACTCAATGTCTTTATGAGCATTTGGTGAAAGGGTATTAGGTTTATCATCAATAACTGTGCTATTGGCTAAAGGAGAAATAGGCTCTATCTTCTTTTTCTTAATGGGACTCCAACTATCCTTTTGTGTCTGATTTTGGTTATTTTTAACCTTTTTGACATCAGACAAATACCTACGTAGGTTTTCAACATTTTCATCTAACTTTTCGTGTGAGGATAAGTCAGAATCATAAGCCGTTTCCAGTAGATCATTTCGCTTTCTCTTCATATTTCTCACTGTTATAGCTTCCATAGGATTATAATACAATGGAGGTCTGGTCTTCTCTTCCTTTACCACTGTTTTATTCTCCTTTTTTTCCGTTAATCTATAGTATTCATTTTCAGTGAGTATAAAAATACGTCTGGAGAATGTTAAAGGCTGACGATTCATCTTTTTATTGATGACAAAACAGATACAATAGGGTTTATAATAGCATCCAAAAGATTTCCTCTACCAGTCTGAATCAAAATTTTACTCTTATCATCAACTGTCCCTCTACCACTAAGTTTATGTAGTTCCTTCTTGTGACGCTGCAACTCAATAAACTGCTCAGAATCAAGAGGAACATTACCTAATATAATATTTTTAACACTTTCTATCAATGATTGAAACAAATCTGAGTTAGCCTTTTCGACTATAGCGATTTTTCCTTTCTTACTCAGTTCATCCAGAGCTAAAATTGCCATTTTATTTCGCATCATTCGTGTTGAGACTTTCATCTTTATCTTCTCCCTCCTCCTAGCACACTTTGAAATAACCCAGGAACTATATTGCTGATGATAGGTCCTAGTAGAGCGCCTAAAAATCCTCCTTTTTGCAATACAGCTTTCTTATCATCTAACGTTGATCTTCTTACTAAAGCGCTAATATCCTTCGCGTTCCGCTGCAACTGATTGTACTGAGATGTTGTCAATGGTATCGTTCCATTTATAATAGCTTTAGCGCATTCCATTAGAGTCATAATAAACTCCTTTTTGGCTTTGGCTATAACAGACTTTTGAATAGCAAAGGTTGCATTGTTGAGTGATAACAACACAGCAGCATTTCTTGTTAATTTTTTCTCCAAATTTTTAGTCATTATAACTCTTTCGTGTTGCGTCGTTGAATAACAAAATATGATTGAGTTGAAATGAATAGTAATTGTATTTATATCCTTTTACTTGGGTACATATAATATCATAGGGAGATCCGATGTAAAATTTCCCAATAGTCTATGTTGATCATTCGTTTGTTGAGTCGTATCTATTCGTAAATAAGAGTATGGTTTTTTTGTTGCATCTTCAAAAGCCTCTTGTACATATTTTACTTTTGATGGAAAGCATTGTCAAGCCAAATAGGAAATAGAAGAAGCATCTCTAGGATTTTTAAAAAGAAAAAAATAATGACTATTCAAGGAAATTGTACGATTTCCTTTTAAAAACAGATTCTGAACAATAAAAAACACACTTATGTTCAAATGATGACTATGTTTTGTATACAAAGCATTGGCATCGGCTTTACCAGAAACTTCATCCATGAGATCATCAATTATCAGCCATCGATTTTTACCATCTCTGGGAAAACTCACTGTTATATCTATCATCCCTTCATGAAAAATCACTCCTGGTACATCATCAAAGGCTTTTTGGTAGGCTCCATAACAGTAGTGAATTTCTGTTGGTGGGGGGTGTGCTATAGTCTGACTAGCTTCAATCATTCGAAAAATCGCTTGCGTCTTTCCCGATCCAGTTGGTCCTGCAATCATTGCTGTGAAAGGAGATCGCATCCTTGGGTCATAATCTTCAGGTTTCCCATTCATCATAAAAAGATGTTCATCAACCAACAGTAGTTTCATTTATGATTCCAACAGGAGAGTTTCTCGCTTTTTGTATTTTTTCCATAGCTTCTTTATACATACTAAACTCAGTAACACCTCCAAAAGTGGAAAATCCTACTACAAATACCAAAATCATCATAATTATCAACGCTTTACGCTTCATATTCGGTAAAACATCTATCATATCACGTGTAGTACCATCAACAGTATCAACTTCATTCATCGGTCTCATCTCAACATCATCCTCTGTCGACATCTTAACTTCCAATAACAATACAATCATATCACGCTCCATTTTTATACAATGTAAAAAATATCATAACCTAAATGCCATATATTCAAAATCTATATGCCATATAAGTTCAAATTAAGTAAAAAAATAATCAAAACTCAAATGCCACTTAAATGCCACTCAAATGCCACTCAAGTACCCCTCAAATGAAATACAATATAAACTCGGCGAATTCATCCAACGTCGTAACCCATTGCCTAAACTCCAAGGTCTAATCCACAAAAAAACACTTGGTAGGGAGATCTGCTCATATATTACTACTCACGTCAACATAAGCAACAATTACAATTTGTCGTGAGCAAAGTACCTAATCTTAACCTTCTTGGAAGGGAGGGTATACGGCAACTTGGCATATCTGTTGACGGATTCGTACATGGAAAACAAATGCAACCGATCAATCAAATTAAACTTGATAGGAATCTACAAGCAGCATGTAAAAGACTTACTTCAGAATTTCCTGATCTCTTTAAACCAGAATTAGGATGTCTGAAGGATTTTGAGCTGGAAATACGCTTCAAAGACGAGGCCACACCTGTATTCTGCAAAGCCAGACCGGTACCTTTTGCCATTCAAGAGGATCTAGCATAAGCATATGATGCTGGAATTGCAAAAGGAATATGGGAACCAGTTCAGTTCAACACATATGGGACACCAGTTGTACCTATTCGAAAAGCACTGCTGCCAGGACAAACGAAAAGGAAACTTCGTGTATGTGGAGATTACTCTGTAACAGTCAACCCTCAACTGGAAACACACAGACAACCTATTCCATTACCAGAAGATTTGATGAGGAAATTGGGAGGAGGACATGGCTTCACCAAAATTGACTTAGCAGATGCATATAATCAGATTACTTTGGCTCCAGAAAGTCAGAGGAGATTAGCTCTCAGCACACACAGAGGAGTTCTACTGAAGAAAAGATTACCACTTGGGATTAGCTCTGCACCAGGATATTTCCAACAAATTATGGAACAACTTACTCAGGATCTTCCAGGAGTAGCTGTTTATCTTGATGATATTCTTGTAAGCGGAGACACAGCTGAAGATCACCTGAGGAATCTTCGTGGAATTCTACAACGACTTCAAGAAAAAGGACTACGATGTAGACTGGAAAAATGTTCATTTGCTCAAGAAACTGTGGATTACTTGGGACATTGATTATCTAACCAAGGAATAGCAAAAGGAGCTGGAGTAGAAGCATTAAAGAAAATGCCAGCACCGACAAATGTAGCTACACTCAAATCATTTCTGGGGTCCATACAGTTTTATCACAAATTTCTTCCAGATCTTTCTACAATAACAGTGCCACTACAACAATTGCTGAAGAAAGGAGAATTGTGGCACTGGAAAAAGGAACAACAAACATCATATTCAAAGCTAAAGGAAATGCTATATGAGGAGACAGTATTGGCGCACTTCGACCCTTCTCTGGAGATTGGGATTTCTTGTGATGCATCGGAGGTGGGTCTTGGAGCTGTTCTGTTTCACAGATACAAGGATGGAAGTGAAAGACCTATCTCTCATGCTAGCAAGACACTGACCAGTACTCAGGGAAGATACAGTCAAATACAGAAAGAAGCTCTAGCAATTATATATGCACTCAACAAGTTCCATCAATTTATCTATGGGAGGAAGTTCATCTTGGTAACGGATCACAAACCACTACTAGCACTGTTTGGACCTAACAAAGCTACTCCAGCACTAGCAGCAAACAGACTAGCAAGATGGGCACTTACTCTAAATCAATATGACTATACCATTGAGTATAGGAAAACATCTAATCATGGAAATGCAGACGCACTCAGCCGCTTACCCATTGGATCTGATGACAAGTTTGATGGGGAGGAAGAAGGTGAAGATGTTGATACCGTCTGTACAATCAAAAACATTGGAAGTCAACTGAAACCAACAGATCCTGGGATTCTAAAGAAAGAAACGTCAAAGAATCCTGTACTTAGTACCGTGATGAGAGACCTGAAGGATGGATGGCCAAAAGAAAATGACAGCAATGAAGCTGGAACTGTGACTGATGGCTATTCAATACAAGATTTTAGGAAACTGGAGATGTCATTGTCAGCAGAAAGCGGATGTCTACTTTATGGAACGAGAGTAGTCATTCCTCTCTCTCTCTTCAGAGACAAGTTCTTCAACTTTTACATCTTGGACATTTTGGCATGCAGAGAATGAAGCAACTCGCAAGAACTGCAGTCTACTGGCCCAGGATGGATCAAGACATCACGGACACTGCTCACAAGTGTACTTCCTGCAATGAGCATCAAAACAAGCCGGATCGGTTACCAAATCACCCTTGGATGATGCCCGAGAAGCCATGGAGCAGAGTACACATTGACCATGCGATTAACTTCATGGGAACCAATTGGTTGGTGTTAGTAGATGCATACACCAAGTACCCCTGTATACATCCTACCACTTCTATATCAACCAAAGTAACAACCGAATTACTCGAGGAGGATTTTGCTCATTTCGGATACCCTCATACTATAGTTTCAGATAATGGAGCAACTTTTACTTCCGAGGAATTTCAGGATTGGTGCAGAAACCGAGGAATCATTCATCTTACTGGTGCACCATACCATCCAGCCACAAACGGAGCTGCAGAAAGGCTGGTTCAATCATTCAAACAAGCTCTCAAGAAGTCTACTCTTTCAGCCAAACCGGCATTACAAGAGTTCTTGATGCAGTATCGAAGGACACCACTGTCTTATGGCTACTCACCTAGTGAACTGTTGAATGGAAGACAGATCAGAACAAAGATCGACACATTACTGCCATCACTTGCTCAATTAGCTCAAGGTAAACAGATGCAGGATAATCGATCTACCAAGACAGTACATCATTACACAGTAGGAACACCATGCTATGCTCTATACTGTGGACCAAGAAGAGATAAACAGCCTAAATGGGTGGCAGCTGTTGTAGTGAAGGTGTTCGGAAGCAGAAGTGTTAACGTCAGAGTACAGCCCAGAGGACCAACCTGGAAGAAACACTTGGATCAACTCTGTCCTAGGCATACTTCTCCTGAAGATGACGAACCACCGGATGAAATATCCACTACATCACAAAACCCACAACCACAATTATTACCTGCAGCACATAAACCACGACCACCAACAAAACGTCGAAATCCTAGATTACCTGATGGCAATGAATACAACAGGGATAATCCCACACGCTCAAAGAGGAATACTAATCGCTGAAGTAATAAGGATAACTTCAAGCTAGCAGGGAGGTGTTAGGACATGACAATTACTACACATGTATACATTATTTGTTATGTGCTATTAACATATTATCACATGGCTATGCTTTATGGAAATGTTACATATTGCTTATTGTAATTTATTATAGCTATGGATTATACTTTTGCTATACCAGCTCTCTGCATATATGAGTGGGATATCTTTGACCATTTCATTGTATTGTAAACTCAGGTTAGAAAATACACATTCTATGAGAACACAACAATATCCTTCTTCAATCCTCAATGCTTCGTCATCTTCATTTTCCATTGATGGACCATCCTCAATTCCTTAAAAAAAAACTTCCAAAATCGGATTTCCGTCTTCGGCTGTTTTACTTATATCCAATCCTGCTCACCCATTCCTATTAGTAGTAATATATGAGCAGATCTCTCTACCAAGTGTTTTTTTGTGGATCAGACCTCGGGGTTGAGGCAATGGGTTACGGCGTTGAATGAATTCGCCGAGTTTATATTGTATTTCATTTGAGGGGCATTTGAGTGGCATTTGAGTGGCATTTAAGTGGCATTTGAGTTTTGATTATTTTTTTACTTAATTTGAACTTATATGGCATATAGATTTTGAATGTATGGCAATTAAGTTTTGATAATTTTTTTACATAACTCGAACTCATATGACATTTTGAGAGAGAGGAGATATAACTACATTGAATCAATATATGATTATATACATTTATTACATAATAAGTAGGAAAATATCCTTGTATAATATAGCTAGTGTTAGTAAATAATAAGTAATACAAAGCACTACAACTTGTAATGACAATCAATGCATAGTCTTTTTTCTTTACAATGACGTCATTGATGTACTGATAATATATCTTAGGAAGGAAGACTTTTGTTCTATGTACTTTTGATGCCATAATGAACTAAAATAAAAAGCTATGTATTAGTATAGGATGATTAAACAAAAATGTAAAATAATTACATGAATTTGAATTATAGCTCTTTTTACATTGGTTAGCTAACATTATATAGTAAAGGGAAGTAACTCACCAAGTTATATTGTTCAGTTTGTTTTTTCTTGAGCATAATTTTCATCAAGTGTTTTTGATTCTCTCTCTTCTATCTAAAGCAAAACAAAAAATATTTGCTTTATAAATAAATTTTATCTAATTGGAAGTATTACTTATATCAGTTAGTTTACATTAAATAAAAAAACACTCACTGAGCTGTATTGTCTGACTTGCTCTTCTTGAGTATAGTTTTCACCAGGGGGTGTTGGTTCTCTCAAAGACGTAGAAGATGTGTTTCCCGCTCCCATTGAAAGCACTAAGACCTTGTTCTCAACAACCTCATCTGTAGTAAAGTACTTCATCTGGTTGGAATCATCAAGTTTGTTGGATAGGTTTTGAGCTGTTTCTATCGCTTGTAATGCTGTGAATGTGATTATATTATGTCGATGATAACCAAATCGACTAACTTCACAATTTCTTACAAGTATGACTCCTGTTCCAATCCGTTTGACCTCGCTAGCATGTTTTTCAGGTATATATAGAACTCCCATCATCAAATCATCGTATTGCAAACATCTGTAGTTTACCAGTAGTGCATCCATCACCACTTCTCCATTAGGTAATGTTAACTGAGTTGATATTTGAGGAGATTCAAAACTGATTACACTTCCAACAGCGAATTGAGAGAATGTTGCTATACGAACCATACTGATCAACTGGCTAGGTATTTTTTTTTTTATTAATCTACTTAGCTGTTTAGCTTCCTCAAGGGGAATATCAGATGGGAAGTTGATTGGGTGAAAGATTGGATGCTTGTCTGAATCGTATCCCATAAAAACCACCAGTTTTAAAACATCCAGTTGTGTTGGAGCTAATTTGTTGTAATCTTCATTTCTCACCATGGACCTCACTTGTCGTCTGTTGCCAAATGTTTCGACATTGTAGCGGATAATACATAAGTTTTTATATACATCCTCAGTTGGTCTTTCGATGGAGATTATCTCGAGAAGCGATGGTGATTGATTCAAGTGAAGTGGTTGAAACCGCCCAATCATTACTCTTTCATTGGTATCGCAAGAATTGAGCAAACTAGCAGCATTTTTCGACAAGCAGGAAAGATGAAAAATAGATGGGGATTTCAAAGTCCAAGCGTAGTCAATCGTTTTATTTCTATCCGAATCCCATGGCTTTGGTCGAACTGTTTTCAGTTTCCTCCTTATTATATGTGAATCAGGAGGGATATTTTCTTTATCATCAGAGTATGGTTCGAATGTTGAGAGAAATGAGGTATTGCGGTCTTCATTCATATTCAGAGCGCTCAGTGAGAAGTTGAACTGAAAAGAGAGTAAAAACTATGTAACAGATATTTGGAATTTTGAAAAATATTTGAAAAGAATAAACTAACTAGATATTTGTAAAATAAATACATAATCAAAACCTAAATAATTTTTTCTGATGGGTTATGGTGAAACTATTTGATCTTTTATTAATAAGAACAAATTATTAAAACATAAAATTAACTTTCTGAAGCATTATATCAAATTTAGTTGAACTTTTCTATCAATATATGTTAAAGAACTATTTAGCGATTCTCACCTTATTGACTGAAAGTCTTTCTATCGTTTCAAGTAAATGTAGTAGTTGATGTGTAGATGTTGCTTCTTTGCTAGCTATTAGTAGTAATATATGAGCAGATCTCCCTACCAAGTGTTTTTTTGTGGATTTGATCTTGGAGTTTAGGCAATGGGTTACGACGTTGGATGAATTCGCCGAGTTTATATTGTATTTTATTTGAGGGGTACTTGAGTGGCATTTGAGTGGCATTTAAGTGGCATTTGAGTTTTGATAATTTTTTTTACTTAATTTGAACTTATATGGCATCTAAATTTTGAATGTACGGCATTTAGGTTATGATAATTTTTTTACATAACTGTATACATAATTATAACTCATAGGGTATCTAGATTTTGAATGTAAGACATTTAAGGTCTGATAATTTTCTGTAATTCCGACTCATATGATATCTTGAGAGAGAGGAGAGAGAGGAGATATATCTACATTGAATAAATACAGTGATTAAAAATGAAACAATATGTGAATATATACATTTATTGTGCAATAAGTAGGGAAAATCTCTCCATATAATATAGCTAGACTCAGTAAATACTAAGTAATAACAATTAATACATAGTCTTTTTTTACAATGATGTCTTTGATGTAGCGATGTTATATCTTAAGAAGGGAGATTTCTGTTTTATGTGCTTTTGAATTCGTAATGAACTAAAATAAAAAAGTTATGTATTAGTATAGAGTGATTAAACAAAAATTCAAAATAATTACATGAATTTGAATTATAGTTTTAGTTACATTGGATAGTTTACATTATATAGAAATGGCTCACCGAGTCACATTGTCCAACTTGTTTTTTTGAATTAGAGACTATCCATCGCTAAAACAAAAAATTATTGGGGTAGAAATAACTACAACTACATCTAAATTGAGTTGAAGTATTATTTACAATGATTAGAGAAAAACTCTCACCGAGTTTTATCATGTATCTCATCATTTTTTTTCAGCAACATATCCTGTCTCAAAATCATCAAAATCTCCACGTAGAAAATCTTCAAGTTCATCATCATCATCAATTTCTAATATTGTTTTGTTGTGCTTTGCTTGATCACAATATTGTTTCCAATACATTCGACCGAGGCTGTATGGAGAGCAAAATGAAAGATCGTATTCTGTCTTAAATTTTCCGTGGGTTGTTTTTCCTCTGTAGATCATCACACCTGGAGTATATCGGTTAGCTTCTGAAGCATATTTGTCTGGTATGGCAAGCGTCTTCAACAGCGTTTCTCCGCATTGTTCAATGCTATAACGGATACAAATTACATTCGACTGTCCTCCTTTAAATCGATGAGGAACGAATCTATCAACAACATCTTGGTAAGGAAAAATAGCGCCGGGTTGAAAACTATTGAGGGTGTTGATGTTCAAGAAGCGTTTGAGCTGACCTTTAGTCAATGTACTCAAATATAGTGATTCCTCTTCAGCTTTCTTTTTGCTTAGAGGATGTCTGGTAACACGTCTGACATCATACCAAAGAACGCTTTTATTTTTTGGTTTTCCCTTTCTACCCAAATATACAACGTTAAACGGAGGGGGGTAATTATCACAGATGAAGTTTTTAGCTATTTCAACTGGACAGAGGAGTATTTTGGGTTCGAGTTCATTTATATCTGAAGGATCATGGTAGTGTACTTCAGAATATCTACACTTCTCCTTACTTGATGGATGTATCACACCAGTCACTCGCATAATGCTTGGGATAGGAAGATCATCAAATGTTTTGCAAATCGGAACTTTTGGTGAGTCAATCACTTGAGAACCTTTAGACTTTTCTAATTCCCTAGCTCTCCTTTCATTGAGACATTCAACTGTTAAATGAGTTATAGCTGCACTCTCCATTGTTTGCTTAGCAACGGAAGTAGTTTGTTTTCTCACTGTTTGTTTTCGTTTCCTTACTATTCGTTTTTTTGGAGCAGTTTTCCTTCTCTTAGGAGTTGTTTTGCCGTTTTTCATTTTATTTTCTGTTGGATATGGATCTGTGCTAAGGAGCTCTTCAGAAAGAGCATCCATAACATTCTAAAAATAAAAGGGTAATATTTGCATGAGTGGCTAAGAGTGTATTTATTACTTAGAGTGTCTTATATATATATATATATATATATGTATTTATGCCAAAAGCAGTTAAAATCATAGAGTTATGGTAGATTGAGAATGTGCTTATTAAACTATTGGGATGTGGAGACAAACAACAAAGGATGCGTTCAAATATATATATATATATGTATTTACTTAATATCATACTGCTTTTAACATCTCAATTGGTAAGAAATAAAATATAATAGTTTGAGCAAAATATTGTAAAATAATAAAAAACAACTAAAAATTTTTCATAAATATGTATGAAACGCTTCTAACATTAGTTCTAAAATACCTACAGAAGAGGATAGAGCTTTATCTATTTGGACGTAATTATAAATATGCTTTCTGAATTTATAAAAAGTTTTTTTGTTCCATGTCATGTTATATAATTTTTTGAAAACTATTTGATTCCAAGCACTTCTTTCAATTTCTTTTAAAAAATTATTAATATTAACGACTTCCACCATTGACAAAATGATTTCGAAACCGTTTTTTATAATGTCATCAAAACGTTCTGTAGATATATCATGTTTCTTACAACACATCCCCATACTCATCATGTGTTGAGTTATACAGAATATTATAACTTGAAATGTCAAACGTTCTACAGCTTTTTCTTCAACAACATCATTATTTATCACACAGTTATGATACATTTCTGGAAGGAAGTCCTTTAAGTAGATTGGATTTGTTGTTGCATTGTTCTAAAATACAAGCGATATTTAGATAACTAAAATAATTAAAGGTGTTCAACAGGTGTTAAATAGTATTTTTTATTAATTCTTACCTTTTCATCAGGCTGAGATTCCGACTTTAGATACAATGGTTGACTTTCTACGTCTTGAGTATTCATTCTGAAAAAACAGAAAAAATTGGTTCAATTCTTTATAATCAATTTAAAGATAGATATGTCATAAAGCCTTCAGATAGTTGTGTTAGCTAGCGGAAATAATTGAATTTAAGTTTTACCTTTATGAAGAGAGAACTCTTAGTAGTTGCAATGGAAGATGTAGTAGATAGATGTTGCTCCTTTGCTCACTGTTGTTGAACTGGATGCTTTCTGTCTGAAACCGTTGTCTCTTATATAGGTGAATGTGTGAAAATAAATTTTTATTCCCGCGAAAGCATTGGTTTGTATTCGCGTGAAAATAAATTGTTTATTCCCGCGAAAGCAACGGGTTCCATTCGCGTGAAAATAAATTATTTATTCCCGCGAAAGCATTGGTTTTTATTTGCCTGAAAATAAAATGTTTATTCCCGCGAAAGCAACAGTTTCCATTCGCGTGAAAATTAAATGTTTATTCCCGCGAAAGCATTGGTTTGTACTCGCGTGAAAATAAAGTATTCATTCCCGCGAAAGCAACAGTTTCCATTCGCGTGAAAATAAAATGTTTATTCCCGCGAAAGCGTTGGTTTGTATTCGCGTGAAAATAAATTATTCATTCCCGCGAAAGCAACAGTTTCCATTCGCGTGAAAATTAAATGTTTATTCCCGCGAAAGCATTGGTTTGTATTCGCGTGAAAATAAAGTGTTCATTCCCGCAAAAGCAACAGTTTCCATTCGCGTGAAAATTAAATGTTTATTCCCGCGAAAGCATTGGTTTGTATTCGCGTGAAAATAAAGTATTCATTCCCGCGAAAGCAACAGTTTCCATTCGCGTGAAAATAAAATGTTTATTCCCGCGAAAGCATTGGTTTGTATTCGCGTGAAAATAAAGTATTCATTCCCGCGAAAGCAACAGTTTCCATTCGCGTGAAAATTAAATGTTTATTCCCGCGAAAGCATTGGTTTGTATTCGCGTGAAAATAAAGTATTCATTCCCGCGAAAGCAACAGTTTCCATTCGCTTGAAAATTAAATGTTTATTCCCGCGAAAGCATTGGTTTGTATTCGCGTGAAAATAAAGTATTCATTCCCGCGAAAGCAACAGTTTCCATTCGCGTGAAAATAAAATGTTTATTCCCGCGAAAGCATTGGTTTGTATTCGCGTGAAAATAAATTATTCATTCCCGCGAAAGCAACAGTTTCCATTCGCGTGAAAAAAAAATGTTTATTCCCGCGAAAGCATTGATTTGTATTCGGGTGAAAATAAATTATTCATTCCCGCGAAAGCATTGGTTTCCATTCGCGTGAAAATAATGTTTTTATTCCCGCGAAAGCATCAGTTTCCATTCGCGTGAAAATAAAACGTTTATTCCCGCGAAAGCAATGGTTTGTATTCGCGTGAAAATAAAGTATTCATTCCCGCGAAAGCAACAGTTTCCATTCGCGTGAAAATAAAATGTTTATTCCCGCGAAAGCATTGGTTTGTATTCGCATGAAAATAAATTTTTTATTCCCGCGAAAGCATCAGTTTCCATTCGTGTGAAAATAAAATGTTTATTCCCGCAAAAGCAATGGTTTGTATTCGCGTGAAAATAAATTATTTATTCCCGCGAAAGCAACGGTTTGTATACACATGAAAATAAAATGTTTATTCCCGCGAAAGCAGTGGGTTCCATTCGCGTGAAAATAAATTATTTATTCCCGCGAAAGCATTGGTGTTCTTCCGTAAAAACAATGTTTCATTAATTTAACCTTATGATAAATGGCATGATTTCAGCTATATAAGAAGCACTGTTTTTACACAGAAAGCAGTCACTTCGACATTAGCAACTGAAGGAGCAAGATCTACTACAACATCATCTACTACAACTGCTAGAAGGACTTTTCTGTTTGGAGGTAAGTCAACTTGATTGATTATAAATTTAATTTTTATCGATTTAGATACTAACAGCGGTATGATATTGAGTAAATATATATATATATATATATATATGTATATATATCTTCAAATTGGTTTGAAAAAGAAATCATAACATGGATTTTTACTTTATCTTTTAGAATGTCGACACAAGTCAATACAAAACAACTGAAGAATAAAGAACCAAAACCTTCACAAGATAAGAAGGTGATTGATGACAATGTACTTCTTCAACGCACTATGATTCCCTTTCAAAGCGCCAGTCTGAATACTCTGGCAACTCTCATCATCAAAAGCGCCTCTCTGTTAAGTACTCTATCTCCAGCTTCCAGAAGAAACATTGAAAACATAGTCAAAGTTGAAGATTTACCAATACCTACAGTTATGCAGGTGTTAACCGTTGAGCTCCATGATGAAACGAACTGCACCATCATCTACAACTATAAAAAGGATGGAAAGGTAGTTAGAGTGAAGAGCACTATTCCATTAGCAGCAGGATTACTTGTCAATGAAGCTTCGCAAATAAGACCGCTGGTTTTGATCTACATGGGTGTTGAAAAGACTGGAAAAGCAATTTTTCGTGCTGCTACAGAAACAGGAACTACTTTGAGGTGTAAGAATGTGTTTGATGTATTACCAGAAAAAAGTATGCGACAAATCAATGCTTATTTCGAGGTAGCTAATCTTCAGGATTTCCCAACAGATAGTGTCATATGTTTCCAAAACCCTGAAGTTATAACAAGTCTGACAGGCGATGGAATGGAAATGAAGAGACTCTTCTAGTTCAATACAGAAGTGTTGTAGATGAAGAATTACTGATCGGAGATATGCGCATTCCTCATCAAATAGCTTCTGCTGTGACATCGGAAAGATTTGGAGTGATTTTGTTCAAGGGTCTGAGTCGAAACGCAGACAATTCAATTTTCTACAACATCAGTGTACTCGCAGCTCATCAAGCCTTCGTCCAAGCCTCGGAACTGGCTGATAATCCAAAATCTGAGGATTTTCTCAACCACTTCGATGATGCTGAAAAAGAAGACTGTGGAGAACAAACTCTCGAGAAGCTAATCTATAACTCAAGGGACTCATATCACTATAGGTAAGTTTTATTAATTTTTACCATAATTTTAAAAAGTTGATTTGTGAAAATTTTGTGTATTCTTACAATGAAAAACCCCTTAAAATTATAAATTTGTGAACATTTTTGTAAAACATTTTTAAGTTATATATATATTTCGAATTAAAAAAGGATTTTGTTGTGTCATCAGTGTATTTTTTTACATAAAAGTTGGAAAAATAACAAAAGGTGATAATTATTTTACAAAAATGTTCAATTTTTCACATAAATGATCAACTCATAACCTTTTTTTGTAAAACATTTTTAAATTATATATATATTTCGGATTAAAAAAAGGACTTTTTTGTGTAATCAGTGTATTTTTTTACATAAAAGTTTAAAAAATAACAAAAGGTTATAATTATTTTGCAAAAATGTTTAGTTTTTCACATAAATGATCAATTCATAAACATTTTTTGTAAAACATTTTTAAATTATATCTATTTCGGATTAAAAAAAGGACATTTTTGTTCAATCAGTGTATTTTTTTTACATAAAA
Organism: Cryptosula pallasiana; assembly: GCA_945261195.1. NCBI lineage: Eukaryota > Metazoa > Bryozoa > Gymnolaemata > Cheilostomatida > Cryptosulidae > Cryptosula > Cryptosula pallasiana. The sequence goes on along the minus strand of OX183133.1, from coordinate 20,249,511 downwards.
GTTTAAAAAATAACAAAAGGTTATAATTATTTTACAAAAATGTTTAGTTTTTCACATAAATGATCAATTCATAAACATTTTTTGTAAAACATTTTTAAATTATATATATTTCGGATTAAAAAAAGGACTTTTTTGTGTAATCAGTGTATTTTTTTACATAAAAGTTTAAAAAATAACAAAAGGTTATAATTATTTTACAAAAATGTTTAGTTTTTCACATAAATGATCAATTGATAAACATTTTTTGTAAAACATTTTTAAATTATATATATTTTGCATTAAAAAAAAGGGTTTTTTTTGTGTAATCAGTGTATTTTTTTAGCTAAAAGTTTAAAAAAATCACAAAAGGTTATAATTATTTTACAAAAATGCTTAATTTTTCACGTAAATAACACTTTTTATCACATAAATGGCTTATTCATGAGTGTTTGTTGTAAAACATTTTTAAAATTATATATATATATATATTTATATTTATACATTCCGAATCCAAATGAAAAAAAAAGGACTTTTTCGTGTGTAATCAGTGTATTTCTTTTACATAGAAGTTGAAAAAATAACAAAAGTTTATATTTATTTTACATTAATTTTAATCATACTATACTAATACATCATTTTTTATTTTAGTCCATTATATCGTAAAAAGAAAACAGAGTAAAGAACTTTCCCTAAGAAATAATGAGCTGAATGATGTAACTCAGTGAGTTATTTTCCTGTTATATATAATGTAAACTATCTAATGTAGCTAAGAGTAAAATTTAAATTCGGTAAAATTTATTTATATAATGAATAACTTTTGTATTTTAGTCAATTATTGGATCACAGAGAATACGGAATACAAGAGTTCCTCCCTGGGTCTAATAATATACCAGAAGAATATCAAAGAAGATATTGTTCAAGAAAAGCGCTTTGTAACCATTGATATCGTAAGCTATAGTAGTTTGTATTACAGAAAATTTACTATAAGACAGTTTTATGAATGTAAAAACTACATATGGTATTTTCTATTACAATTATTTACTTGTAAATTTTATTCACCTAGAGAGGTAATTTGGGGATTTTTTGACAGTTTTTTAAAAAAGTTAAAAAGTACAAAAAAATCAAAAAATATCGAAAACTATATATTTCAATGAATATTTTTTAAAAAGTTCAAAAAATGTAATAAAGCTCTGTTTTGAAACATAAAAAATTTAAAAGGATTGTGTAGGATAAAATTCTCACTCAAAAAATTATTGAAAATTGAATGAAATAAAAAAATATTTTCCCAAATACCAAAGTTTTGTAAATATAAAGTGAAAAATTCTATATATATATATTGTTTTTAAAATAATATCGAAAACTATATATTTCAATGATTATTTTTTAAAAAAATAAAAAAATTTAAAAGGAAGGTGTAGGATAAAATCCTCACTCAAAAAATTATTGAAAATTGAATGGAATAAAAGAATATAAAGTGAAAATCTCTATATATATTTATTTTTTTTAAAAAAATATCGAAAACTATATATTATAATGATTATTTTTTTAAAAAGTTGAAAAACAATAAAAACTTTGTAATAAAACCCTGTTTTAAAACATAAAAAATTAAAAAGGAATGTAATAAAAGAATATTTTACCAAAATACCACATTTTTCTTGTAAATATCTAGTAAACATTTCTAAAATATTGTTGGTGAAATTTACTGGAAAATGGTTTCAAGTGTGTCAAAGACTAAATATGATGTTTTCATTGAAATGTTTATTTTCAAAAGATCCAAATGATAACATTGAATCAATTAGTTAAATTTAACAGTCAAATTCTTTTTTATCAAGTAGGCTTAATGTTTCTATTGTGATTAATTCTCAAATATTGTAAACTTGTACTATCTAGAGGAGTAATTTGTCGATTTTGATGTGTTTTTTTCTTTTAAAAAAATTATCATGTAATACCACATACTTCAGTTCTAATTCGTTTTGAACAATTTCATGGGAGACAAAGAATAAAAAAGTTACATTGATTTAGTTTTTAGAATTAAAGTTGCTATCGAAAATGGTTTGTTCTTGTTTAAAAAAATGATTACGTAATACCACATACTTCAGTTCTAATTCGTTTTTAGAATTGAAGTCGCCATCGAAAATGGTTTGTTCTTGAATGGGTAAATCCATAGCCTCCTCCTCATCATGACAGAAGCTTTCTGATGATTGCATTTTGAAAAACAAATTACATTGTTTTAGTTTTCCGAATTGAAATTGCCATCGAAAATGGTTTGTTCTTAAACCGGAAAATCCATAACCTTCTCATCATCATGTCTAAGTTTTCTACCCCAATATCTCCAACCTCTCAGAGATAGAAATTGTTCTGTTTAAAAAAATAATGGAAATTGTATATATAAATGATTGTTTTTGAAAAAAATGGTAAATTTTTGAAAAAAATTCAAAAAGAAAATGCAGGATAAAACCCTCACTCAAGAAACTAATTTTGTATGATAGGTTGCTTACCTAATAATAAGAAAATAATGAATAATTTATATTTAAGCAATTATTGAAAAAATTAATGAAAATTGAATAGAATAAAGGAAATATTTTACCAAATGGCCTGTTTTTTTGTAAAGATATACAAACAGATAAAATTTAACCATTTAAAGGATGATTTCTTTTTTGCAAAAAAAATAATGAAGATTTAATGAAATGAAAGAATATTTTACCAAATACCTTGTTTTTTTTGTAAATTTGTACAATTAGATGAAATTTAACCATTTATAGGATGATTTGTTTTTGTAAAAAATTAATGAAAATTGAATAAAATAAAAAAATATTTCACCAAAATACCTCTTTTTTGTAGATGTAAACAACTAGATGAATATCTAACTTTATCCATTTTTTTCCATTTGGGATCATGTTTTGAAGGTTTTCAAGATAGTTTTAGTAAAAGCTTATGCATTGATTGTCATTAGAAGTTGTAGTGTTTGGTATTATTTAATATTTACTGACTCTAGCTATATTATATGAAATTTTCCCTACTTATTACACAATAAATGTATATATTCACATATTGTTTCATTTTTAATCACTGTATTTATTCAATGTAGATATATCTCCTCTCTCTCCTCTCTCAAGATATCATATGAGTCGAATTACAAAAAATTATCAAAACTTAAATGCCATACATTCAAAATCTAGATGCTCTATGAGTTAAAGTTATGTATATAATTATGTAAAAAATTATCAAAACTTGAATGCCATGCATTCAAAATCTATAAGTTCAAATTAAGTAAAAAAATAATCAAAACTCAAATGCCACTTAAATGCCACTCAAATGCCACTCAAGTACCCCTCAAATGAAATACAATATAAACTCGGCGAATTCATCCAACGTCGTAACCCATTGCCTAAACTCCAAGGTCTAATCCACAAAAAAACACTTGGTAGGGAGATCTGCTCATATATTACTACTGCTATTGTAGAACTGGATGCTTTCTGTGTGAAAACATTGGTTCTTAAATAGCTAAAGTTGCACTGAATAACCCTATGAAAACCATCTCGTGACACCTTCTTTATAATATATCTATGATTCAGCAGTTTTTCACGCGATATTCCCGCGAAAGCATTGGTTTTTATTTGCGTGAAAATTATTTTTTTACTCCCGCGAAAGCAACGGTTTTTATTTGCATAAAAATAATTGTTTTATTCCCGCGAAAGCATTGATTTGTATTCGCGTGAAAATATGTTTTCTATTCCCGCGAAAGCAACGGTTTCCATTCGCGTGAAAATAAATAATTTATTCCCGCGAAAGCATTGGTTTGTATTCGCGTGAAAATAAATTTTTTATTCCCGCGAAAGCAACGGTTTCCATTCGCGTGAAAAAATGCTGATTCATAGATATATTATAATAAAGGTTGGCTCGTGATGGTATTCATAGGATTTAATCAGTGCAACTTTAGCTATATAAGAAGCACTGTTTTCATACAGAAAGCATTCACTTCATCGTTAGTAACTGAAGGAACAAGATCTACTACATCATAATCTACTACAGTACTCCTTCTTCATCATCTGAATTACATAGGAAATAGCTGAAGTTCAAACAACTATGCGTATAATTCATCTAATTCAAAGAAAAACAAACCTTCATTTGTGATGTAAGTATTTATATTTTGTTTTAATTGTAATCAATTTAAACGTGAAGACACTTTCTGAAAAAACATGATTATTCACTATCTAAGTCATCAAAAATGTTGTATGTAAGTTTTAATTATGATTTATTATTATTATTATTATTATTATTATTATTATTATTATTATTATTATTATTTCAGGACTTCAAAATGAAAAAAGTACTCCTTCTTCATCTGAATTTTATAGAGAGCAGCTCAAGTTCAAGCAACTATGAATATCATTCATCTAATTCAAAGAAAGACAAGTCTTCATTTCTGATGTAAGTATTCACATTCTATTACAATAGTAATCAATTCAAGTGCAGATGTATATTGAAAAAAATTGAAAACCCCAGTCTTTTTTATTTTTTGCTACAAAGTATTATCATTTTTTTTTAGAATAACAACGAACTAGGTCAGAGGGAAAGAACTTTCCAACAAAACTTCAACTTGAGTAATAACTGAAGCTACTACTTACATTGTATATAAATAATGTGTCGAGTAACAAACAACAGATATGTAACAAACACTATTTATAATGAAAAAAAAGAAATGAAAAAAAATCGAAATTGTTTTGAACATACTAAAGACTCCACCAGATGGATAGATGATAGTTTACTCATTACTTCCTCGTTGTTTTTACAACGAACTTTTCCTGATACTACTACAATAACTTATGTCGTCGCAACTTATCCGGATAACCACTGTAGTCTTTTGTCATTAAAATTACAAAAAACTATTGCGGAACTTTCCCCAACGGACTTTTTCAAGTTCATTTACAATGAACTCTCTTTTTATGAAAGAGAGACTTTAATGCTTGATGAAAGTTATCGAAGAAAATCATTTCTTACAAACTGGAGACGAGTAGGTAAACATTGTGGTGAAAACATGGCTGGAGCTGGTTTCTATAACCTTGAAAAAGACAACGCTGCTCGATGTGTTTTTTGCCAAGGGGTATTACTAAACTGGAAGGATGGAGATGAACATCCGATGAAAGAACATGCTAAAAGTTTTCCGTTTTGTCGATTTGTTAGAGGATTTAACACTCACAATCGTGTGTATAGACCTAGAAAACTACTTGCAGATGAAATGAAAAACATCTCAATTGTCAAAAGTTATACGATGGAAGAACAAAAAACTAGAAGAGGAGATTTAACTGCAGAAGTATTACCTTTAGGTATATCGATTGATCGTGCTGGTACACCTCGTTTTGCTACTGAAAACTCTAGAGAAGACAGTTTCAAACAATGGAAGGGTAAAGTTTCCATGAAACTCCTTTCCAATGCAGGTTTTTACTATACTAAGTTCGGAGATAGTGTAAAATGCTTCTTTTGCTCGGGTGAACTTAAAGAATGGAAAGAGAGAGATCTACCGTGGGAGGAACACTGTCGATGGTTTCCAGACTGTTCTTTTTTACTTGGGAGTAAAGGTAAAGAGTATGTTGAGGATGTTTACGCGCGAACGGAAAAAGGCAAAAGGTGTGAGCGACGGGTTGAAAAATATTGAGAAAAAGTGAAACGAATAACACAAAACAATGACACCGAGGAAATGGAACTTATCTGCAAAAAACTAGGATACAGTCAAAACGATATCGAACAAGTTTTAGTGTTAAATGGAAAACCTTTTGAGCGAATAGGTTTTATGATTGAAGCCTTACATGCTTTTGAAAATGATTTTACATCTGTTGAGAATTCGTCAACACTGTTAAAAAATGATGCTAAATCAATTGAATCGTTAAAAAAAGATAAAGATCAGACTAAGCAAAGCAAACTCGCTCAATGTGTGTCTGAGTCACATGAAAAAAAAGTAATCGCAAATCATATCTCTCTTCCATGTGGTCATCTCATTTACTGTAGTGAGTGTAAGGAAAAAGCACTTACTGAATGCTCATCAGAAGTAAAACCTTGTCCAATCGATGGTTGTCAGGTTGAAATTAAAGCATTTATGAAGATCTACATGAGCTAGCATAACAATTAACCTCAAAAAAAAGAAAAAAGTAATGAATGATTAAATAGGTATTTCAATTTGAAAACGAATCATTCTCGTTTTGTAATTCAACGGAATAACAACAAATATGTTACGTGTTGAAGACTTTGCTCACCAAGAAGCTTCCGATGCTATAAGTAGTAATATATGAGCAGATCTCCCTACCAAGTGTTTTTTTGTGGATCTGACCTTGGAGTTTAGGCAATGGGTTACGACGTTGGATGAATTCGCCGAGTTTATATTGTATTTCATTTGAGGGGTACTTGAGTGGCATTTGAGTGGCATTTAAGTGGCATTTGAGTTTTGATTAGTTTTTTACTTAATTTGAACTTATATGGCATATAGATTTTGAATGTATGGCATTCAAGTTTTGATAACATTTTTACATAACTCGAGCTCATATGGTATCTTGAGAGAGAGGGGAGAGGAGAGAGGAGAGAGGAGAGATGGGAGATGAGAGAGGAGAGAGAGAGGAGAGAGATTTTTTAGTTTTCTATACATTCATGTATTTATGGTTAATTATGTACATATTTATGGCTATATTTATATCTACATAGAGAGAGAGGAGAGAGGAGTTATATCTAAATTGAATAAATACATTGATTAAAAATGAATCATTGTATGATTATATACATTTATTACATAATAAGTAAGGAAAATCTCCCCATATAATATCGCTAGAGTCAGTAAATACTAAGTAATACAAAGCACTACAACTTGTAATAAAGACAAAGTAATAACAGTTAATGCATAGTTTGTTCCTTTACAATGATGTCTTTGATGTACTGATGTTATATCTTAGGAAGGAAGACTTCTGTTCTATGTGCTTTTAATTTCGTAATGAACTAAAATAAAAAAGTTATGTATTAGTATAGAATGATTAAGCAAAAATGTAAAATAATTACATGAATTTGAATTATAGTTCTAGTTACATTGGATAGCTTACATTATTAGAAAAGGGAAATAACTCACCAAGTTACATTGTTCAGCTTGTTCTTTCTTCAGCATTATTTTCACCAAGTGCTTTTGATTCTCTTTTATCTATCTAAAAGCAAACAAAGAATACTTGCTTTATAAGTATGCTGTAATAAATACACTAATTACACCAAAAAAGTGCTTTTTTAACATGGAAAAACGTAAATATACAACATTTTGTTGTAAAAACTACACTAATTACACCAAAAAGTCCTTTTTTTCACCTTTAAAATGTATATATTCAGCATTTTGTTGTAAAAAATACACTAATTACACCAAAAAAGTCCTTTTTTTCACCTGGAAAATGCAAATATTCAGCATTTTGTTGTAAAAAAATACATTATTTACACTAAAACAGTCTTTTTTTCACCTGGAAAATGTATATATTCAGCATTTTGTTGTAAAAAAATACATTATTTACACCAAAACAGTCCTTTTTTCGCCTGAAAAATGTAGATATTCAGCATTTTGTTGTAAAAATACACTAATTTCAAAAAAAAGTCTTTTTTTCACTTGGAAAATGTATATATTCAGCATTTTGTTTAATTTATGGTAAAAATTAGTAAAACTCACCTATAGTGATATGATTGCCTTGAGTTATAGATTAGCTTCTTGAGCTCTTGTTCTGGACAGTTTTTTTCAGCATCATCGAAGTATAATCCATGTAGTTGAGTCTTCATTGGTTTGGTATCATCTAAGCAGGAGAGGAAGTAATGTTGTGTAACATTGACTCTTCATTGGTTTGGTATCATCTTGTCTTCAAATCGATGTAGTTTGAGTCTTCATTGCTTTGTCATCATCTAAGAAGGTGGTAGATCTTGAAAGGAATTCCTGCTGTGTTGGAGAAATATGCTGTCTTCAAAATCCATGTAGTTTGAGTCTTCATTGGTTTGGTATCATCTAAGTAGGTGGTAGATCTTGAAAGGAATTCTTGCTGTGTTGGAGAAGTGTGCTGTCTTCAAAATCCATATAGTTTGAGTGTTCATTGGTTTGGCATCATATAAGTAGGTGGTAGATCTTGAAAGGAATTCTTGCTGTGTTGGAGAAGTGTGCTGTCTTCAAAAATCCATGTAGTTTGAGCCTTCATTGGTTTGGTATCATCTAAGTAGGTGGTAGATCTTGAAAGGAATTCTTGCTGTGCTGGAGAAGTGCGCTGTTTTCAAAATCCATGTAGTTTGAGTCTTCATTGATTTGGTATCATCTAAGTAGGAGGTAGATCTTGAAAGGAATTCTTGCTGTGTTGGAGAAGTATGCTGTCTTCATAATCCATGTAGTTTGAGTCTTCATTGGTTTGGTATCATCTAAGTAGGTGGTAGATCTTAAAAGGAATTCTTGCTGTGTTGGAGAAGTGTGCTGTCTTTAAAAATCCATGTAGTTTGAGTCTTCATTGGTTTGTTATCATCTAAGTAGGTGGTAGATCTTGAAAGGAATTCTTGCTGTGTTGGAGAAGTGTGCTGTCTTCAAAATCCATGTACTTTGAGTCTTCATTGATTTGGTATCATCTAAGTAGGTGGTAGATCTTGAAAGGAATTCTTGCTGTGTTGAAGAGGTATGCTGTCTTCAAAATCCATGTAGTTTGAGTCTTCATTGGTTTGGAATCATCTAAGTAGGTGGTAGATTTTGAAATGAATTCTTGCTGTGTTGGAGAAGTATGCTGTCTTCAAAATCCATGTAGTTTGAGTCTTCATTGGTTTGGTTCAAAATCGATGTAGTTTGAGTCTTCATTGATTTGGTATCATCTAATTAAGTCGTAGATCTTGAAATGAATTCTTGCTGTGTTGGAGAAGTATGCTGTCTTCAAAATTCATGTAGTTTGAGTCTTCATTGGTTTGGTATCATTTAAGTAGGTGGTAGATCTTGAAATGAATTTTTGCTGTGTTGGAGAAGTATGCTGTCTTCAAAATTCATGTAGTTTGAGCCTTCATTGGTTTGGTATCATCTAAGTAGGTGGTAGATCATGAAAGGAGTTCTTGCTGTGTTGGAGAAGTCGACTGTCTTCAAAATTCATGTAGTTTGAGTCTTCATTGGTTTGGTATCATCTAAGTAGGTTGTAGATCTTGAAATGAATTCTTGCTGTGTTGGAGAAGTGTGCTGTCTTCAAAATTGATGTAGTTTGAGTCTTCATTGGTTTGGTATCATCTAAGTAGGTGGTAGATCTTGAAAGAAATTCTTGCTGTGTTGGAGAAGTGTGCTGTCTTCATCTTCATTAGCTTGGTATCATCTAAGTAGGTGGTAGATCTTGAAATGAATTCTTGCTGTGTTGGAGAAGTGTGCTGTCTTCAAAATTGATGTAGTTTGAGTCTTCATTGGTTTGGTATCATCTAAGTAGGTGGTAGATCTTGAAATGAATTCTTGCTGTGTTGGAGAAGTGCGCTGTCTTCAAAATCGATGTAGTTTGAGTCTTCATTGATTTGGTATCATCTAATTAAGTCGTAGATCTTGAAAGGAATTCTTGCTGTGTTGGAAAAGTATGCTGTCTTCAAAATTCATGTACTTTGAGTCTTCATTGGTTTGGTATCATTTAAGTAGGTGGTAGATCTTGAAATGAATTTTTGCTGTGTTGGAGAAGTATGCTGTCTTCAAAATTCATGTAATTTGAGTCTTCATTGGTTTGGTATCATCTAAGTAGGTGGTAGATCTTGAAAGGAGTTCTTGCTGTGTTGGAGAAGTCGACTGTCTTCAAAATTCATGTAGTTTGAGTCTTCATTGGTTTGGTATCATCTAAGTAGGTGGTAGATCTTGAAATGAATTCTTGCTGTGTTGGAGAAGTGTGCTGTCTTCAAAATTGATGTAGTTTGAGTCTTCATTGGTTTGGTATCATCTAAGTAGGTGGTAGATCTTGAAAGAAATTCTTGCTGTGTTGGAGAAGTGTGCTGTCTTCATCTTCATTAGCTTGGTATCATCTAAGTAGGTGGTAGATCTTGAAATGAATTTTTGCTGTGTTGGGGAAATATGCTGTCTTCAAAATCTATGTAGTTTGAGTCTTCATTGGTTTGGTATCATCTAAGTAGGTGGTAGATCTTGAAAGGAATTCTTGCTGTGTTGGAGAAGTGTGCTGTCTTGAAAATTGATGTAGTTTGAGTCTTCATTGGTTTGGCATCATCTAAGTAGGTGGATCTTGAAAGGAATTCTTGCTGTGTCACATAAGTAGGAGAGAAAGTCATGTTGTTTTACATCTATCGTTGGTGTTGGTAGATCTTGACCACATGTTTATAGTCTTTGCTACTGCTGCATTTCGTCTCAAACAAGAGTCCAAAGTAGACATCATAACTACAAAATACAAAAAATTGATTGTTACAATTGATTCATTTATTTTCATTGGCTCTGTCTACATAGAGTAGCGAAGAAAAAGTTTGTGTGAGTATAAAACTATCTAGTAGAGATAAATTTATATCTAGGTTCAACTAGCATTGAATAATTATTATTATTTTGTTAATAATAAATAAGTAGAGTCGGCTACTTTACTAGAGCTTGGACAAAGACTTATTTTAAAAATGAATAATTAGAGCTTTCTACTAGTGTTAAATAATTATTGATAATAATTTACCTTATCACCACTTAGAGCCAGATGATTTAATTAACTAAAGACAAATAATTATTTTAGCAATTCTTACCTTGATGCTGGATGTTCTCCTAGTAGCTGTAGTAGATGATGGTTCTCCGCTTGCTGTTGAAGAACTGGATGCTTTCTGTGTGAAAACAGTGGCTCTTAAATAGCTAAAGTTGCACTGATTAAACCCTATGAATCAGCATTTTTTTCCAATGCTTTCGCGGGAATAAATAGTTTATTTTCACGCGAATAGAAACCGTTGCTTTCGCGGGAATAAATAATTTATTTTCACGCGAATAGAAACAGTTGCTTTCGCGGGAATAAATAATTTATTTTCACGCGAATAGAAACAGTTGCTTTCGCGGGAATAAATAGTTTATTTTCACGCGAATAGAAACCATTGCTTTCGCGGGAATAAATAATTTATTTTCACGCGAATAGAAAAAGTTGCTTTCGCGGGAATAAATAATTTATTTTCACGCGAATAGAAACAGTTGCTTTCGCGGGAATAAATAGTTTATTTTCACGCGAATAGAAACTGTTGCTTTCGCGGGAATAAATAGTTTATTTTCACGCGAATAGAAACCGTTGCTTTCGCGGGAATAAATATTTTATTTTCACGCGAATAGAAACAGTTGCTTTCGCGGGAATAAATAGTTTATTTTCACGCGAATAGAAACTGTTGCTTTCGCGGGAATAAATAGTTTATTTTCACGCGAATAGAAACCGTTGCTTTCGCGGGAATAAATACATTATTTTCACGCGAATAGAAACAGTTCCTTTCGCGGGAATAAATAGTTTATTTTCACACGAATAGAAACTGTTGCTTTCGCGGGAATAAATAGTTTATTTTCACACGAATAGAAACTGTTGCTTTCGCGGGAATAAATATTTTATTTTCACACGAATCGAAACCGTTGCTTTCGCGGGAATAAATAATTTATTTTCACACGAATAGAAACAGTTGCTTTCGCGGGAATAAATAGTTTATTTTCACGCGAATAGAAACTGTTGCTTTCGCGGGAATAAATAGTTTATTTTCACGCGAATAGAAACCGTTGCTTTCGCGGGAATAAAGAATTTATTTTCACGCGAATGGAAACCGTTGCTTTCGCGGGAATAAACAGTTTTTATTCCCGCGAAAGCATTGGAAAAAATGCTGATTCATAGGGTTTACTCAGTGCAACTTTAGCTATTTAAGAGCCACTGTTTTCACTTAGAAAGCATCCAGTTCTTCAACAGCAAGCGGAGAAGCATCATCTACTACAGCTACTAGGAGAGCATCAAGGTAAGAAACGCTAAAATAATTATTTGTCTTTAGTTAATTAAATCATCTGGCTCTAAGTGGTGATAAGGTAAAAAATAATCAATAATCATTTAACACTAGTAGAAAGCTCTAATTATTTATTTTTAAAATAAATATTAAAAACTTGTGAAAATGAACTGGTAACATTACGTCGACTGAAATAATGCCTAAAACGTCTCGCATAAATTTTGGTCTGACCAAAAACGGACTGAAAACCTTTACCTTTAGAGCGAGTACAAAATTATCATAACTTGCTATAGCGAATATTCTAAGAAATATTTGTTTTTTCCGTTGCTAACTTAACGTAAATATTTGTAACGGATGTCACATGATCTCAATCGGTTTTTGCCAACTGAATCACTTAGTTACTCGTAAACATTTGATACTCGCTTGATTTTTTGGTTGATAACAGCAATATCCCAATTTGGTTTATCGTAAATATTTCAAAAACGGATATCGCGTGATTTCTGTTAGTATTTTCTACCGAATCGCTTGTTACTCGTAAACATTTGAAAATCGCTTGATTTTTTCGTTGATAAAACATGTTGCAAGTATCTATTAACAAATATTACCGTGATTTCAATCAGTTTTCCTTACTAGATTACTTAGTTACTCATCAACATTTCATAATCGCTTTCATTAATAGTCGTTGCAAAGCAATGTTGTATTTAAAAAATATTACTACGATTCCAATCAATTTGGTTTTAATTATTTATATTTAAAATAATCAAACCTCAACTAGAATTCACTCCTAGGTAATTTATCTTCGCTAGATAACTTTATGCTAATACTCCTAGGTACTTTATCTTTAGTGTCAACTGTAAAGTCTTGAAAGCACTTCACCATAGATTCAAGGAAATTTCCCATCTCCAGTGCTAGCAGTTGAGCTCATCACTATTGTTTTGTGATCATAATTTTTATTAAAACTTACCCTTCACTGAAGATTCAGTAGCTCTGGTAGATGTTGGTCTTTAAAATGCTGGTCTTTGAGAGGATGGTTTCAGTCTGAAAAAGTTGCTGCTTTTATAGTTCTCTGTTATCCGTGGAATGCTAATTATTTTTGTTGTGGTTAGTTGTTTTTCAGACATTAACTTTCTTAGGGATTCCAATTTTGGTTGGGAAATCCATAACAGCGCAATAGAGACAATAAGACACTATTGACCATTCCAGGGATTCCAAAAATCAGATTGGGAAGTTCATAACAACGCAATAAGACGCGAGCGGTAAAACTAGGAATTCCCAAATTTGTTGGAATTCCGTAACAACGCAATAAGGCACTATCGACCAAAGTCCAACTTTTTCTGACAATCGAACAGTATGTAACGATCGCCAATCTAGGGATTCCAAAAAAGGTATTGGAATCCGTAACAACGCAATAAGACACGATCGACCAAAGTCCAAATTTTTCTGACAATCAAACAGTATGTAGCGATCGCCAATCTAGGGATTCCAAAAAAATGTTTTGGAATTCCGTAACAACGCAATAAGACACGATCGACCAAAGTCCAAATTTTTTCTGACAATCTAACCGTAAGTAACGATGTCAAAATCCTGGCATTAAAATTTGTATAAAGTCACCATGGATGAAATACATTTCATCCATGAAAGTCACGCATGAATTTCATAACAATAACTTGATTTATTTTCAAATTTGACAAAAAAAATCTGTATAAATTATTTATTTCTAAAATTAATAAAATATTCCTGAAAAGTTTGAAAAAAAATTATATTGTTTCACATAACCGCAGAACAGGCGAGATTTGTTGTGATAATACTCTTGGGGACAAAAGGTAGACGATTTTTGTAAGTTAGATACATAGACCTATAGGTCTATGGTTAGATAGGAAAATAACATGGGCATCGTCGCAAAATAGGCAGTTCTGCACCTACCTCCCTTATTGCGTTGTTACGGATTTCCAATACATTTTTTTGGAATCCCTAGATTGGCGATCGTTACATACTGTTTGATTGTCAGAAAAATTTGGACTTTGGTCGATCGTGTCTTATTGCGTTGTTACGGAATTCCAATACCTTTTTTGGAATCCCTAGATTGGCGATCGTTACATACTGTTTGATTGTCAGAAAAAGTTGGACTTTGGTCGATAGTGTCTTATTGCGTTGTTACGGAATTCCAACAAATTTGGGAATTCCTAGTTTTACCGCTCGCGTCTTATTGCGTTGTTATGAACTTCCCAATCTGATTTTTGGAATCCCTAGAATGGTCAATAGTGTCTTATTGTCTCTATTGCGCTGTTATGGATTTCCCAACCAAAATTGGAATCCCTAAGAAAGTTAATGTCTGAAAAACAACTAACCACAACAAAAATAATTAGCATTCCACGGATAACAGAGAACTATAAAAGCAGCAACTTTTTCAGACTGAAACCATCCTCTCAAAGACCAGCATTTTAAAGACCAACATCTACCAGAGCTACTGAATCTTCAGTGAAAGGTAAGTTTTAATAAAAATTGAAAAATAAATAATTAGAGTCTTTTACTAGTGTTAAATAATTATTTATTTTTCAAATAAATAATTTGTGTTTCAAGTACATTTATATATAACTATATATATATAATATATACAGTCTTTTGTTACTTCTAAAAAAATAATGTTGTTATTTTAGCAGGAATTATGGAGATGGAGGAGGGAAGTGATGTAAATATACAGGAGGATTGGGAATGGCTCATGAAAAATCATAATGTTATCAGACTTCTGGATGCTGATGATGAATACATAGATGATGAGTGTCAATCGGTACCTACCTAGTACAACCTAGTACAACCTAGCTATATAAGAAGCACCACTTTTACACAGAAAGCATCCACTTCAACAACAGTGACTGAAGGATCACCATCTACTACAACTACTAGAAGATTTTCTATATTAAGGTGAGAAATAATAAACAACTATTTAACACTAATAATGTAAACTATCCAATGTAACTAGAACTATAATTCAAATTCATGTAATTATTTTACATTTTTGATTAATCATTCTATACTAATACATAACTTTTTTATTTTAGTTCATTACGAAATTAAAAGCACATAGAACAGAAGTCTTCCTTCCTAAGATATAACATCAGTACATCAAAGACATCATTGTAAAGGAACAAACTATGCATTAACTGTTATTACTTTGTCTTTATTACAAGTTGTAGTGCTTTGTATTACTCAGTATTTACTGACTCTAGCTATATTATATGGGGAGATTTTCCTTACTTATTATGTAATAAATGTATATAATCATACAATGATTCATTTTTAATCAATGTATTTATTCAATTTAGATATATCTCCTCTCTCCTCTCTCTCTATGTAGATATAAATATACCCATAAATATGTACATAATTGACCATATATACATTAATGTATAGAAAACTAAAAGATCTCTCACTCCTCTCTCTCTCTCAAGATACCATATGTATGTATGTATGAATGCATTGATTGTCATTACAAGTTGTAGTGCTTTGTGTTACTTAGTATTAACTGACTCTAGCTATATTATATAGGAAGATTTTCCCTACTTATTATGTAATCAGGTATATAATCATATAATGTTTCATTTTTGATCAATATATTTATTCAATGTAGATATATCTCCCCTCTCTCTATGTAGATATAAATATAGCCATAAATATGTACATAATTAACCATATATACATGAATGTATAGAAAACTAAAAAATCTCTCTCCTCTCTCTCTCTCCTCTCTCATCTCCCATCTCTCCTCTCTCCTCTCCCCTCTCTCTCAAGATACCATATGAGTTCGAGTTATGTAAAACAATTATCAAAACTTAAATGCCATACATTCAAAATCTAGCTGCCATATGAGTTCAAATTAAGTAAAAAAAGAATCAAAACTCAAATGCCACTTAAATGCCACTCAAATGCCACTCAAGTACCCCTCAAATGAAATACAATATAAACTCGGCGAATTCATCCAACGTCGTAACCCATTGCCTAAACTCCAAGGTCTAATCCACAAAAAAACACTTGGTAGGGAGATCTGCTCATATATTACTACTGCTATAGGACCTAAGACTTTTTTGGCTGAGGTTTCTGATGAAATGTTGAGGATTTATTTTACGGAAGAATGTGTATACTGTGTACTAGGAGGAAGTTTTTACAAGCAAGCAACCAATCTATCACTACTAAACTGTTACTGTTCACACGTTGATGACCAATGTATCACTTGTAAAAGATATGCTGAAATGGTTGAAGGTGCTACACCTACCAAAAAAGAATTGGGTGATGCTATCGACTGGATTGATAGAAGACAAGTTTTGAAAAACGCTAAAATGGGTTTTTTGGTGCATGATGAATGGATTAATGCTTTTTTGGATCTTTCCTCTGATCATTTGAAGTCTCCCTTTATGTTAACAAATTTGAGAGTGCGATTAAATCCCTACCTATTACCTACTAGTCAGAGCAAACTGGCTTATCAACGTCTAAAGGATAAATTACTTGCGATAGCGGAAGGATATCCATATGCTCATACTCCTGATGAAAAAGAAGACTCAGTCAACCCGATAATAACTATTGAGTCGACAAATATATCTGAGGACTCATAAAAGAACTGCTAGAAAAAATGTTGCTTCATTTATCTCTGAACTACAGAAGAAACATGAGTGGAAAAACTGAAGGATTCAAGTCAATTGCTACATTGGCTGATTTTGTTCCTAAGTTCATAAGGACTCATTTTGAACACATTCCTTTTGAGCGTTCGAATCCTCTTTTTGTTCAACTCATCACCGAAGAAGTATTTTATTTTGTGTTAGGATTCAATCTAGTTCGTAAATCAATACAAAGCATGCTTTTGAGCTGTAATTGTATTTCAAGAGCAAATCCTCTCGAATGCTTAAACTGTTCTAGGAGCTTTGATCCAAAAGTATGCTGTCCGCAAGATAAGTTGATAGATTTTGAAGATCTCAAAAGAGCGATCGAACTGATTGATATAAAGCAATGTTTGAAAGATGCTGAACTAGGTGATTTGATAGATATTTCGATTTTAAGAGGTTTGACTTCATTTCGCTGGACAGGAACACATGTTCTTTTGTCTCAATCTCGATTGGAACCATACTTACATTTTGGTAACCACTTTGATGAGATTGTTTCACATCTTCAAAATCAGCTGAGAGAGCTGAACAAGCC
The DNA here is from genome assembly GCA_945261195.1 of Cryptosula pallasiana. Lineage (NCBI taxonomy): Eukaryota > Metazoa > Bryozoa > Gymnolaemata > Cheilostomatida > Cryptosulidae > Cryptosula > Cryptosula pallasiana. The sequence continues at coordinate 20,232,411 of OX183133.1, read as the reverse complement.
ACTAGCCACTTACGTATAAATAGAAAGAACATCAAGAAAGAAAGTATTCAACTTTCAACACTGAAAGCAAAAACATTTTAAAAAATGAGCTGCGTATTTATCTTGCTACTAACTCTAACATTTTCCAATGTTAGTGGAGTATTCTATACCAACAAAATTGATGAATGTATAGCCGGAGCTATGGATCAGAACGATGTCTTGGTTTTTTCACCTTTCGAAAGGACTATACGATATAAAGATGAAAATGGAAAAAACTGTGTGCGACTCTACCCTCCTGACTTATTATATTGCGGTTTTTTCATCCCTCGAAGCGCTTCTTGGATGTGCAAGGGCACAACTTCTACAGATGCTGTGTCTTGTAATACTCCAACAAAATACACTCTGAATCAGGAGGATTGTGTAATAGAAGTTAAAAATGATACAAAAGGACTTACTCAAAATACAAAACTATTTCGGAATGGGGAATTATGTGCATTTGAATACAACACCTCACGTTTGTTCTGCCCAATAACAGAAGAGTTTGAGACATTCAAATTTGCATGTGGGCAATGCAATCGTTCGATCAACAAGGAACCAAAACCAGCTAACATCACTAACATCAAAGATTCATCACTTTCGAGTTCTGACAGTTTCAAAATTAATGGAGTGTTTTATAGCAACAAAATTGATAAATGTCTAGCTGGAGCTATGGAAAAAAACGATGTCTTGGTTTTTTCACCTTTTGAAAGGACTATGCAATATAAAGATGAAAATGGAAAAAACTGTGTGAGACTTTACCCTTCCGACTATATATATTGCGGTTTTTTCATCCCTCGAAACGCTTCTTGGATCTGTAAGAGTAAAGATTCTACAGACACTGTGTCTTGTAATACTTCAACAAAATACGTTTTGAATCAAGAGGAATGTGAAATAGGTATTACAAATAATACGGAAGGACTTACTCAAAATACAAAAAGTATATCGAAATGGGGAATTATGTGCATTTCAATACATCACCACACGTGTGATCTGTCCACTAAGAAAAGAGTTTGAGACATCCAAATTTGCATGCTTGCAATGCAATCCTTCGATCAACGAGGAATCAATTCCAGCTAACATCACTATCATCAATGATATCGAAGGAGTAAATGAGGAATCAAATCCAGCTAAGATCACTAACATCAATGACATCAAAGGTGTGAATTCATCATTTTCGAGTTTCGACAGTTTCAATGTCAGCGAAGTATTTTATGTCGACGAAATCGATGACTGTATAGATGGAAATATGGAAAAAAATGATGTTTTATTTTTTTCACCTTTTGAAAGGAGTATTCGATATAAAGATGAAAATGGAACAAACTGTGTGAGACTCTATCCTTCCAACTATTTACATTGCAGTTTTATTATCCCTCAAAACGCTTCTTGGATCTGCAAAAGCAAAACTTCTACAGATACCCTGACCTGTAATACGCCAAAAAAATACACTCTGAATCAGGAGGAATGTGCATTAGGGGTTAAAAATAATACGGAAGGACTTACTCAAAATACAAAACTATTTTGGAATGGGGAATTATGTGTATTTGAATACAACACCTCACGTTTGATCTGTCCACTAACAGAAGAGTTTGAGACAACCAACTTTGCATGCGTGGAATGCAATCATTTGACCAACGAGAAGCCGAAAATAGCTACTATCATCATTAACATAAATGGTATTGAAGGTGTAAATTTGTCATTTTCGAGTTTTGAAAGTTTGAAGTCTATTCAAAACAAGATTATCATCAGTATCACATGTCAAGGAGATAACAAAGACAAATGCGATCCAAAAGTTATATATATAGAACTTTAGTTGGAGCATATTAACCAAAGTCCACCGAAATGCAAGACAGTTAACTCTAGATGATGAAAGCATAAACTAGGTTAAAAGTCTCTCTCTCTCTGAATAAAAATGAAATATCGAATCTATCTTCTATTATTCCCAATCCTAAGCAGTTATTGTCTTGCAACAGAGATTCAACAATTCACTTTATCTCATAGAGAGTCCGGATGTTTTTGGGGAATTCTTAATATGGAAGCGGTTAATTCAGTAACTCATATTTTAAGAAAAAACTTAAAATATCGTATGCATACACTCATATGTTTCATGGAACCTGCTCACCTACGTAGAAGCTGTGACACTTATGATATGTGGCCTCAACACTACTTTGTTTGCAAAACCGATGAAGCTTTAAATTACATCCGTTTATACGATGAGGGATTACTACCTACGATTCGAAGAACAACTTCAACAATCACCACAACTCCGCAGACAACGACAACAAAAACTACAAACAAGTCAGTAGTTCCAGCTTTATCACCATCAATTCCATCTCTTCCACAAGCTCTGGGTTTAGTCGATTTAATTTTGGAACACCCAAGCCCTACAAACTCTACTATATACAATTATGAAGAAATCGAAACTACTACTGATTGTGTGTGTGATAGATACATCATATGCGAAAACAATTCAGTAGCAATTACAAATTCAACACCGCCGATTTATAGAGTTTTTATTTATAATGATTTGGAGGATTTTTCAAAACTTTCTCTGTCTATATCGGAAGATAGTAAACTTAAACTTGAAGAAAATCTTCTCATCGTCATTGAACCTGAATGTGATGATATTTCTTGTAAAGTCATCAAATACTTTACAAATTAAAAAGTTTTTATAGACTTTAACACTATATATTCAACCTATACACTTTATTATGATATCTATTTTATTACATTCTCCAGTAAGCAAATAATGTAATACTTATTATGTAATAATAAAACTATAACAATAACTATAGTGTTGTAGATGGTTATATCATATACAAAAACAATTCAGTGGCAATTACAACTCCATCAAAATGTCGTCATATGAGTTTGAATTATGTAAAATGATCAAAACTTAAATGCCATACATTCAAAATTTAGATGCCATACGTTTAAAATCTAAATACCGTATAAGTTCAAATTAAGTAAAAAAAATAATCAAAACTCAAATGCCACTTAAATGCCACTCAAATGCCACTCAAATGCCACTCAAATGAAATACAATATAAACTCGGCGAATTCATTCAACGCCGTAACCCATTGCATAAACCCGAAGTGTAATCCACAAAAAAACACTTGGTAGGGAGATCTGCTCATATATTACTACTCCTATTTGATTAACTGGTTCATCTGGTATCCGAAAACAAAATAAAATTTTCATCCAACCATTTCCAATCAACTTGAGCTCTGTCTCTTTCTTCCACATTCATTGTGTGATAATCTGAGCCTTGCCTACAAAAAAAGAGTGATTACCTGCAACAAATTCGCTTTGAATCGCACACTCTGTACAGAATACAACAAAAACTGCACTCAAATATGATTATTTATCATTTAAAAACTCACCGATCACTAAGAGTTTTAGTATTCTCAGTGGATGGTGAAACTTGATGAGCAACTGATTTTTTTCAAAAGCGTTTTCAAGTTTAATATCCATTTCATTATTGTAATCAACATCTGGAACTTTTATCCCAACACGAATACTCACGATCCAATCACAACCCACTTCTATTCCTACATCACTATCCTCTTCCATCTCCATTATTTCTCCTGAACTTTAAAAGAAAACACCATTAAAATCCAAAGTCACAAAAAGACATTATCTTACGGTTAAATAGTAACTTATAATAGTTCACCTATATCTTGTAAATTCTGTTCTTTTGATAATAGTAAAATAATATCGGTATAACTATCAATTTTATAAATAATCATCTGAATCTGTAAGTAAATAAAATACTATTAAAACATGAGAAAAATTAAGCTAAAAACATCAGGCAACAGAATATAATCAGCTCTGTATAATAGTAATAACAACCCAATGTTTTTTTCTCTGACAAACTGGTAATTTTGACAGCCCTAAAATTTTGTCTTGCGAGCAAACCAACTTGACTCTTGGAGTACATCACTCCACAACGCAAACTACCAAAGATCTCATAATAATAAATAGTTAGGACCATTTCGTTGTCTCTCTGACAAAAAGTTAATTTTGTCAACGACATAGACTTTTTAGTCTGGAAAACAATCCAATCGGGTTCTAGGAGTACATCTCCCAAGTGTGAACTACATAAGAACAATTAATAATAAATAATTTGAACATGGATGTTGACTCTCTGACAAAAACAGGTAATTTTTTCAAACGGCAAAGACTTCATTGTCTTGAAAGTAAACTGCTTGGGTTCAAGGAGTACTCTAATATTACTCTTCCTCCTAGCCACTTGGCACTGTGTACATTTAATCCGCTATTGAGTTATTATTGGTTAACTACTCATATATCTGTTTGTATTCGTTCAATTACTTTCTGTGAATGCGTTGTTATATATTACAGTATACAAAAATATCTTCCGGCCAACCAACCTAGATAAAGGCTTGATTTCGCTATACTCATTGCATTCAATCAAGTACTGCCAACTACTCTGAAGAATTGCCTCCCTAGAACTTGATGATCATAGGTGTTTTTGGTGTCTCAACGCGTTGGCTTGAGAAAGTTTGATCAACCCGTTTATCCCTAGAACGATAACTTATAGGAGTAGGCGAGTGCGTACATTTTACAAGATTTTGCAAGAGTTGTCTTCTTTTTTTGTGTCATCAGTCATAAATATCGCCCCGCAATCGTAAGTGTGTTAGCCTAAATTCTTGGGTTGAAAAGTAGCTGTTCATTGCGAGATTTTTTTTGCCCTGACAACAACTGCATCATCTGTTATTTATACACAGTGTTATTAAAACTCAGCAAACCACCAAGTACAAATTGTATTGTTATTGATAATAATGCTGATAAGAATAATAATGACAATGATTAATAATAATGACAGCAACAAGCAAAAACATGAATTATTAATTAATAATAATAATGGTGTGCTGATTATTCACTGTTATAAAACAATATATTTTATCAGATAAAGATAATAAAAAATAGAATGAATGAAAGTTATAATATCATTATTATTGGCAATAGTGATAGCATTAATAATAATGACAATACTAAAAATAATAATTGATGACATTAATAATAAGTAATAATACATCCATTAAAAACGAGAAAGAAAATCATAACTTTAGATAGCACGTTGTTGTTATAATGCCACAAAAGGGTACATTGACGTAATTAGTGAGAAGACGACTCCTTTGAAAAACCAATAAGTTGACTTTTATAGGTGTTCGCTGGCCAACGTGCACTGTAAACTCGTTGACAAACGCAAAAATTAGCTTTGATGCACGTTGAAAAAACTTGCTACCAAGGGGCTGATAATCCCTCGACAAAAAACTGCCGTTGAGGATTAAATGTAAACGTTGAGCACACCGAAAACGTCTTATGAATAAAGCAGTTTAGCCGGCTGACACTCTGTGCAGTTTGTTTCAGCCCTGGGCTCTGTGTTTCCCAACTGATCTGGCAGTAATAGATCACTAGTTGTTCCTGTCACACCGGCAGTGTCTCTTCTGGAGAGAGATAGAATATTCTAGACTTGTGGTATTTCCGAAAACCAGATCGGCACATAGTGTATTATGCGCATTGTGCGACCTATTGATTGGTTATTCACTGCCTGTAGTAGTTTCTCAGGTTGTGCATTTCCTAACACAACCATTGGTTGTTTATGAATGGATTGTAAAAGAATAAAGAACTTTTTGTTATAACTACTTGTCGCGCGTTTGAGTCAAGAACTCCACCATCTACGATGCTATAGCCTGTAGCGAGGTAACCTGGAGGCACTGGGAATAAAAACTGTTTATTCCCGCGAAAGCAACGGTTTCCATTCGCGTGAAAATAAATTATTTATTCCCGCGAAAGCAACGGTTTCTATTCGCGTGAAAATAAATCATTTATTTCCGCGAAAGCAACGGTTTCTATTCGCGTGAAAATAAACTATTCATTCCCGCGAAAGCAACTGTTTCTATTCGTGTGAAAATAAATTATTTATTCCCGCGAAAGCAACGGTTTCTATTCGCGTGAAAATAAATTATTTATTCCCGCGAAAGCAACGGTTTCTATTCGCGTGAAAATAAACTATTTGTTCCCGCGAAAGCAACAGTTTCTATTCGTGTGAAAATAAACTATTTATTCCCGCGAAAGCAACTGTTTCTATTCGCGTGAAAATAAATTATTTATTCCCGCGAAAGCAACGGTTTCTATTCGCGTGAAAATAAACTATTTATTCCCGCGAAAGCAACTGTTTCTATTCGCGTGAGAATAAATTATTTATTCCCGCGAAAGCAACTGTTTCTATTCGTGTGAAAATAAATTATTTATTCCCGCGAAAGCAACTGTTTCTATTCCTGTGAAAATAAATTATTTATTCCCGCGAAAGCAACGGTTTCTATTCGCGTGAAAATAAACTATTTATTCCCGCGAAAGCAACTGTTTCTATTCGCGTGAAAATAAATTATTTATTCCCGCGAAAGCAACGGTTTCTATTCGCGTGAAAATAAACTATTTGTTCCCGCGAAAGCAACAGTTTCTATTCGCGTGAAAATAAACTATTTATTCCCGCGAAAGCAACTGTTTCTATTCGCGTGAAAATAAACTATTTATTCCCGCGAAAGCAACTGTTTCTATTCGCGTGAAAATAAATTATTTATTCCCGCGAAAGCAACTGTTTCTATTCGCGTGAAAATAAACTATTTATTCCCGCGAAAGCATTGGAAAAAATGCTGATTCATAGGGTTTAATCAGTGCAACTTTAGCTATTTAAGAGCCACTGTTTTCACACAGAAAGCATCCAGTTCTTCAACAGCAAGCGGAGAACCATCATCTACTACAGCTACTAGGAGAACATCCAGCATCAAGGTAAGAAATGCTAAAATAATTATTTGTCTTTAGTTAATTAAATCATCTGGCTCTAATTGGTGATAAGGTAAATTATTATCAATAATTATTTAACACTAGTAGAAAGCTCTAATTATTCATTTTTAAAATAAGTGTTTGTCCAAGCTCTAGTAAAGTAGCCGACTCTACTTATTTATTATTAACAAAATAATAATAATTATTCAATGCTAGTTGAACTTAGATATAAATTTATCTCTACTAGGTAGTTTTATACTCACACAAACTTTTTCTTCGCTACTCTATGTAGATAAAGCCAATGAAAATAAATGAATCAATTGTAACAATCAATTTTTTGTATTTTGTAGTTATGATGTCTACTTTGGACTCTTGTTTGAGACAAAATGCAGCAGTAGCAAAGACTATAAACATGTGGTCAAGATCTACCAACACCAACGATAGATGTAAAACAACATGACTTTCTCTCCTACTTATGTGACACAGCAAGAATTCCTTTCAAGATCCACCTACTTAGATGATGCCAAACCAATGAAGACTCAAACTACATCAATTTTCAAGACAGCACACTTCTCCAACACAGCAAGAATTCCTTTCAAGATGTACCACCTACTTAGATGATACCAAACCAATGAAGACTCAAACTACATAGATTTTGAAGACAGCATACTTCCCCAACACAGCAAGAATTCATTTCAAGATCTACCACCTACTTAGATGATACCAAACCAATGAAGACTCAAACTACATCAATTTTGAAGACAGCGCACTTCTCCAACACAGCAAGAATTCATTTCAAGATCTACCACCTACTTAGATGATACCAAACCAATGAAGACTCAAACTACATGAATTTTGAAGACAGTCGACTTCTCCAACACAGCAAGAACTCCTTTCAAGATCTACCACCTACTTAGATGATACCAAACCAATGAAGACTCAAACTACATGAATTTTGAAGACAGCATACTTCTCCAACACAGCAAAAATTCATTTCAAGATCTACCACCTACTTAAATGATACCAAACCAATGAAGACTCAAACTACATGAATTTTGAAGACTGTATACTTCTCCAACACAGCAAGAATTCCTTTCAAGATCTACGACTTAATTAGATGATACCAAATCAATGAAGACTCAAACTACATCGATTTTGAAGACAGCGCACTTCTCCAACACAGCAAGAATTCATTTCAAGATCTACCACCTACTTAGATGATACCAAACCAATGAAGACTCAAACTACATGAATTTTGAAGACAGTCGACTTCTCCAACACAGCAAGAATTCCTTTCAAGATCTACGACTTACTTAGATGATACCAAATCAATGAAGACTCAAACTACATGGATTTTGAAGACAGCATACTTCTCCAACACAGAAAGAATTCCTTTCAAGCTCTACCACCTACTTAGATGATACCAAACCAATGAAGACTCAAACTACATCAATTTTGAAGACAGCGCACTTCTCCAACACAGCAAGAATTCATTTCAAGATCTACCACCTACTTAGATGATACCAAACCAATGAAGACTCAAACTACATGAATTTTGAAGACAGTCGACTTCTCCAACACAGCAAGAACTCCTTTCAAGATCTACCACCTACTTAGATGATACCAAACCAATGAAGACTCAAACTACATGAATTTTGAAGACAGCATACTTCTCCAACACAGCAAAAATTCATTTCAAGATCTACCACCTACTTAAATGATACCAAACCAATGAAGACTCAAACTACATGAATTTTGAAGACAGTATACTTCTCCAACACAGCAAGAATTCCTTTCAAGATCTACGACTTAATTAGATGATACCAAATCAATGAAGACTCAAACTACATCGATTTTGAAGACAGCGCACTTCTCCAACACAGCAAGAATTCATTTCAAGATCTACCACCTACTTAGATGATACCAAACCAATGAAGACTCAAACTACATGAATTTTGAAGACAGTCGACTTCTCCAACACAGCAAGAATTCCTTTCAAGATCTACGACTTACTTAGATGATACCAAATCAATGAAGACTCAAACTACATGGATTTTGAAGACAGCATACTTCTCCAACACAGAAAGAATTCCTTTCAAGCTCTACCACCTACTTAGATGATACCAAACCAATGAAGACTCAAACTACATGAATTTTGAAGACAGCATACTTGTCCAACACAGTAAAAATTCATTTCAAGATCTACCACCTACTTAAATGATACCAAACCAATGAAGACTCAAACTACATGAATTTTGAAGACAGTCTACTTCTCCAACACAGCAAGAATTCCTTTCAAGATCTACGACTTACTTAGATGATACCAAATCAATGAAGACTCAAACTACATGGATTCTGAAGACAGCACACTTCTCCAACACAGCAAGAATTTCTTTCAAGATCTTCTCCAACACAGCAAGAATTTCTTTCAAGATTTATCACCTACTTAGATGATACCAAACCAATGAAGACTCTAAAAATTACTTATATTATATTTCGATGATGCTGAAAAAAACTGTCCAGAACAAGAGTTCAAAAAGCTAATCTATAACTCAAGGCAATCATATCACTATAGGTGAGTTTTACTAATTTTTACCATAAATTAAACAAAATGCTGAATATATACATTTTCTAGGTGAAAAAAGGACTTTTTTGATGTAATTAGTGTATTTTTTACAACAAAATGCTGAATATATACATTTTCATGGTAAAGAAAAGGACTTTTTGGGTGTAATTAACGTAGTTTTTACAACAAAATGTTGAACATATACATTTTTTCAGGTAAAAAAAAGCGCTTTTTTGGTGTAATTAGTGTATTTTTTTACAACATATTTATAAAGCAAGTATTTTTTGTTTTGTTTTAGATAGATGAAAGAGAATCAAAAGTACTTGGTGAAAATAATGCTCAAGAAAGAACAAGTTGAACAATGTAACTTGGTGAGTTATTTCCCTTTTCTAATAATGTAAACTATCCAATGTAACTAGAACTATAATTCAAATTCATGTAATTATTTTACATTTTTGCTTAATCATTCTATACTAATACATAATTTTTTTATTTTAGTTCATTACAAAATTAAACCACATAGAACAGAAGTCTTCCTTCCTAAGATATAACATCACTACATCAAAGACAACATTGTAAAGGAACAAACTATGCATTAACTGTTATTACTTTGTATTTATTACAAGTTGTAGTGCTTTGTATTACGTAGTATTTACTGACTCTAGCTATATTATGTGGGGAGATTTTCCTTACTTATTATGTAATAAATGTATATAATCATATAATGATTCATTTTTAATCAATGTATTTATTCAATTTAGATATATCTCCTCTCTTCTCTCTCTATGTAGATATAAATATACCCATAAATATGTACATAATTGACCATATATACATTAATTGCTAGAAAACTAAAAGATCTCTCTCCTCTCTCTCTTTCTCTCTCTCAAGATACCATATGTATGTATGTATGAATGCATTGAATGTCATTACAAGTTGTATTGCTTTGTATAACTTAGTATTTACTGACTCTAGCTATATTATATAGGAAGATTTTCCCTACTTATTATGTAATCAGGTATATAATCATATAATTTTCATTTTTGATCAATATATTTATTCAATGTAGATATATCTCCTCTCTCTATGTAGATATAAATATATCCATAAATACGTCCATAATTAACCATATATACATGAATGTATAGAAAACTAAAAAATCTCTCTCTCCTCTCTCTCTCCCTCTCTCCTCCCTCTCTCTCTCCTCTATCTCTCAAGTATGTATATAATTATGTAAAAAAATTATCAAAACTTGAATGCCATACATTCAAAACATATATATCATATAAGTTCAAATCAAGTAAAAAAATAATCAAAACTCAAATGCCACTTAAGTACCACTCAAATGCCACTCAAATACCCCTCAAATGAAATACAATATAAACTCTATATGACATATAAGTTCAAATTAAGTAAAAAAATAATCAAAACTCAAATGCCACTTAAATGCCACTCAAATGCCCCTCAAATGAAATACAATATTAACTCGGCGAATCCACCCAACGGCGTAACCCATTGTTTTCACCCCAAGGTCTAATCCACAAAAAAACACTTGGTAGGGAGATCTGCTCATATATTACTACTCCTAATTGACGGGACAAACACATTTGTTCAAGGATTTATCTATCTTTTGACTTATGTATGCATGTATTGAGCATATATTAAACAAAAAAGTTGGCAAGAAAACATGATGTAGCATAGGATAAAAAGTTAACATGATTTAAGTTACGTTCAACCTATGCTCACCCATACAAACACACAAAGCAAGAAGATAGGAGCAGTTGTGAATATCGAGTACAAACTAAGGTTAGGTATGAGTAACAGTAAAACAGTTTTTGAATAGCTATGCAGCAGATTTAAACATTATGTAAATACATAAACTGTAACTTTTGCAAGCAGAAAAAGAAGATACGGCTTTCTACGTTACATAGTATAGGATCAACTTAAATCTTGACACTTAGACTTTTGTATTTGCCAAAAAGTAATTTTAGAATCAAACAACTGTAATATGCAGAATGTTTTTTTTTGGAGTAGAGTGATACGTAAATGCATAAAAGTAAGATTTGGTAATTTATTAAATGCAAAGTTATCTCAACAATGTTGTTTCAAGGAAGATTTTCTACACACAGATGTAGAGTGACATATTTTATACAGTATGAGATGCAAATTTTAGACAATCTCTGTAATGGAAACTGTGTCCAGCAAGAAATCAATTCCAGCAGCAGGCCCGTCAATGGACAAAGCGAAGTATGCCTCATCTCCATCTATAAATATATATATACTTATAGTTTAGTCCAAGTTTGTTTTTTTCAATCCAGCTAAATGAATAGATCACATTTACAACTTATTCAATTTTGGTAACTAAAAATATGCTCTATTATACTGCCCTATGAGCTTCTTATACTACAAAATGCATGCTTGGATCACCAACTTGGGTTAGCACTCCACAACATTTAGCATCATGGTTATCTTTTGTTTGTTTTGAAAATGCAATATACTCAGGAGTGCAGCAGCAGCAGTAACTTAAAGGTATGACCTGGACAGTGTTTTTCATAAGATATATTGTAATGGAAATCACCTAGTGCGGCTGGTGAGTTAGTAAGCCAGCTGACCAGCCTAGTACTATAGTACTATATCCTGTACATAAGAAGATAATAGCTAGGATACTCCGCTTCACTGAACTGTTCTCGCCTTACTGGCACCTTACTGGCGGTAGCCTAGTGTATTGTGGCTATTTGTATTATTAATTCATGTAGCGTACTGCTTGTGTAACTATGGGATTTATCGTAGTAGCATGACCTGATGTAGCTTTTTCAACAGCTGAGATGATTTTTCCATAAATAGAGAGGCAGTTAGCCCAGTGGGCAGAGTTTGCTGTGCGCTTGACTAAGACGGTACTTGGCCAAGCTTTTGTATCTTGCTCTCAATACAGTGATATTTAACCTACAGCCTCATGTGATTTGTGAGGCTGGTTGCCTGGTGTTACTAATTTGTCTACACACAGTAATATCCGAGACTGTCTTCTGTACAGTACCTTCTACAACACAGAGCCTATACTACCCATACCAGTAATGCTTGATATTTGTATTAATTGCCTTCCACAGAGGGCCTACGCAATCAGTCTATTGCACTCTGTATTACCGTACTGCTATTATCACACAGCACATACAGACGTCTTTCTAACAGTTGTCGGTGAAGATAATTTTGAGCACACAACGAAATCCTGTACATTGATGGCAGAAGTGGGATATTTTCGTGGACGACAGACAGCAATTTTGCGACCATAACGAAATCCTTTACAATATTGCTCATTTGGTAGTTCAATAGGCATAATGCGACTTACCGTTAGTCACAATACTATGTCAAATTAATATAGCTATGTTCTTGTTTTAATGACTATGTACGTTTAATTTTTACCAGTATTTTAACGAGATCTTAAATGTCAGATTTGTATCTTTATGTATCACACTTGCTATCAACATTCGCATACAGTTTTCTAACATATAATTTAATAGATTTATGAGCAATTTGTTGTGTATACCATGTTCTCATTCGTCGTACCCCATCAACACCACCAACTTACCTGCTGAAGGTTCCTAGCTCCTTTAATCTATGTTTCCATTCATCTTTTATTCTTCCTTATGAGTTTTAAAAGCTCTAGTAGCACTTTTTAGACCTTCAGGCAAGGAGGTTGCTGATTGGTTGAGGAAAAACTATCTCTTACAAATTAAAGAAAGATTTTACAAGCTGTACTGCTGATTCTGTTTTAGGTTATTAAAGAGGCAGTTTATCATAATATTTAGTAACCTAGTTTCCTGTATTGTTATAGGCTGTTGACTTAGTATCCCATTTACACGTATTACTGTATATATTGTGATCCTACAATTTACATTTGAAACCTGTTTCTTTGTTCAGTATGAATTGTTTCTAGCGCACTAGCCCTATATCAAAGTAGGGGCGAGGCTCAAATGCTTTACATCGGTGGCAGCAGTGGGATTTTAGAGAACAACAAATACAGAACCAAAGAAAAATGGACAGGCCTCACCCTTTATCATTAGTGCTCCCCTCTCTTATCTGTCTTGTACACCACTGTAAATTTATTTACTCTCCACAGGTACTGGCATTTCTTGCATTTACAACTTCTTGCTTCCTTAACATTCATACTTGCTTGAACTGAACACCAACGTATTTATCCTGTTTTATCAGTCATACAACACTTATTAGTTTTGATGGCTATCCAATGAGCTGAAAGCACAAAAAATAGGTCATCGAAACAACCAAAGTCACCACCTTTGACTGACGAGCCTATAATCTTCAAGAAGTACTACAACCTTGTCCCTGCTCCTGCCTCAACCTTCAAGCCATCCAGTTTAATAACACCAGAGGTGTGGAGTTCTTTATAACTCAATTCCTTGAGAGAGCACACGCAAATGATTGGAGAACCCATATCAACCTTCAACATTTGAGATAAGTCCCTCCAAAGCATACGCTAAAATATGGCAAGCCCAACACTCTCCAGGCAGTCTTCTATGCCATTCATGCCTGCTTTGGGCCTATCCCAACAAAAAGCCAACAGCACACTAACTCAACTCAAAAAAAGCCCACAATGCTTAGCTGCAGGAAATGCCAACAAAGTGGGGAAACGAGTACTCACAGCTGATGAAGACTCACCCTTTTAGTATACTGCAGTGGATTTTCATGACGCTAACATCTGCACATATGCTGTACAAATATACTGGCATCATTACTATAGCCATTGGATGGCCAGAATAACTGAAATAATCAATACCGAAGTACCGACCCTGCATGAGTCAGTACTGACCCTGCATGAGTCAGTACCGACCCTGTATGAGTCAGCTCTGACCCTGTATAAGCCATACTGGGACGGCGGGAAATGAGTCAGCATAGACTGAGAGATAGAAAGTAGCCTGAGGGAAGTGGAAGACCTTATCCAAGAGATAGCAACCGGGAACTCTAGCAAAAGTCGTGGAACAGAGGCCAAAGAGACCAAGTACCAACAACAGGAAGTGGAAATGCTTATGATTGGCCCACTGACTTATGACTCCAACTGGCACTTCTGGGCGCCGTATCTATATTTAGTCCTATATAACCCTCTTGATTGACTTGATCTACCTGTTTGATTGCTGTATTCTAGATTACTCTTATATTATTGGCTATTACTCATATTACTTCCTGTAATCTGCCTGTAAAAGGCAGAACTTCTGCCATAATAATCAGTGTTGTATTGCGACATTTACATACTCGCTTTTTTATGTAATAATAAAGGCATATTTACTCTAATGCACTAAGCTATGCATCTGAGCCGAGGGCTCTGTACTAGTCGTGGAATAGAAAACACTCCTCCACTTCTGCTTCGGTGTAGTACTGACCTGTTTTTGCCTCTAGGTTAAAGGCAACTGGTGGCAGCATACCCATCGGATTGCTACCGACTTCCGTTAGTGGTTTTACGCCCCAAAAATAAACTACAATATGAACCATATGATTTTAGACTTTTAATTCCACCCAAAGCCATCTTTACTTCCAAAGGTATCTGCTAGCAGTGAATCTCTGTGCACTAGAATACAATACCCATGCTTGAGGACGTTTTCTCTCATCAAAACAGTTTGAGAAACATAACTAAGAAGAAGTTGAAGAGGAAACTTGAGATCAGAAATCTCCATATGAACCATTCTACTCAGTACAAGACCCTCCTCCTCTTATGCAACCTGCTCCCTTACAGATCTTGCTTGCTGAGCACATCCACAATTGTGCCGTTTCTATAGTGAGTGTCCCTTGCACCAATCATTTATCCAACCAACGGTTGCCTCTATACAGGAAGAGCCAATGGTAATAATACTGCTCAAGACTGCCAGTGATTGAGCAAAATAAGCCAGCAGCTCAGGAAAGAGCAGAGGGTGGTCCCTAACAGCTCAATGTTTCGCCCTGACTTCTAAAAGGGCTCCACCCAAATTCTGGAGCTGTGATCAAGTAATCTTAAGTGATCAATTCAAGTGATCAAGTACATTTCAAGTCGATTTCTTGTGATGCTGTGGCCAGCCTCTCAAACTAAGTCACCAATGGCCTCAGGAACTAATTGGACCATGTAGGAGTTATTTTTCTAGCTAGCTGCACCAGCGCACCACAAAGAAAAAGAGAACAAATAGAGAGATTAGAGATGCATAACCCAATGGCTTCTGGGCTTTCTTCACATAATAAAGTTTTTCATTCTCCCCTCTTCAGTGGCCGATTATTACATTAGATCGGTATGCCACTTAACAAGAGAATGAAAAAGTCAAAGAAATTGACAACACTTTCTGGCCCATTCCTTTCTTGATCGACTTGCTACAATCTCAACCTGGTGGTAGTCCAAAGCTTTCCATGACCCGGTTAAAAGCCAGGTTTTTTCCTACAACTAGATCTAGGAACAGACTGGAAGCTCATTTATTTTGACCAAAAAAAGAGGCAAAAACACCGAGCACTACTAAAATATGACCCAACGAACTACCTAGTCCTTCAATAAAAACCCATACACAATTGTTGCTTTTGACTTGGTCAGGTGTAAGGGAAACCATTTGATTTTTTTATGAATACCGGATACACCACTAAACTATTTTTGCCGCAAGAATGCAGGATAAATTTCTAATTTTCTGAAGCAACAATTATAAGAAAATGAATCACATGGGATAATGGCAGAAAGCATTCAACTATCTTCCAAAGGTACTATAACAATTCCCTTTGGTTTAAAGACACCAACAACAAAGCAGTGCCAGTAGTGAGCCAGATGGTAGAAATGACATTTCTAGCATGCACTTCCTGATGACCCAGCAGTGCGTAATAGTTTTGTCAAATCTGCTTTCATAATAGATGATACGGAGATGAAACGTCTAAAATAACATAAAAGTTACTGACCAATTATATAACAAACCTCAGGCATACTTGCTTAAATTCTGGAGAGAATCCACTATTTTGTGCAGAGTAAGCACCCATAGTTATTTACCCTTTGCACATAGTTGAAGCCCAGCATGGAGCATGGTAAAACGCATGAACCTTATGACTCAGCCAGTGAAACTCAAGGCCAAATGCATCATAGGCCACATGTAAGAGTAGATTCAGTGGAAATGCACAGAATGGAGACTGTAACGAAACCCCAGTCCCTTACCCATATTCCAGGGTCCCTGCCTATTCCCCCACATATGTATGAGCTTATCTCTGCAGACCTCGAAAACTGCCAAAGCCAGCACCAAGCTTAACAAGTAGCTGGATTGCTACAACTGTGTGCTGGGGTGTTCAAGTAAGGGAGATGACAGCATAGTAAGGACAATTTTGGTCTCTCACAGCTTTCCAAGGGCTAGGCCCATATGCCAACTCCTTCAATGATTCAATCCACAAAACGAAGTGTCGAAACACTGCTCAAGAGAGGGCTGTTTGAACTCACATTCAGTGTGTGTGTGCGTATGTGCATATGCGTGCGTGCATGTGTGAGTGTGTTAGTAAGGATAATAGACAGAGCCTGGCACTTCTGTGCCAATTATCAGAGGCTCAATGCCGCAATCCATCAAAATTCTTACCCCATTTCCAGTAATATTGAGAGCCTACATACCCTGCCCGCATGTAAATATTCCAGCATGCGGGAGTTAGTTCATTGCTACCAGCAAGTTCCTTTTGATGAGAAAGCGAGTGAGCAGTTTGACTTCAATATTGGAACCAGTCTCTGAAGTTTCAGGTCACTTTTTTGGCCTCACATAAGCCTCAGCCACTTCTTGAAGCAGCTGTGTCCAACAGTTCAGCAGTTGGATCAAAAAACACTTTAGAAAAACCCCCTCCCACAACAGAAGCACTCTTGCACCCCTAAAGCCTGAGAACAACAATCTTTACGCACTGCTGTTGCCGCTGCTTACTGCATTTTTTATTAGCAATGGGATAACATGTCGCTATTTTAAATAGTTTATTTTCCTGCATCGTGGTAGGTCATGCGTTCTATCTTTTACTATATACAGCGGTAATACATAGTAAAGTTAGAACTTATTTGGACTTTGTTGAAGCTTGTCTTGGAGCTGGAGGCTAATGCTATTAGACAGTAATCTAATGTAGAGGTAGGAAATTAATAATTCATTATTTTAAGATCAACCATCGTATATAAATGGCAGTTCACCTTTCAAAGTTGTTCCTACTTCATAGAAGTCAATTAGATTAAACTCTGTCTTCCGATTCAAATTCCTTAGACAGAGTTTGCACTTTTTCTGCTCAGGAAGGGTGATGGTTACAGCTATATTCTTGATCGTTATTGGAATATTTAGTGGAGTAGTTAAAAACTGAGAAGGTTAGTAGATGAATATTTAGTACGTAGAAGTTCATTTGGCATTTAAAAAAAAAATTTGCCGCTCCTCAGTTCTACATGTATACCAGTTGGTCCTAGTGCACTAGTCGTGTCATTAATCAAGAAGGGAGACTAAATCCTTTTTAACATGTACCTACCTGGAGCTTGCACATCTCCACTCAATAACACCCAGCCATCTTCTGGTTTTATTCCAAATGCAGTAGCTATTGTTCTCAACTGTTCTGTACCATCTATAAGATTTTAGTGTAGTATAGCGCTTATACATTAAGAAGTTCGAATTCAACGTTAAGTTTTCAAGATAAAAATTATCAATACTTTTCTAAACAAAAGGATTTATGCAATTGTGTTATTTTTCCAACTGAAAACAAAGTACATACTTTAGAGGAAAGCCAAAAATGTTAATTCACTCAAGCACATTGAAACCAAGGTGTTTGGGTTGTAGAAATGAGCACTCAGAAGATTTTGCTTAGTTTTCCACAGTTTTAATGATAAATGGCATTGGAAATATATAATTATTGCTCGTCATTCAGTTTATTCTCAGCAGTTCGCAGTACAACCTATCAATGTTTTTAAGAACAAGTGAAAAAAATTGTGATATAAAAACGATAAATATATACTGCTTCTTATTTACAATTGAAAACAGGAGTATCTTAGAGAAAGTTAGGTGTTTCCCTTGATGAACTCTGAACACGGAGTTTTGTACTCAAATGCCCAAAGATTAAAGCCCATAAAACACTTGTAAAGGCACAAGCTTTCCACCTGTAGTTATTGAAACCAGATCACAGAGTTGACCATCCAGCTATCAAAGAATGTATGGAGCTGCCAATATATGGCTTGGAATAAAAAGCGGTTGACCTAGCCTACATACAAAATAATATAAGTGTGTTTATACCTTGATAAATGCTGCCTCAAATTTCAAAGTTTGTTTTGGCTTTTTTTATCTTGAGACGGGCATATCTTGAGTAAGAAACATCCCCCAAGTCAGTGGTGCACAAACAACTGGCCTTGAAAATCCACCGAAAGTACCAATTTATGTTGTTGGAATCAGCCAAAGATTTGAACTGTTTTCACAAGGTTACAGTCTCTGAGAAAAAGGAGTTGGAGGGAACTTTTGAGGAGACAGCTGAGGTGGGGAAAGCAATAAACAAGAGGTTCTTAGTTTAAACTCTGCCTGTGGATCGACACTACCATTGTGACATCTGTTTGCTGGTGGGTTCTGATTTGTCAAACAGTTCTGTTTCTTTGCTGATGGTGGTTGGGATATGTTAGGTGGTTAACAGCGGAGCTTGAGGGATAGTCTGGGAGTTTGCACAAGGAAAGGGCAGTGTGGCTACCACTGTAGTTTGTGTAGCATCTAAAAGCAGGTTTCCAACTGTTGCTATGAGTTCAAGGCAGGCATCTCCTTGTCTTGGTTGATGTCAGTGTTCTAGCCCATGTTGAGTTGTCCTGTAGAGTGGAACGTAGGGCTATACTAAGTAAAATTCTGAATGGTCATGAAGTTGGTAGCACTGCCCAAAGCAAGTTTTAAGGGTCTGCAGCTTGCTGTTATGCCTGATTCTGCTCCTTCTTTTGACACCCAGGACAGGGAAGGGGATTGCTATTAGCATGGCTGCTATAAGCAATTGCTAGAGACTACAATCACACAGTTTATTGCTCCCTTTTTTTACACAATCGAGCTGACTTTATGTAATCAGGCTCCAACTGAAGACTATTACGATAACTTTGAAACTTGATAAGCTGCAGTTCTACTTCCTGAGCTACTTTTAGATATCCAAATTGGGGGTCTGGTTGTGAAGACCTGTCCAGTAGAACTCTCTGACTACCAGCAACCTCAGCACTTTTTTCCAAACCAGCCACTCCTGTATTGTTTGTCAATGGCATAGTTGTTGTTCACAGCATATGGGTAAATTATTATTTTTTCCTGATGATTCTGTGGTTGGTTCAGACTCATGGTTCTCAGTCTGTGGGGGTGCATTGGTCCCTTTGTGAGGAGGGGGGCTTGACTACTGTACAATTCTTCTTGCATCTGAAAAACTGATCTGTTCCAATTTCACAAGAAGAAAATCCTTGTGTGCTGGGCTTCTGTATCATAAACCTTTCCATTTCAGACACACTCACATGCAAGAGAGAAGAGATGCCACCGACAGATATGAGAATTTTGTTGGTTTGTTGGCCTAAGTTAAGGGCATTGCTTTGGCGACCAAATGGTTGCCGGTGCAAAGAATGTAGTTTATATTAACTACCCTTCTCGGCCAATAGTTTAATCAGCGATGTTTTTCTTTGAACTTTTTATTAGGCCTCAGTTTATTTTCAGCTCTTCTTATTATTGATATTTATTGTTATCAATTACTATTTAATTTGAAGCCAGCACCAACAAAGACAGGTTTGAAGAATTAAAAGAATTATTATTATAACTGTTATTTGTATAATGTTACTTAATATATTATTGTTATTATTATTGTATTTATTATGGTTATTATTATTGTTATTCTTGTTGTTGTTACTGTTGCCGTCGCCATCGCTGTTGCCATCGTTGTCATCATTATTAATATTATTGTTATTGTTATTATTAATGTTAATGTTATTGTTACTGTTATTGTTGTTGTTATTGTTATTGTTGTGGTTATTGTTGTTGCTATTGTTATTGTTGTTGTCGGTGTTGTTGTTGTTGCTTTTGTTGCGGTTGTTGCTGTTGTTGTTGTTGGTGCTGTTGTTGCTGTCGTTTCTGTTGTTTCTGTTGTTGCTGTTGTTGCTGTTGTTTATGTTGTTGCTGTTGTTGATGTTATTGTTGTTATTGTTATTATTGTTATTGTTATTATCGTTATTATTGTTTTCATTATTATTATTATTGTTATTGTTGTTGTTATTGTTATTGTTATTGGTATTGTTATGGTTATTGTTATTGTTATTGTAATTGTCGTTATTGCCATTATTATTGTTATTATTATTATTATCATTATCATTATTATTATTCTTATTGTTATCTAATATATAACAATAGTAGCAATAATAGCAATAATAGCAATAATTATCGCTATTATTGTGAGGGACGCCAACAACAAAACGCACGATCGCTACCATAACAACATTTATACATATACTACGAACGCTCATATAACCGACAGTTTTACATATATCAAATTAGTATTATTTTATATTTTGTTATTTACGATCTAGACTATTTTTTCACAAAAATATTTAATATAGATATTATCTATCATGTAGGCACAAGGCGTGGCTGTGAACATCCTTTGTTCTACTGTTGTATTTAATTTCGTGTAACATCCATGATAAATCAGAGTTAACCTGATTCTCAGAATTACGATTGATATCAAGAGGAATACACACAAGAAATAGGAATAACTATTGCAATTACAGCTCGCCCGACCTAACGGAGCCTAGAGTGTTTGGTCAATTCGACCTATAAGTAGCCTCTCGTTTCACTGAACAGTTGGTACAGTCAGCTGCCCTCACAACACTCACTGGAAGAGCCAGGTTCATTAGTAAACAATTATTGCACACAGAATTAATTGCAAAAGCCTTGCACATTGTGATATCCAGTGGTTCGACCTGACAGTGGGAACTCTACTGGTGTCTGGCTACCTAGTAACAATAAAGTCCTCTACATTATTGTTATTATGTTATGCAATAATAGCAATAATATAAATGATAGCAATAACAGCAACAACAGCAACAATAGTAACTACAATAATAATGATAACGACAACGACAATAACAACAACAACGACGACGACAATAACAATAACAGTAACAATAACAATAACAATAACAATAACAATAATAATAATAATAATAATAATAACAATAACAATAATAATAATAATAATAATAATAATAATAATAATAATAATAATAATAATAATAATAATAATAATAATAATAATAATAATAATAATAATAATAATAATAATAATAATAATAATAATAATAATAATAATAATAATAATAATAATAATAATAATAATAATAATAATAATAATAATAATAATAATAATAATAATAATAATAATAATAATAATAATAATAATAATAATAATAATAATAATAATAATAATAATAATAATAATAATAATAATAATAATAATAATAATAATAATAATAATAATAATAATAATAATAATAATAATAATAATAATAATAATAATAATAATAATAATAATAATAAATAATAATAATAATAATAAAATAATAAAAATAATAATAATAATAATAAAATAATAATAATAATAATAATAATAATAATAATAATAATAATAATAAAAATAAATAATAATAATAATAATAAAAAATAAAAAAACAATAAAATAACAATAAAAACAATAACAATAACAATAACAAAACAATAACAATAACAATAACAATAACAATAACAATAACAATAACAATAACAACAAATACAATAACAATAACAATAACAATAACAATAACAATAACAATAACAATAACAATAACAAAAACATAACAATAACAATAACAATAACAATAACAATAACAATAACAATAACAATAACAATAACAATAACAATAACAATAACAATAACAATAACAATAACAATAACAATAACAATAACAATAACAATAACAATAACAATAACAATAACAATAACAATAACAATAACAATAACAATAACAATAACAATAACAATAACAATAACAATAACAATAACAATAACAATAACAATAACAATAACAATAACAATAACAATAACAATAACAATAACAATAACAATAACAATAACAATAACAATAA
The DNA here is from genome assembly GCA_945261195.1 of Cryptosula pallasiana. NCBI lineage: Eukaryota > Metazoa > Bryozoa > Gymnolaemata > Cheilostomatida > Cryptosulidae > Cryptosula > Cryptosula pallasiana. Next base: position 20,209,910 of record OX183133.1, on the reverse strand, counting down.
CAATAACAATAACAATAACAATAACAATAACAATAACAATAACAATAACAATAACAATAACAATAACAATAACAATAACAATAACAATAACAATAACAATAACAATAACAATAACAATAACAATAACAATAACAATAACAATAACAATAACAATAACAATAACAATAACAATAACAATAACAATAACAATAACAATAACAATAACAATAACAATAACAATAACAATAACAATAACAATAACAATAACAATAACAATAACAATAACAATAACAATAACAATAACAATAACAATAACAATAACAATAACAATAACAATAACAATAACAATAACAATAACAATAACAATAACAATAACAATAACAATAACAATAACAATAACAATAACAATAACAATAACAATAACAATAACAATAACAATAACAATAACAATAACAATAACAATAACAATAACAATAACAATAACAATAACAATAACAATAACAATAACAATAACAATAACAATAACAATAACAATAACAATAACAATAACAATAACAATAACAATAACAATAACAATAACAATAACAATAACAATAACAATAACAATAACAATAACAATAACAATAACAATAACAATAACAATAACAATAACAATAACAATAACAATAACAATAACAATAACAATAACAATAACAATAACAATAACAATAACAATAACAATAACAATAACAATAACAATAACAATAACAATAACAATAACAATAACAATAACAATAACAATAACAATAACAATAACAATAACAATAACAATAACAATAACAATAACAATAACAATAACAATAACAATAACAATAACAATAACAATAACAATAACAATAACAATAACAATAACAATAACAATAACAATAACAATAACAATAACAATAACAATAACAATAACAATAATAATAATAATAATAATAATAATAATAATAATAATAATAATAATAATAACAATTATTATTATTATGACTTAAGATCCAAAGATAATCTGATCAACAATAACTCCTGAAAGTAATAATTATGACGAGAATAATAATAACAATGACAATAGTATATCGAATAACATCATATAAATATTAACTATAACAAATGAATTTTTTAATTCTCCCAACCTGTCTTTGTTGATTCTGGCTTCAAAATAATTAATAACTGACAATAATAAATATCAATAATAAGAAGAGCCGAAAATCAGCTGAGGTCTAATAAAAATTTCAAGACAAAATATCGCTGACCAAGCTATGGGCCAAAGAGGGTAGTTAATATAAACTACAATCTTTCCACCGGCAACCATTTGGTCACCGAAGCAATTCCTTTAACTTCGACCAGCAAACTAACACAAAAAACCCGCCCACTAAACTGGTCATCCAAAGAAATCCATTCAAAAGTTGCTGAGATAACGAGGGGCAATGCAACTCCCAATAAAACACGAACAGCACATTCCGAGCAAAATGAACATAATGCCTCAAATCTTGGCCTAAGACTTAGGCTACTCTTCCACCACGCCAACGGTGCGGTGTGAGTGTGGCTTCCAATAGGGGAGTGACAGCTGGAGAATCGTTATTTATTTTTGACTTTATCTTCTTTGTCAGGGCTTGTAGGGTCTCCATCACCATTAGGAGAGGGTCTTGTGCAGTGTTGAGAGTTACATTACTGACTTGTTGAACAGGAGAGTTGCGGGGGGGCTGTAATAGACAGTATTTGAGGAGCAATGCCTCTGTACTATTCTTCCTCTTCCTGTGAGTGGGGAGCTCATCATTTGTCTTTATCTGCAAATACTCATTGCCTGCTATCACCGCATCTGCGAGGTCTGCTTGCTGTACAGCCAGGAAGTGTCTTTGCAAGTATACATTGCCTATAGCGGAGCTGAAAACACCGAGCATTATGAGTTGCACTGCTCGGGGGAAGGGGGGGGGGGGGGGAGTATGCGTAGGCTGAATGCACCAGATGTTCAATTTCCTTTGCATGCTCCGGTAGGGTTCTCTTATAAGACCTTCAAAGATTAGTTGACTTTGACATGGCTTCTCTACGGGTTACACCAAAACATGCTTTCAATGCAGTGAATATCTCTTGTATATTAGGGGGTTTTCCCTACTGAAGTGCGCTGCTTCTTGATGACTCAGAGAGATGCAGCATGGCAGTTTGCTCTTGCCATTCATTTGCATTGGCCACCTCAGTGAAACCTGCAATAAAAAATTCAACGTCACCTTCACCCTTATACTTAGGCGCCTCGAATGGTGTATGGTGAATGGTGGTCGCATAACAGCTTGTAAAGCATCAATTAGATGATCCATAGCCTTTAATTCTGGGTTGACAGCAGGTGCTCTGCTGCATTACGAGCTCTGTTGGCCACCATTGCTGCAACTAAAGGAACAATCAACCCCATAGTCTACAAGTGGGGCTGTAAAAAAGTTTGCTGCGACAGTATTAGCATATGCAGGGACTATATAGTGACTGATGCTGGTTCGGTATTGACCAGTGCGAGGTCGAGCTCAGTAGTATACAGGACCGGTATTGACCTAAGCAGGGTCGGTATAGGTAGTACACATGGCTGGTATTGCTAGTAGAAACTGATCAGTTTATGAACAAAATAACGTCAGTGTAGTTTGTCGCAAGATGTAGTTTAGATTCTGCGTCAATTTCTGTTGCAGACGGTTGCAGGCAGAAAATAGTCATCGCCTATTGCGAATATTTGTTGCTTATTTGACAGGGATCATTGTTGCAGTTGGAAAAAGTCAACTACTTACGCAGGAGCATCCAGTTTTTGGGTCTGTACTGTCAATCCAGAGCCGGGATGCTGGGTCTGCGGAATGCTGAGCCAGGGTAACATAGCTGAGCTGGGTGTGCGAACGATATCCCACCACCGCCATCAATGTAGTGGATTTTGGAGGCTTTTAATCCATTAATTAATTACTGTGACCAGCCGAACTCCTCATCCGCTGGCGGAGTGAAGTCGTAGTGTTCCAACTATATGTTGCCACCAATTACCTTTCACCTACAGGTAATACCTTTCACCTACAGGTAATAACAGGTCAGTACTACAATGAATTAAAAGTGAAGGAGAGTTCTCTACTCCACAACTATTATAGAGCTCTCGGTTCAGACGCATAACCAAGAGCTTGAGAGTATAATGAATGTATTCTTGTAAAGAATTCAAGCAGGTGTAAGTCTCAATACAATATTGATTAGATATGGCGAAAGCTCTGCTTTCTATAGGCAGAACACAGATAGTAAAACAGTGTAATGACCAACAATACAAAGTAAGACCTAATAAAACAAATAGGCCGGCAGGTATGAATACAGACAAATAGGATAAGGTATATATAGAGTTAAATATGTGTGAGGCCCAGAGGTGGTAAGCGGAGTCATAGTCTAGCTGGCCAATCCTAGGCATTCCTACTTCCTGCTGTTGGTACATCAGTGTTCCTAAGCTCTGGTCCTTGGCTTTCTCCAAAATAGGGGTGACTATCTTGCAGGCACGACCTTCTGTTTTATCTAAAGCTATTTCAAGGTCCCAGGCTATGATGAGTCACTTCCTGCCGGCCCAGTATGACTCCCCCAGGGTTGGTACTGACTCATACAGGGTCGGTATAGTACCGATGCAGGGTCGGTCAACTCGGTATGAATTAATACGGATGTTCTGGCCACCCAATGGCTATATAAGCGATGCCAGAACAGTTGTTAGACATCTGCTCGCACGTGGGTGCTATGAAATACCACCACAGTATTACTCAGTTTCTCCATATAACTTTCATCTGTATAACCTTGATCTGTGAAGTCCCAGCTAACAAGCGCGCCTGCATATTGATGTAGCCAGTGCATTGTTTCTACACTTACAACTAGTTTTTTTCTCAGCCACATACAGTGCGATCAACTGCTAGTGGCAACTACGTATTTTGATTACAATGTTCTACTTTACATGGTATTTAAACACAAAACTTTATACCAAGAACTAACAAAAGTTGTACAACTGGTGAATTTTCAGAATCAATGCATTATTTGCCGGTAATGTTGTGCTAAACATAATAAAACTTGGCACACTAAGCTTTATGTTTAAAGACCATATCTCTCTAGTTTATATGAACTTGAGATTTCTAACATACAATTAACTTTTATATAAAGAACAAAATCTATTGGTTCTCTCAATGTTGTTATAAGAGAATTCTACTGTACCAGGTCTAGGGTAGCCGATTCTAGCACGGATGAACTGAGGTTCCTGATTTGGGATAGATTCAAGTATTTTGATATAGCCTGAGAACTGATAGTAACCACCTAGAGTTATTATGGAGCTCATCCTAATATGATATGTTGGTCCTTCTATTGCCGTAGTTCTACAAATATAATGAGCAGAAGCAGTAGACAACAATTGTGAATGGGCAACAAGTTAATAACAGATGTGTAAAAAAATATCATTTGGTGTTTTTTTTGGAACGAAACCTCTAACATAATAATAACTAACTTAAATTGGAATCCTTCACAGAAACACCAAATAAACAAACAACCAGCAGTACTTGTAGTCAGTTATCAGATATTGATCAGGCTAAAAGGTACTGAAAAATACAGTACTTGATAATCAAAGGTAAAGTACAGGTGTGATGAAAAGTACTAACATGAAAAAAATTATTAATTAAATATAATATGTACTACTGCAAATCTGCTTTAATCAAATGTAGCTTATTCTACTAGATTCATCAGCTCTAGGCAAAACTCTAAAAACATATTTGTGATTAAAATTTGTTGGCGTTATGATACATTTAAGTTTTATAAGCATTCAGCTAGCTAGGATTCAGTCCAAATCAATTAACCAGCAGTTTAATACTCACTCTACCTAGTGGATTGTTAAGGATTTTTCTCACCCTCATTGACACAACTGGCAACTGCACTACGCTTATGTAGTTCTTGCTGATATCCAGCTTCTAAGGGCAGCCCAAAGCTGCTTCCAACTTAGAGCCCTTCTAGATGACTATCCACATATAATCAAACAATTGTTTGTACTTCCAAGAATTGTAAATTTTCCAACTGTCTCAGAATCATTTCTCCTAATAAGGATATGGATAAAAGTTTGGGTCAGATTAGGCAGCTGATAATTTTTTAGAACAATCAGCTGCTGGGTTGCTTGCCTGTTCCTTAGGAAGGAGAAGACCCGGTTGAGGTAAGAAGGCTTGTGTAAGGCTAGTTAGTGTAGTATTACGCTTTGAGATGTGCATAAATTTGTGTCTGTGAGGGTAGAGCAAAATCCTTTGTATTATAAAGTAACAGATGTACAAATAATTGAATGAATACTGAGAAACAATTTACCCCGTGTGATATGATTTACTCGAAATTAAAAATTACTTCAGAATTTTAATCGCTGTCAACATAATGTGGTCTGTTCTGATTGGTAATTAAAAAATTGACATTCAACCAATAGTTGGTCTTCAACATAGTGACATAACTGACTGTTGCTGGAGACAAGCAAACTTCTATGCAGTGCCAAAATTTTTGTAGTAAACTTTGCTGATTAAATGCTACTAATAATACTTTATACTTACTAACCTCCTGAAAGCTTTGCAGGAACTGTTGCCAGTATGAGCATCATCTACAAGAGTATAATAACAGAAACCATAGCAGTACCAGCCACTACCTCCTATTGGATTTTCAAATCCTCCATTCTTTAGAACTAGGTCAGAAGGTTCCATTGGCACTTCTCCTATTTCAACAATCGACACTGAGTCAATGAGATATTCCACTCCAGCATCAGGGCCAACCACGAGGATGGCAATAGTTCTGTAGTTGATATCTAAAACAAAGTTCTTAGTTTAGAGTTGAAACACTTACAGGAATTCTGCAGATTTGTTGGGTATTATAGACAATATATGCTACTTGGGTTTGTACAGCTGCTAAAATCGTAACAAACTGACCAATAAAGACACCCTCTTAGAGTAGAAAACACAGTAAGAGAGTGCCTTTCAGCAGCTAAACAACATTTTGCTCACAAGTTCTGTACTCGCTTACTCAGAAGCCACTGCTAAATATCTAGTGGACACAGATTCCAATAATGAAGAAATTTGAGCTGAGCTATCTCAGGAGCAGGATGGCCAAGAAAGGGTAATTTCTCATCACAGTAAGAAGCTTGGCCCAGTTCAGCAAAAAATTACTGTGTCCATTGGAAGGAACTGTTGGCATTCGTAAAGGCCATGAGATTTTTCAAATCATTTCTCTATAATCATAGTTCAGCTCTGTTTATACCACTATGCAGGAGATTTCTGACAAAAGTCGCTCTAGAAGAAACAGGTCCAAGCACAGAACCCAGAAATAGGCAAAGATACACTGCTAGACACTAATCTAGCTGACTTTAATCTTTTACTGCCCATTAAAGAGGAGGCACTCTTAGCCATACCTACTGATTAGCTGATACTGTCTAAAAGAGGAGCAAATGTAGCTGAGACACGTATAAAGGAAACCAATATAACAGATATCACAAAAAGAGACCGCAGCAGAGAGTGGATGCAATAAGTGGGTGCTCAGTAGCAGCAGTTTTAAAGATCATTAAGCATTAAGTTGTAATGAACATCACCATTAAAAAAGGCAAATTTCCGACTTCTGCTTAAAGGGAGCGTAGCAGCCCTACACTCTCTCAGAAGCCATCTGGAACCATTAGGCTCTACAATCAGTGCCACAGAAGATCAAAAAGTTTGACCTGATGGAGAGTGTGGGCCAAGAACAAACTTTCCCGGGTCAGCAGGAACTTGTCTTGACCCTGGGCCACCTAAGCAATTTGGAGAAGGACCTTGTTGATAGCAGGAACCAGAAAACAGGCAAGTTGATATACAGTAGGGCTGCACAAGGACCACTGACCCCTCCATCTCTACCTTGTCTATCTCCTATTACAAGCAAAATAAACCAAAACTCAACAGGGGTAGAAAAAAGGAAGTGTCCAGTGGCAATAACACACCTGATGCAATCTCTGTTGTTGTGTAGCTGATTTTTATGTCCATACCTTCCGCTAGGGGGTTGTGCCGATAGACGCGCGGTTTGGTTTAGCCACAACAATACCGTCAGCCACTTCAGGCCTGACAATCTACAGTCTACCTCAACTCAGAGGTGACCCCATGCTGGGATGGCACAATCAAAGTGTTGCAAAGTAAACGACCGACTTTAACAACGGTAGCGAGCCTTCGGCTCAGACATACACTGTGTTTAAATAGTGTATAAATATATCCTTCATTCATAGCAGAATACAAGGTGGCAAAACAAGACAAGAGAACATACTCAGGTCATATCAGTAAGTGCAAAGAGTATAATGAAATCTCTGCCTTTTATAGGCAGAGTTACAGTGGAAAGTTTCCAGCCATGCACAGGAAGCATGGCAGGAAGTAATTAATACAGTATATAACAAACAGTAATGTCCAATAAGATAATGTTAACTGGATTAAAAAGCACTGGCGCCCAGAAGTAAGGGGCGGAGTCTATGGTAGCTTGGCCAGTGATAGGTTAATATAATAATAGAGAGATCTTTAGCCTTTGTCAGCCTTTGAGTCACATTTCTCTACATCTAAGGGTAGATAGTTTCGGGAGGTGGCGTCTGGAGGCTCTTAGGCTATGTTTCATCTCCCTGGTTATGGCGACCATCTTGTTACCGACCCGCGGTAGCTACCCAGAGTCGGGGTAGTAAATGCCCGAGGTCAGGGTAGTAAATCCAGTGCCGAAATGATTAATTATTACTCATAATCACTTAAGAAAGCAATATAATTGCTGTTAACAGATGCCGGTCTTTGCTGTTATAATCAATGGAGGCATGCCTGTGGTAGCCACCATCAGGGAACCTCTGCGCAGTAGTGGTCACTGTATGTAGCCAGTAAAATGCCCTACAGTTGTAGCATCTAAGAAGGCGAGTGGCTCCAAGGAAGTAGTTAAACCGAAGTGCACCTGTGAGCAGTGCGCAGTGAGGGCACTCACTACCACAGTAGCAGAGAAAGAGGTAAAAGTCATTCCAGTGAAACCATCTCATACCCAAGAAGGTGGCTACCCTATGAGAAGAACATTACAACACCCTGATCTCCCATCCAAATGAAAACTTGTTTGTTGGAACATGCTGATATGAGTTAACAACAGAACTGACAAAAAGTTGACGAAAAAATAGATTTCTACTACGGACTTTGAGTGTTCAGATTAGTTGTTTTTGGAAAGAAATACGGGAAGTTGAATTTACATTTGCAGCATCACTTGGTACAATACTATTGCCATTGCAGATGCTTATCTGAATTTTGAGACACAGTGTACTCAAACCAAGACAAAGTAGACAGGGATTTGACCCAGGAGCACCACAGCAAAACTGGGTGCATTTATGCCAAAAACTGCAAAAGCGACTAAGGTTTCTGCAGATTCACATGCTGGAAAGACCCACCGAAGTTCCAAACGAGTCAAATCATTCAGTTTTAGCCAGGAAAACAAAAAAAGTCACCAAAACAGGCAAAGAAGTTGTACCTTGTAAATAAATGCTCCAAGGGAGATCAAGGTGCTAGCAGTAAGGTTCCAGCTAATAAATCAATAATCATGAAGGGGACTAAAAGAAGTAGGTTGGCAAACAAACAAGATAAACAGAGGCAACTAAAGTTCCTAAACAGCATGAACCTTCTCCATCTTGAAAACCCCACCAAAAAAACTTGAATGGCTAGCCATCACCTACCACCAATCTGGGCACTAAGCCTTACACTCATAGATAAATTCAGTAAACCCTCTGAAGGGTTCCTGCAAAGCAGATGAAGATATATTATGACGAAGCAAGCTGATAATGAGGCAGCTCGCCTAGAGTCTGAATTGACAAAAGTAAAATGCCAAGTATTGAGATGACAGTTTTAAGGTAGCGGCATTTTCGATTTTTCTTTGAAGAAAATTTTTTTTCAAAAAGGTTACAGCAGTATTTATCCTGTGTTTCGCTATTGCATTCTGAATGGCTCATGATTAGCTGATTTCCCCCAAACAATAGCATTTACAGAAATTTTTATCATTAAGCATATTAGATTAGACAAACAAAATTTTCATGAAACAATAGCAACGATAAAAAAGTATAATGAACAGTTCATCCTCTTTTATATCTAGATTGGTGGAATTGTATGTTTCAGTAATTTCCAATTGATTTTGAAATCTTAAGCTTACCTAGTAAACACGTGTTTGGCAATGGTGCAGAAACTTTTTTGGTTCATGGCATTTAAAAAGTTGTATAAAACTCAGTTAGAAATATCTATAATCTTTGAAACTAACTGCAATAAATCATCACCAGTTACATTTGCAGCTGGTAATAATTTTAGAAATGAAAAATAACATGACTTGATAATAATAAAAAAACACAACTATATTCAATAAACTGCAAATGCCCACATGTATTTATTAGTAAATGTGTAAAGGATTTCATCTACCTTTACCAAACAACTACTAGAGAGGAGATACCCGGTTGCAATAGCAGACAACTAACAAGCTTATCTCACTACTAGCAACACCTCAACGCAGGGTAACAGCTATGCAGTGCTGTACTGGGTTGAGCAGAACCAACTCCAACTAGAGAGCGCTACTGCAATCAGTAGTAGTGGCTTCTCTACTGACTATATGTGTGTGAAGATACAATGTGTTCTGCTGTGTATGGGAGAACCAACGAGTTAACAGGCAAACCGCCAAACTAACAACAAATAGTTCAAGTAATCAACCACTCTATTGAGATACAACAGGCATTCACACAAGTAAGCTCCTTGTGCAAACTCTAAAACAACTCTGCAACTCCAGGCTAACATCAGCATGGTTATAAGAAAATATATGCAAATAAAGCAGTTGAAAATATAAAAAAATGATCCGTTACAAAAATCAGCCATAATACTTGACACAAACAGATTGCAACACTAATAAGCTGGCACATTGTAAAAATAGTTAACCGCCGACAAACAAGCTCGCTCATAGATGGTTTGTCGACTACCTATAATCAAATAGTTAGTAAGCTGCTAATCGTAGAGGGTGGAATTCTCTTGGCTCAAGGTCTTATTCTACAGCCCGCCTGTCGTAGTTAGTAGAGTTTTCAACCAGACACGCCCAGCATGTTGGCTAGCGCATTTCACTGACTCACCCAACGTGAAGTCAAAAGTTCACTAGATCAAATCGGTGTTTACAGTGAGCAAATACCATTTGCAGGCTGCTAGTGCAGTGGCCACTCTATGTAAAATCTATTAAATATGCACTGCAAGTTGCCGGAAAAACTACTCCAACCTAATTAACATGGAACTTGGTCAAGTAGAAAAAAGTTCACTAGCATCCGAGTAATAAAACTTTAACCACCTGTAAGTAGTACAATGCCTGCAATACAACAGTAAACCAATAATCCTACCATATATGTGGCCCTCAAACCAATGGAGTGCCCAATAAATGCTCACCATCTGTAGCAAGCATAGTTGTAGCTTTTTAATAGTGTAGCTTAGAGGCACATTAATAGGTAAATCTACACAAAAGTCTCAAAGTACCGGAGGCGAAGGCACATTGGGACAAGAGGCACTTTGGGACAGGCCTATAATTTGAAAAAATATTGAAATTAATTAAAAGAGCAAATGACATCACACAGCCACCATATTGAATATAATCACCTTGGGGGGAAGAAGAAAGAATTTTGAGTATATATCATATCTTGCGTATCAAAAGTAATTTTTAGATCTAAAACTATTTTGACAATTCTGTTGTAAGTAATACTAAAAGAATGTTGATCGTTAGGTTATTAAAACAAGCAACTCTGAAGTTAACATTAACATATCAACATTTAATCTACTTTTCTCCCTTTTTATACAAGATTGGTTTAGAGCATGAAACTCATATTGGGGCACTGTGGGATGGGGTGCATTGGGCATGTCCCGATGGACCCCAAGGCTTTGTTTCTCTTTGTTAAAGTGTTTAATTAGGCTAAATGGCCAATTAAGCCAAACAAATGATTTGTTGTTACACCTCTTAACTCTTAACTTAACTCCTAACTCAGATGATTAACATTGTGACTGTATTTGTAGGACATGGTGTGTAACCGTCAACCAACTGAGAGAGCTACTCATTCTGATGAGCAAATAAAAGTTGCAGTTGAAGCAGTAACTGATAGGAAACTATAGTTGAGAACTGCAGCAGTCGACTACAATGTCACCAAGACTTTACTGACACGCTATGTGACTAAAGAGCGGAATGTTATGCAACAGGGTAGACCTATAGCTAACATCACATACCAGCCAAGATACACTCATGCAAAGGTGTTTAACGATGATCAGGAAAAGTCATTATTTAAGTATCTGTTGATGCATGCTGGCTTTACAAGGAAAATGCTGATGGAATTTGCTTTTAAATATGCAAAGAAGAACAATCGTTCCTATCCAACAAGCTGGGACATCAATAACCAATCAGGTCTTTGCTGGTATTCTCTATTTCACCTTGCTGTTGCTAATTTACATTTTGAGAGAAACATATATCTGAGGACTATGTTTGTCAGAATTGACTTAGTAAGTTTAGGCCAATAAAGATAGAGTACTTAATATATTTATAGGTGGAGATTGGCTCTAGGGATTACTCAAAAGACACAGAAAACTTTAGGTGTGGACTGTTGAAGCTACCAGCCTCGGTAGAGCAACCGCTTTTACAAAACAACAGCAAGTAAATTCTTTTCCAACTTCCATGTAGCATACGAGAAATACAAGTTTCAACCTTGCGATGCATGCGATGTCGATGAAACTGCTTTAATGACAGCGAACAGACCACCCAAAAAAATAGCTGGTAGAAATGCGAAGCAGATTAGTTTGTCTACATCTGGTGAGAGAAGAACTTTAGTGACACTGGTTGGATGTATGAGTGCCTCATGCAACTCAATACCACCATTTATCGATTTCCCAAGAGTGCATTTCAAGGAATGCATGGTAAATGGAGCCCCACCAGGTTTTGTAGGCTCATCACATCTCTCTGGATGGGTTACAAAGGAACTGTTTATAAGCTGGTTGAAGCGTATCCTCCAAGCCACACAATGCTCAAAAGAAAATCTTGTCTTGCTTTGCATGGACAACCATATTAGTTTTGTTTCCCTTGAAGCTATCGAGTATGTAATAGCAAATGAAGTTGTTATGTTAACTTTTCCACCACACACTAGTCATAAGCTGCAGGTCCTTGACCAAACTATTTATGGGCCTCTAACTCGCAGTTGCAATGTTGAATGTTTTAATTGGATGCTTAAAAATCCGGAACAAACTATCACCATCCTTGACATTGGAACACTGTTAGATGGTGCCCTACCATACAGCTGTCACTCTTTTCAACATAGCTACTGGTTTCAAATACACTGGCATCTCACCTTAGAATCCAGAAACTTTTCTGATGACTGCATGACAGCAGTGGTAACAGACCAAGAGGTGCCTGCAGATGACAATGGCAGCCCATGTTGTAGTCACTCCCTTCCCACACAGGGTAGACCAGCCTGCTCAACTTAGCCTATTTATTGAACTTTCTACTTCTGGAACAAGCGTACGAGACAGTTCAAGCTACACACCTGAGGATATTTGACTATTCAAGAAACAACCAACTCACAAATGGAGATGTAGAAATCGAATGAAGTCCAACCTACACAGCAGTCTAGCTAAAATAGCTCAGAAGGTCACCAACAAAAGAAAGAGATGAGACGAGCAGTGATGGAGAATCAACTTTTCCACTGGCCAAGCTGAAGCATGAAGATAGTGAGTGTGAAGAAGTGTAGTGCAATTTGCTGCTTTTTGTTTACAACTGCTACTCTGCTTGTCTGATTTTGTATCTGCAACTCCTTCTTCAGGGCAACAACCAGACTAGTCTTGAAGTGTGAGCTTTATTGTTAAGAATAAAACTGAGCGCTCTCGCTCAGTCTCTCATAAGTATATAAAAATATTACATAAGCAGCATAATCTAAGATCAATCACATTTCACGATAACAATAAGACATATAGCAAATCACTTAAGCGTATAATTTATTGATTGTCCTATTGGTCCTTGATAATTAGGTGGGAGGACTCTCTGTTTGACCTTTAACCCTCATGTAGATTTATGTTACACTTGTCAAGAGTTTTTATTCCTTGATATTGTTAGGAAGAGGCAGTTTGTACTTTAATATCATCCTGTACTTTTAATTACAAATAGCTGCAGCTCTCTGTCCCTGTGTCAGGTAACCATGATTCGTCAGAAAATTCTCCCACATACTCTGCCCCATTAAAGGCTGTGGGCTCTAATAATAACAGTACATTATTTGCTAGTGGTTCTGAGGGCACATCAATGGTATGTTTCTTAAACGCTCAGGCACGCCTTTGATTAGATGAACACTGAGTAGCAGAGCTGTCTGTCCGTCCCTAACTCAGGGTAACTCTCGCCTCACTCGAGGCAACTTCTTCCCTGCCCGGGGCAATTTCTTTACCAACTCGTACCCTGCCCCGGAGGGGTTTGGTCCCAAAGTGGAAACGACTGTACAAAGTTTTACCTACAACAGCATTTTTGACACCATTGTCTGCTGCAACCCTTCCTTTGGGGAGAAGAGGAAAGTCCTTCATATGTGTGGGTGTTGGCACCTTGCTCTTAAGAGCTCAATGACCATGATTGGGATCACTATTCCTCACCCAATCATGGTAGTAATACGACTCATCACCATCAGATCTTTTCTGTGCCTGAGGTGTAGTGGTAGTTTCACTGGCACAAGATTGCTGCTCTTTGTTGACTTATTCTGGCTCCTTCAACTTTAGCGCCATTTTTGTAGGAGTACCTAACAATACCTGTTCATCAGCCTCTGCTAGCATTTGGTCATTACTTTCGTGACTTTTTCCATAGCAGTCATATGAGGTAGAAAAACAGAATAAGGGCTGAATACTTCAGGCTGCTGGGTATGAGTGAACGTTCTTACTACTGCACACCAGTCTGCAAACTGTTGGCTCATCGCTTGTGCAGTACAACCTACTGGGGGCAATCCTAATCCTGCAGGAGCGTTGTTAATTCTGGTTTAGGTTTTAAATGGCAAATAGGGTGAACAACTGGCACTTGGGAATTCTTTTGACACCATGAATGGTCAAGTTCCTCCCGGCGGTTCTCCTGCAAGCTTAGATTCTTTCTTTTGCAAAGTGCACTTTCTTTCAGTCTACCATGTGACCTTGCCGCATTGTCATGAGAGTGTTTTTTCACTTTGTGGCAAATAGCTTGTCCATATCTCATGGGTGGTCCTGTGTATTTCCTAGGTAATACCCTTTTTCAATGCCCTTGGCCTGCCATTGGCGTAGCCATTAGGGGTGCAGTGCCCTCTGCACTGTTTTCATCTATAACTGGCGGATTTTTGGCCTATTTTTATATTGTTCTCAGGAAATGTTAATGGTACCCTCCTCTTCCTGAAGGGGATGATTGTGTACCATTGGCACTGCTAGCTGGAATTTTGGTGCCACTAACTCGGCAGGAGTGGTAGGTTCTACTGGTTTGGCTGAACTGGCTGCTCCAAGGCGCCAGGCCACTGCTCTTCTCATGTTGGGACTCCTGTTAGGCTCTCTGGCAGCAAGAGCCTGTTCTCTGGGATCTGGACAGCTCTTGTACTGCTTCAAGAGTGACCCATTCTGTATAGATGACTGCCCGTGATGTGTGGTTAATTACATGTGATTAGAGTTTGCTTCATCCACCACCAATGATCACACAAAATTTGGCCGTGGCATGGGAGTTTCACCACTATGTGTCCTTTTGTTTTCAAATCAGACCTGGTCTTCTTCCACAATCAGAGTTAGCTCCTCCTCCTCTTTGTTCCTGACTTGCCTCTGAATGTCCCTTAGTGTGTCATGTAGGTACTGACTCCAGTTGCTCTTTCAAAGCTTGCTCATATTAGTGCGCTGCCATGTAGTCAGTAAGTGGTGGTTGGCAATCAATCTGATCCGGGAGTCTGTGTTCTTTTTCCAACATTAGGTAGTTGGGTGTTTCTTCCGTGACCAAATTGGGGGTGGCCCTAAACACTCTCATAAGGTGAGGTAGCACCAGATCACATGCTTTGGTCGCCTCTATTAGAGGATGTATCGCTGGTTCAATAATAAAGTATATATAAAAAAAAATAAAAAAAAATGTTTCATGTCTTCTAGTCAGTAAACTAGAGCTCAGTGAGTCACAGAGCATTTGGTTATTTCTTTCGACCACTCCATTGCCTTGAGGGTGGTAGGGCGTTGTTTGAGTATTTTCAACATTCCACAGGGTGCACAGCTTTATCATCAGACCTGACTGAAGTTGTACACCTTGGTCTGTGTGGATTTGTTTAAAGATGCCAAAGTAGCAGAATATTCTCTCATCAAGAGCTGCAGTCACTATTGGGGTAGCAGCATAAGGAATAGCTAGTGCATTCTACCACCAGCTAAAATGGTTTGAGCACTAGTATCCACTCATTTCCTCTGTAAGTTTCAGGCGTTGACCCAACCAGATCGACGGCCAGTTTTTACCAGGGGCGACCAGCATACATTCACCACCTGGCTGAGTTGGGCTTCATGCCACTATTCTTTGCACTCTGGCAAACCTCCCAACTTGCGACCAACTGGCACATATCTGCATTCAGTCCTGGCCAGTACCAGGTCAAATGAAGTTGTTTGGTTGTCATCTTGATTCCTGCATGGGTTAGTGAGTGGATATGCCACATCACAGTTCCTCGAAGGCTGGGTGGACATGTAGCACACTAACTGGCTTTATTTCCAACCACTATGTGCACTTCCAGTACACCATCAGTCCTTGTCTGGAGTGATGGTTGGTGTGTGCTCAACTACCTGAGGTCTCAATAACCCAGCCCCAATGGCTCTTTAGTTGATAGAATTTTATTCTCCACTGCTACATAGAAAACGGCTATGGGGTGTTTGCCCTCTTTTTGTGCTTTAGTCAAGTCGTTGTCAGCAGGTGCAGCATTGCTTCAGCTTACAGCTACAACCTGGGTTGCATCAGCGGTGGTGATGAACAAGGGGGATTGCTTTGACAGGAAAATTGACCCCAGCCTCCCCAGCTACTTCTGCCTTGGTAGGTCACCAATTTTTATTTTGGATTTGGGTGCACTGTCGAAAATCAGTAACACACCTCCTGCTGAGGTCGTCTGCATTGCCATGCTGCAATCCACTCCTGTGCTCTAGAGTGTATGAGAACTCTGACAAGATCTTTAGCCAGCAGGCCACCTGGCTGGTCAGCTCTTTTTTCCAGCCTAGCCACATGAGCAAGGCATATTCTGTGCATAGTCTAAACTTCTGGCCATACAGGTATGAACGGTAGTACTTAACAACTTTAACGACGGCGTTCCTTGTGACACAGTAATTGCGTTCGGACGGATCCAATGTTTTGCTGTAGTACAAGATAACTCGCTATTGTCCTTCCTGTTATTGTGATAAGACTCCTCTCAAACTATCTTGACTGGCGTCAGTGTCTAAGATGTAGGTCCCCTTGGCTTTTGGGTAGCCCAGAATAGTTGCTGTAAGCAGGCTATGTTTTAGTTGCTTGATTGCTTTCTGTTTTTCAGTGCCCCACTCCCAAGCAGTTTCCTTGCTGGTCAAACTGTTTAAGGATTTGGCAACGATAGCAAAGTCGGGAATAAACCGTCTATGATAGGCTACAAGTAGCCCAGAATAGGTGCTGCAAGCAGGCTATGTTTTAGTTGCTTGATTGCTTCCTGTTTTTCAGTGCCCCACTCCCAAGCAGCTTCCTTGCTGGTCAAACTGTTTAAAGATTTGGCAATGATAGCAAAGTCAGGAATAAACCGTCTATGATAGGCTACAGCTCCAAGGAATGCTTGATGGCCTTTAAGATTCCCCTGAAGTCTCCTGCCTTTAACTGCTTTCACCGTAGCTGGGTCGGTGGCTACCTTTTTCTCATTGACCACATGGTCCGAGTATTGACCTGTGACTGCAACAGCTCACACTTTTTTGGCTTGAGTTTCCAGCCAGCATACTGGAGTTGCTGCAGTCCTTCTGCCAGTGTGTGTAGATTGGTCTGGAAATCTGGAGCAATGGCAATGATGCCGTCCAGATATGAGAGAAGTGTTTGCAAATGGAGTCCATACAGCACCTTTTCCAAAAGGCATTGAAATGTGGCAGGCGCTGAGGTCAGTCCAAAGGCAGACTTTCCATTGCTAAAGACCAGTTCTGTTGGCAAAAGAGGACTTCTCTCCGGCATCTTCGTCCAGTGGCACCTGCCAGTAGCCACTAACCTGGTCCGGTGTAGTGAAATATTTACTGCCTGAGAGAGCATCTAAACTCATGTCAATCTGAGGCAGTGGGTATGCTTCTATGTGAGTTAATGCATTCAACTTTCCATAATCCATACCGAACCACCAGCTTCCATCTTTTTATTTCACCAGCACACTGGCCAGGCAATGTGAGGGTTGCCTTATGGCCTTAGTGCCTGGCAGCAAAGGGGTGCTGTGAGTTACCAGGTCTGTGCGGCCCATGTCTTGCTTTCTTTTGCTGAAAACTGTTTGGTACTGTTCTAACAGCTGTGGTAGCTGTTGGGCCTCTCCCTGATTTTTGCAGTTTGGCAAAGCTGCATCATAGAATTTTTGCAGGGGTTTTGGCACGGGGTGGGTGAGCACTGCTGTGTCACAGGAGGGTGCTCTTCTGGCTGGCGGATCTTTGTCCATGCATTCCTCTGGCGAGACAGCCAGGTACTTCCCAACCATTTTCCTGCTTTCAATTGTACAGGTTGGTCCATGGGGTCCAGGCACCGTACTACAATTCTACTCAGCTCATCTGGGTGGTTTAGGCTAGCTGCCAAAGGTGGTCCATCAGTCCACTCCTGTATCAACCCCAGTGGAGGGTGATTTGGATTGTTCAGCTTACACTCCAGCATGGCTTCTGAGCGTGGTGGGAGTTGGGTGTCTCTGAGTACTAGCATTTGAATAGCCATCATTCTGCCATGCTTATCAATACAGGAGAGTTCCTGTCCATCCAGAACAATTACGGTTTCCTTGAATTTAAGCTGGCACTGGTGTGACTGTACGTAAGGCACCCGGTCAATTGCATCTTCACTGATGTGGCTAACTATGAATTTAAATTTGGTCTTGGCATCTCTGAGCCTAAGAGGGAGCCAAATGGTGCCATAAAAGGCGGTGCCATGAGTCCGTGCGTCTCAATTTCTTGTTAAGTTTAGGAGGTGGCAGATTAAAGCCGCCGAAAAGCGTGTTGAGACAAAAAATTGATAGTACAGCCTCTATCTACTAGGATAGAGATTGCTTGCCCTTCCAATTTGCCCTCCAGAAAGTAACTTGCTGTATATCGGCATTCAAGGGGTTCCTCAATTATCTAGACTGGTTGTACTTTAGGAGTTATTTGTCTGGATCTTCGCTTGGGTTGGGTAAGCAGTTCAGTTGTGGTGGCAAGTTCTGCCGGCATTAAATGTTCATGTAGTTGGCCACATAGCTTTGGGCTTGCCTCTAGCTCATCTGCCTTTTTTAATTCTGCAAACCAGTTGGAAGTGGGTATTTTTCAGTGTGGGAGAGTAGCCATGGGTGCTGGCAGCATTGTAAGGTAGCTATCAACAGGATTGTACTGTTCCAAGTGCTGTTTTGTCTTGTCGTACCACCGGGCTGACAATGGTTGGCTAGCAGTTGGAGCTACTGCCCCTGGTTTGTTTCGTTTCCCGGTTGTTGTTTGGTCTACCTAGACCTTCTGTCCCGTGGCTTGCAAAAGCGACCACTGCGGTAATGTCTTCTCTTTCAACATCCCCAGCAACTTGGTGGGACTAGTCCTCCTTGTCTTTCTGGAGAGTAGTTAATGTGTCTTCCTGTGTTTTGATCACCTTCAACAACCCTTGTACAGTCTTCATTATTATTATCAACATGTCTTGTTCAACACACTTTTCGACTTGAACACTAAGGGTGAGGTTGGTTGAGTGGTTTTTAGCTCAACCTTTTCTTCTTCATCATCCTCCACCATGCGAACTTTATTGGGTAGTTTTTCCGGTAATGACTTGATCTGCAAGTATTTACTGCCACTTCTGACCGCATCTTCTAGGGTCTGTGGTTAAACTGAAAGGATGTGGCTTTGTATGGCAGCAATCCTTAGAGTGCTACAAAAGGTAGCTAACATCATCATTTCCACCTCCCTGGGTGGCAACTCATCATAAGCCACATTAAATAGGCTTGGCACCTCGTTGGCGTACTCTTGCAAGGCTATTTTGTGCAACAGATGCATACCAGACAGTTTGGCTAGTAGTAGTAATATATGAGCAGATCTCCCTACCAAGTGATTTTTTGTGGATTAGATCTCGGGGTTGAGGCAATGGGTTACGGCGTTGAATGAATTCGCCGAGTTTATATTGTATTTCATTTGAGGGACATTTGAGTGGCATTTGAGTGGCATTTAAGTGGCATTTTGAGTTTTGATTATTTTTTACTTGATTTGAACTTAAATGGCATCTAGATTTTGAATGTATGGCATTTAAGTTTTTGATAATATTTTTACATAATTTGAACTCATATGACATCTTGAGAGAGAGAGAGGAGAGAGAAGAGAGAGAGAGGAGAGAGAGAGAGAGGAGAGAGGAGATATATCTACATTGAATAAATATATTGATAAAAAATGAATCATTATATGATTATATACATTTATTACATAATAAGTAGGGAAAATCTTCCTATATAATATAGCTAGAGTCAGTAAATACTAAGTAATACAAAGCACCACAACTTGAAATGACAATCAATGCATACATACATACATACATACATACATACATACATACATATGGTATCTTGAGAAAGAAAGAGAGAGAGGAGAGAGGGAGAGAGAGGAGAAAGAGATATTTTAGTTTTCTATACATTCATGTATATATGGTTAATTATGTACATATTTATGGGTATATTTATATCTACATAGAGAGAGGAGAGAGGAGATATATCTACATTGAATAAATATATTGATCAAAAATGAATCATTATATGATTATATACATTTATTACATAATAAGTAGGGAAAATCTTCCTATGTAATATAGCTAGAGTCAGTAAATACTAAGTAATACCAAGCACTACAACTTGTAATGACAATCAATGCATTCATACATACATGCATGCATGCATACATACATACATACATGCATGCATGCATGCATGCATGCATGCATGCATACATACATACATGCATGCATGCATGCATGCATGCATGCATGCATGCATGCATGCATGCATGCATGCATGCATGCATGCATGCATGCATGCATGCATGCATGCATGCATGCATACATACATACATACATACATACATACATACATACATACATACATACATACATACATACATACATACATACATACATACATACATACATACATACATACATACATACATACATACATACATACATACATACATACATACATACATACATACATACATACATACATACATACATACATACATACATACATACATACATACATACATACATACATACATACATACATACATACATACATACATACATACATACATACATACATACATACATACATACATACATACATACATACATACATACATACATACATACATACATACATACATACATACATACATACATACATACATACATACATACATACATACATACATACATACATACATACATACATACATACATACATACATACATACATACATACATACATACATACATACATACATACATACATACATACATACATACATACATACATACATACATACATACATACATACATACATACATACATACATACATACATACATACATACATACATATATACATATGGTATCTTGAGAGAGAGAAAGAGAGAGAGGAGAGAGGGAGAGAGAGGAGAGAGAGATCTTTTAGTTTTCTATACATTCATGAGTAGTAATATATGAGCAGATCTCCCTACCAAGTGTTTTTTTGTGGGGTCATAATCTGGGGTGATGCAATGGGTTACGGCGTTGAATGAATTCGCCGAGTTTATATTGTGTTTTATTTGAGGGGTACTTGAGTGGCATTTGAGTGGCATTTAAGTGGCATTCGAGTTTTGATTATTTTTTACTTAATTTGAACTTATATGGTATATAGATTTTGAATGTATGGCATCTAAGTTATGATAATTTTTTACATAATTGTATACATAATTATAACTCATAGGATGTCTAGATTTTGAATGTGAGGCATTTAAGGTTTGATAATTTTTTGTAATTCTGAGTCATACGATATCTTGAGAGAGAGGAAAGAGAGGAAATATATCTACATTGAATAAATACAGTGATTAAAAATGAAAGAATATGTGAATATATACATTTATTGTGTAATAAGTAGGGAAAATCTCATATAATATAGCTAGAGTCAGTAAATACTAAGTTACTGAAGTTTTTAGATATTTCAACTGGATAAAAAAGTACAGTCACTCGTATAATACTTAGGATAGGAAGATCTTCAAATGTTTTGCAAAACCGGAACTTTTGGTGAGTTAATCACCTGAGAACCTTTAGACTTTTCTATGAATTATTATATGATTATATAGACTTATTGTATAATAAGTAGGGAAAATCTTTCCATATAATATAGTTAGAGTCGGTAAATAGTAAGTAATACAAAACAGTACAACTTGTAATGTCAATGAATACACAGGCTTTTTTTTATTCATTCATTATCCGCTTGAGACTACCTGTTGTCAGCATCAGCATTTGATATTGAGTTTACATACGATCAACACCAAGTGGTTCATCAAAATCTTGTAATTCGTTTTCTAGGAATTCCTTAAGAACTTCATCCTCATTATTCGTTTTTGTTAGCACCTCATTGGAACTTGTTTGTGTGCAATATTGCTCCCAATCACTAGCGTTGGTTGAAGAAATGAAGACAACATTGTGGTATGGAATAGGATTTCCATTCTTACTCTGTTTTTTTCCTTTGTAAATCATCACACCAGGTGCACATCTTTTAGCTTCCTCGTTATATCTGATTGGTAGTAAAAGCGTTCTCGTCTCTCTTTTTCCATTCTTTTCAGTGACATAGCGAATGCAATTTACAATGGATTCTTTTCCATTGAATCGGAAAGGAATGAATCTTTCTACAACTTCGATGTAAGCAAAAATGGAACAATCTTTGAAATTACTGAGATACTCGATGTCGTAAGCGAGTTTGAGTTCTTCTTCACTCATTTTTCTCAGTTTTTCAGCTTCAGCAGTAGTTTCCATTGCGGTTAATCGTTTTGTACTGATACGTTTGACATTGTAGTAAGTAGTCTCTGGTTTTTTTGAGTTTTCCATCCCACCCAAGTACAAAATGTTGAAAGGTAATGGGTAGTTATCAACATTGAAGCTTTCAACTACTCTACTTGGACAAACGACTTTCTGAAAATTCGCTCCAGTTGAATTATCAAGATAAGTGAGAATGTAGTAGTTTCCGTATGCACCAGTACTCTGCTCAATAGAAACCATTTGCAAAACTGATGGAACAGGAAGTGATGCTAGTGTAAGAAACCCTCCAATCTTTTTCAAATCACATGCCTTCCATTTTTGGAGAGATTTGGCCATCTTGAGAGCTCTGTCAGCATCAGTGAGCAATTCTTTTTGTTCCATATTGTTTGATGTTGTGGGTAAAACCAGTTTTGGAAGAGCTCGTCTCTTTATCGCTGCTTCTTTTGTGGCAGAGTTAGAGTTTTTTCTTTTGGGTGTTTTGAACGTTTTTTGTTTGTTTTCGATTGGCTTTAAATCCGTGTAAGAAGCAGAAAAATCCTCCATAGTGTTCTAAAAAAGAAAGAAATAACATATAATTCAGCTTTTCATGTGGAACTAAAAGATTATTTATTTCATACTTTACATTATAGCTAAACTAATTTTGATCTTTGTTAGGTAAGGAATAATAAGTTTTTTAAATTTTACCTTTTATAAAGAGAAAGTTTCTAGTAGTTGCAATGGAAAATGTAGTAGATGTTGTTCCTCTGATCACTGTTGTAGAACTGGATGCTTTCTGTGTGAAAACAGTGGCTCTTAAATAGCTAAAGTTGCACTGGTTGAACTCTATGAATACCAGCCTTCTTTATAATATAACTATGAATCAGAATTTTGTCCACGCGAAAACCAATGTTTTCGCGGGAATAAATAATTTATTTTCACGCGAATAGAAACTGTTGCTTTCGCGGGAATACAAATTTTATTTTCACGCGGATACAATCCAATGCTTTCGCGGGAATAAAGACTTTATTTTCACGCGAATGGAAACAGTTGTTTTCGCGGGAATAAATAATTTATTTTCACGCGTATAGAAACTGTTGCTTTCGCGGGAATACAAATTTTATTTTCACGCGGATACAAACCAATGCTTTCGCGGGAATAAATACTTTATTTTCATGCGAATGGAAACCGTTGTTTTCGCGGGAATAAATAATTTATTTTCACTCGAATAGAAACTATTGCTTTCGCGGGAATACAAATTTTATTTTCACGCGGATACAAACCAATGCTTTTGCGTGAAAGTATTTATTCCCGCGAAAACAACAGTTTCCATTCGCGTGAAAATAAAGTATTTATTCCAGCGAAAGCATTGGTTTGTATCAGCGTGAAAATAAAATTTGTATTCCCGCGAAAGCAACAGTTTCTATTCGCGTGAAAATAAATTATTTATTCCCGCGAAAACAACGGTTTCCATTCGCGTGAAAATAAAGTATTTATTCCCGCGAAAGCATTGGTTTGTATCCGCGTGAAAATAAAATTTGTATTCCCGCGAAAGCAACAGTTTCTATTCGCGTGAAAATAAATTATTTATTCCCGCGAAAACAACGGTTTCCATTCGCGTGAAAATAAAGTATTTATTCCCGCGAAAGCATTGGTTTGTATCCGCGTGAAAATAGAATTTGTATTCCCGCGAAAGCAACAGTTTCTATTCGCGTGAAAATAAATTATTTATTCCCGCGAAAACAACGGTTTCCATTCGCGTGAAAATAAAGTATTTATTCCCGCGAAAGCATTGGTTTGTATCCGCGTGAAAATAAAATTTGTATTCCCGCGAAAGCAACAGTTTCTATTCGCGTGAAAATAAATTATTTATTCCCGCGAAAACAACTGTTTCCATTCGCGTGAAAATAAAGTCTTTATTCCCGCGAAAACATTGGTTTGTATCCGCGTGAAAATAAAATTTGTATTCCCGCGAAAGCAACAGTTTCTATTCGCGTGAAAATAAATGATTTATTCCCGCGAAAGCAACAGTTTCCATTCGCGTGAAAATAAAGTATTTATTCCCGCGAAAACAACTGTTTCCATTCGCGTGAAAATAAAGTCTTTATTCCTGCGAAAGCATTGGTTTGTATCCGCGTGAAAATAAAATTTGTATTCCCGCGAAAGCAACAGTTTCTATTCGTGTGAAAATAAATTATTTATTCCCGCGAAAGCATTGGTTTTCGCGTGGACAAAACTCTGATTCATAGTCATATTATAAAGAAGGTTGGTATTCATAGAGTTCAACCAGTGCAGCTTTACCTATTTAAGAGCCACTGTTTTCACACAGAAAGCATCCAGTTCTACAACAGTGATCGGAGGAGCAACATCTACTACTACATCCACTGACTATTAAAAGTTTTTCTGTGTGAATTTGAAAATTTTCATTGAAGCTAAGACTTAATTATCCGCCTTAATTATCTCACTTAAGTTTTTGTCCGCTTAAAAAGTAATGCTTTCACATAATAAATCACTCGTTCTAACAACAGTAACTGAAGCCTCAACATCTACTATATAATATACCAACTGACTACTAGGAGTTTTATTCACAAGGTAAAATTTATTAGCTGAGACATTTAACTTACCTTTTTATGTGCTATTGTCAGTTCTATTAAAAAGTAATGATTTTATTGTTATTATAGCGCTATGGAAACAGAAGAGGATGATACTGATGTAGACATACATAAGGAATGGGAATGGCTCATGAAAAATCAAAATGATATAGGTTTTTCAAACGCTGATAATGAATACATGAATGATGAATGCAATGCTGAATATGAAAATGAAATGGAGATGGAACTTGAAAATGCTTTTCAAGACAAACCTTCGACTTTTCAAGTTTCAGCAACTACTGAAAATACAATAGCCTTTGATAAGCAGTAAGTTTTTAAAATCATAAATTAATAACATTAGTAGAGTAATTTTTTTGCTTTTTTTATACTCATCTCATGAATCAGCAAAAATAATGCGTTATCTCTTTATTGTAGACAGGACTCAGAATATCAGAGAATTAATGTAAAAGAGGGAGTTGGGAATTCATGTCATAGTACACAGTAAACTTTTAAAAACTTAACTAATAATAATGTTTGAGTCTTTTTTCCTAATTCCATTTTAAAAATTTTTTAAAATCATAAATTAATAACATTAGTAGAGTAATTTTTTTGCTTTTTTTTATACTCATCTCATGAATCAGCAAAAATAATGCGTTATCTCTTTATTGTAGACAGGACTCAGAATATCAGAGAATTAATGTAAAAGAGGGAGTTGGGAATTCATGTCATAGTACACAGTAAGTTTTTAAAAACTTAACTAATAATAATGTTTGAGTCTTTTTTCCTAATTCCATTTTAAAAATTAATTGATAATGGTGTTTAAGTCATTTTTTTCTTCTGTTACATTTTTATATAAAATGTATGTGAATGTTTTATAGAACAACTATTATGTGTTAACATTTCTATTGTAGACAAAGTTTAAATTATCGGAAGGAGAATGTAGAAGAAAAAAACCCTGAAATTTCCCCCAATTGGAAATGGTTAGAAGAAAATCTCATTTGTTTTCGTTTACCCGATGAAACAATCAATCAAATAGGATTTGGTGCTGAGCCTTCACCACCAAAGACTAGCATAATAGCTCAAGATATGGAGCCGGTTGTGGAGGAAATAGTTGAAGAAAATGAGAATGATCCAATGATAGAAAATGAAGAAGAAGAAGAAGAAGAAGAAGAAGAAGAAGAGGAAGAAGCACAAGAGGAAGAACAAGAAGAAGAAGAAATGGAAGATTTAAATTTTGAAAGACCTACCCGAGCATCAACCCTAGGTATTGTTGATGATAGCACAGCTCCAACTTTTCAAGATGAAGAATGGGATGATTTGATAGCTAGATATTGGGGAGCTATGAAAACGAAACATCGAGCTGGAAAAGTCATAGAACTTTTAAATGTAAGACTTTGGGATGGGATTCCAAGAGACCAAGCTGATACCTACCAAAATGGCTATCATGATTCAAGAGTGTTAGAATTGCTAAAAAAAGTTTGGAGACAATTGAGCTCGAGAGCAAAAGTCAACTGTAGCGTAGGTTGTATACTAGAAAATAAAAATGATGGTGAACTCCGATACTTTCACTCATCATCAAACAATGCTACCGTATATCCAAAAGCTAAACTGATTAAAACTGAAGGAGATCTTGATGACTTCTTCGTTGATGTTATGGAGACTGATCATCGTACAAATAGCTTGAGACGGAGACCAAATACGACTTGGAGATTGATGTTAATCACAAACATTTCGTTTTATTTCTACAAACTACTCGGAATGGGAAAAGTTGGATCACCACCAGAGCATTTACCCTCTCACCTCCTTAACAACAGACACATACGAACCATGTTAAAAAACACAAAAGGAAAACGAATTACCGACAATCTTTGTTTTTTTAGATGTCTAGCATTACACAAAGAACTACAAAAAAAACGGTGGAATTGCAAAAGATCCGATAATTAAGGAGGTGAAGGAGTACCAACAACAATGTCATAGTTTCATCTATGGTGATAGTGGTAAAAGGTGTGATGGGAAAGGAGTGACAGAAGCTGATTTATTGCTTTTGGAGCGAGCATTTCAACTGAAGATAACAGTGTTTTCTTTAAATGATGATATGACTTCAACAGTTATTTGGAATTCAAACTCCAGTTATAAGGAGAATCTATATTTGGATCTTTATATCAATCACTTCAGTCTTATTACAAACTTGGAAGGATATGTCAAAGCCTACAGATGTCCAACCTGTTCTACTTGTTATGATAGATTGGGGAATCTGAAAAGACACAGATGTTCAATCTCAGAGGCAACAACTATGCAGTTTTCTGGAGGGCAATACAGTCCTACTGCTACAATATTCGACAAACTGAAGGTTCAATTCGGGATAGATATCGGGTCAGATGATTCCTTGAGATACTATCCATTTTTTGCAACATTTGACATAGAGTGTTTGTTACCTAATTGCGAAAAAGATCGAGATACAGACACAACCATTTACACGAATGAGCATAAACTTTTAAGTATTTCAATTTGTTCAAATGTACCAGGCTTCAACAACCCGCGTTGTATTGTCAATAATGGGGATGATGATGAATGCGTTGGAAAGTTCATTGAATACTTGGATGATATTAGTGAAGAATCATATAGCCGATTGGAAAAACAATTTTCACGAATCATAAAACAGATAGAAGGTGAATTACAAAGACTGGAAGAAGCTGAAGAAAAGTTTCGTAGTGATTTTGAAAAAAATCGTTTCAGACGTAGAACAGGAGCTGAAAAAGTTCTGGATGATTTGTACAGCTATATGAAAAAACTCCCTATTCTAGGTTTCAATTCACAGACTTATGATGTCAATGTGATGAAAGGAAAACTGCTTCAAAAATTGAAAGATGTCTCCGACACAGATTTTGATTTTGTTATAAAAAAAGGAACCAAGATGCCTGTTATCGGAATAGGATCTTTTTTGTTTTTAGATTGTACAAACTTCATCGCTCCTGGATATAGCTATGAAATGTATCTCAAAGCATACAAATGTGAAGCCGGAAAAGGATTTTTTCCTTATGAATGGATGAAAGACTTGGAACAACTTAATCAAGAACATCTACCTCCAAGAGAAGCTTTTTACAGTTCTTTAAAACAAAAGAATATCAGTGAAGAAGAGTACATAATTTGTCAAGAAGCATGGAAAAATAACGACATGAAGACAATGAGGGATTTTTTAAAATGGTACAACAACTTGGATGTAAAACCATTTGTTCAAGCGTTGGAAAGACAAAGATCAATCTACAGAGAGCATGGGATTGATATGTTAAAAGATGGTATATCTTTACCAGGATTAGCGATTCGATGGATGTTTAACAAAGCACCTCAACCACCCCCTCCATACCTCTCTACATACTTGAATTTTGATGAACTTGGTAACTCGTTTCGTCAGACTCTCCCAATTTGTCTGCTTGACAACTGCAATGCAGAACTTTATCCTCTAATAAAGAAAAATATAGTTGGTGGGCCAAGTCTAGTGATGCATAGATATCACGAAAAAGGTATAACTAAAATTAGAGAACATTGGTTGGGAAAAGAAGCAAAGATTTGTGATAGAATCTATGGAGTTGATGCAAATGCGCTCTATTTATGGTGTATGATGCAATCAATGCCTACTGGCTATCCTCGAAGAAGAAAAATCGAAAACTCCTTTGTCGCTGAACCAGTAAAATTTAGCAAGATAGCTCATAGCTGGTTACAGTTCCAAATGTTCTCGAAAAAAATCAATATCAGACATCAGCTCAATGGAGGAGAAGTTACTCTCGGACAGCGAGGATTACCAGTTGATGGTTTCTGTGTTGAAAATCGTCATGTCTTTCAATTCCACGGATGTTTTTGGCATGGACACGACTGCTCTTATAACAACGCTAAAGAACAAGAGCTTCAAGCTACTGGAAGAAAATCAAAAGCAAATCTGTTTAAAACTACGATGGAAAATGAAGAATATCTTCGAGCATTAGGTTACACTGTAATCTCGATTTGGGAGTGTGACTGGATGAAGCGTGTAAAAACTCATACAAATTTACAAAAATTTGTCAACACGTTTTACAATTCTTTCTACCCTAAAATACTTGAAAAAAATCTGAATCAAGAAGAAGTGTTGGAGAGAGTTCAATCAGAAGAATTCTTCGGATTTGTTGAATGTGACATCGAAGTTCCTGAGGAAGAGGAAGAAAAGTTCTCCGAAATGCCTCCGATTTTTAAAAATACGATGTTAACCAGAGAACACTTGAGCGATGAAATGAAAGTCTTTGCTGAAGCCGAA
Organism: Cryptosula pallasiana; assembly: GCA_945261195.1. Classification (NCBI taxonomy): domain Eukaryota; kingdom Metazoa; phylum Bryozoa; class Gymnolaemata; order Cheilostomatida; family Cryptosulidae; genus Cryptosula; species Cryptosula pallasiana. Next base: position 20,180,861 of record OX183133.1, on the reverse strand, counting down.
GGGTTTTTAAAGACTCCTGAACGCTCATTAGTTGGAAGTATGTACGGAGATAAGATATTGCTAATGAGTCCTTTGTTGAAATGGTACTTGAAACAAGGATTGAAAGTCACCAAAGTTTATCAGCTAATAGAATATATTCCTAGAAAAGCTTTTGAAGCTTTTGGAACATCGGTTTCAGGCGCTAGGAGAATGGGAGATGCAGACCCTAGTCAAGAATTACTCGCTACTACTAGCAAGTTGGTAGGAAATGCTGCTTATGGAAAAACAATCACTGATAAAGAAAAACATACCACCATCAAGTTCATTGAAGGCGCCAGAAAAGCTTCATTTCGTATCAGAGGAAACAAATTTATCGCCATGGAAGAGATAGCAGATGATTTTTATGAAATCGTAACCTGTAAACAGCTAGTAAGTTTTAAAACAACTATTTTGCAATTCAAAATTTATATTCCACAAGTTTACTTTGCTAATCAGTATCACCATCATTTCAGCTAACTATGAATGTTCCAGTACACTTGGGTTTCTCCGTGCTACAGTATGCTAAACTGAGAATGCTACAGTTTTACTACGACTTTATGGATAAGTAAGTGAAACCTAATTCCCTACCATTATTATGTGTAAGTAAGTAAAACTTCCAAATAATTGAAATCGAAACAAACTTTTTATTTATAGATATATTGACAGAAGTGATTTCCAATATGTTGAAATGGATACAGATAGCGCATACATGGCGTTGAGCGGAACATTAGAAACACTGGTAAAACCAAGTATGAAAAAAGAGTTTTACAATGAATATGGTGATTGGTTTCCACGCCCATACTGTGACAAACATAGGAATGAGTTTTTAAGAACCAAAACAATGGGTTTAGAATGGAGCACGCAAGACTGTTGTGAAAAAGTACTAAAACACGGAAAAAGAACACCTGGGCTGTTTAAAGAGGAATTTACCGGAGATGGAATTGTTGCACTTAACTCTAAATCCTATTACTGCTGGGGAGAAAAAGGAAACAAGTTTAGCTCAAAAGGTTTGAACAAACGAATTAATCAATTGAACAAAGACAGTTATCTAAATGTATTGAACACAAAAAAGTCGTTTATGGGTAAAAATCGAGGATTTGTAGTAAAGGATCAAAAAATGTTGACATACAACCAAATAAAACGAGGTCTCACATATTTTTATGCTAAAAGACGAGTGTGTTCTGATGGAGTATCTACCGAGCCTACTTTGGCTTAAATAAAAACCTTCATAATAGACTTCTTTTACCACAGTTACTATAACTATATATATATATATATATATATGTATATAAAATACAAAAACTCTTTCATCATCCTTATAAATATCGATAAAGAATAGATGAATATTTAACTTTATCATCCGATATATTTTATAGCATTCAATGTATATATGAGTTCGAATTATGTATCTAGCTATATTATATGAGGAGATTTTACCCCTACTTATTATGTAATAAATGTATATAGTCATACATTGATTCGCTTTTAATCAATGAATTTATTCAAGGTAGATACATCTCCTCTCTCCTCTCTCTCAAGATGCTATATGAGCTCGAGTTATGAAAAGAAATTATCAAAACTTAAATGCCATACATTCAAAATGTATATACCATATAAGTTCAAATTAAGTAAAATAATAATCAAAACTCGAATGCCACTTAAATGCCACTCAAATGCCACTCAAGTAAAAT
>OX183133.1:20052356-20178952 GCA_945261195.1 Cryptosula pallasiana | reverse complement strand
TTAAATGTTGCTTACTCCTAACAAAATTAATTCGTCAACCAAAAAGCACAGAATGTGCTGCCAATTTTAAAAGGCGCTTTGTTATTTAGCATTTACTGTTGAGACTGCATCCTCCCAGTGATAAAATGAATATATAGTATATACCAAAAATAATAGATGAGATGTGAGCCTTGTCAAGGCTTAGTCAATGTACATTAACCAATGAGTGAACAGTGGACATTGACCAATCAGATCCCTCATTAGCTCTTCCAGTATACAGCACAGATCACTAGCCCTATTGTCTCCCAGGAGATTGCTACAGTCAGCTGTTGCTTTAGCTTTCGGGTAAGAGTACCATTATCATTTTATGTTAAGTCATGAAGTTTTTACAGAAATCATTTATTTGGGTGATCGCTGAATGAACAATAAACTTATGCTTCAAAACTGAAATAGCAAACACATTGTGCTACTACTGAGTCTTTCTTTCACTGAAGTAAGCGATAGTTTTATGTCATTTTTTTTGAAAATAATATTTTTATTCTCAGAGTTTTTGTTTATTAATAAAAAATACGTAATATATGAACAGACTGAATCAAGGTTTGTAACTGCTTGACCTGTATGTAAAAACTGAGCTAAAATAAAATATTTCAACTTTAGAGTGAGCTATTTTAAAGTTCGTTTGTGAGCTAGCAATCGTGGTGAAACATTTGCAAATGTTTTTTTCAACGTAAATTGCTCCAATGAGCTGTAGAAGTTTGTTTCTGTTGTTCCCTTGAAGAGTTTTCTTTCCGTTGTTTTGGGAGATATTCTGCTGTCATAAAAAAGTAGTGAAAGACAAAAGTTGTGCTGGGTTCAAAGCAAGTAGCATAAAGTTGTAACACTCAACCACCCTCATGAAATTTTTACCTCACCAATGTGACATTTTATATAATGTTTGCGATCTATGCAGTTTGAAATCTGGCTTGAACGCATTGCCAAGGGCTTCATGGACTAATCCCTTATCAATGTTGGTTACATAAGCAGAGGATACTCCAGGCTTGTTTTTCTTTGTCTGGTATTCTAACTAACACTCACAGCATTTGCGCTCTTTGTCTGTTATCTAACTGCTTACATAACTATTTAATGGGTTATAGACATAGTAAATCTATCTTTGTGTCGGTGTAAACTACTGTACCATTGCCTTTATATTTAGGATCAAACCTTCACAAGATGGGTAAGGTCCATTCCAAACACAGTGGCAAGAAATCAAGGAAAGCACAAAAATCAAGGTAAATTTACACATGGTGTTTCATTGTGTAATTGTGAAAAAATTTCTAAAGTGTTGTAGTTTATAACCATCATTAATGATGCACTCTCTGGTTAATATTTTATTTTCATAGTCTAATTGAAGGGAGTAACATCATCTTCCGATTCTTTTGGATTACCCATAGTGCTCTGAACTTATTGTAGCCAATATGAAAAACTTTTGGGGGAAGAGACTCTGCATTCATCGATTGAGCACCCTGCAACTACTTATGAAGAGAAATCAACTAATGAACAGGGTGCACACTCACACAAAGAGGAGACAACTACCCCTAAGTTTCCTTATATATATGACATGTATGCACAAACTCCAGATGTGTTTGGTCTAGAAGGCACCACCGCCACTACATCTAATGTGAGTGTTGCTTCTAGCTTGCAATGTTTTACTGTCATATTTTTACACGACGAGTAATTTTTTGTTTTTCAGGCTCAATTGTAACGCTCATGTACTAAGTGATGACACACTTGATTATTTTCAATAGTAAAAAATTATGAAAAATCACCAAATGATATGTTTGTAGAGCGATGTTATAGAATCAAGTGCCTCACAGCAGCACAAACAGCTGGAGATTGAGATGAAACTGTTAAGACTGTCTATGGAGACCATTTCAGAGCGTCTGGGCACCAACAATGCTTTACACCATTTGCCAAGTAGCCTGTTCGACGCCTCTAGGTTTGTTGTTCCACCTCCAGGTGATAACAGAATAGCACCTTCATATAACGCCTATGCGCCTCAGATGCACAATATTGCACCAGCATTAAATAGTCATGAAGGGGCTATAGCAGGATGGAATGTAACCTCAGTACCAACTCTCAATGCCGGAGTGAGACCACAAGGTTGGCACGCTGTCCTGGCAGCCGCTGGTGAGTCCTTGTGACTGTATATATGTAAAACATGAACACTGTATCTCTCTATCTCAAGCCTTCAAGTCTATATATCCCAACCGTTTGATTGGGTGGCTCCATATATCCCAACCGTTTGATTGGGTGGCTCTATATATCCCAACCGTTTGATTGGGTGGCTCTATATATCCCAACCGTTTGATTGGGTGGCTCCATATATCCCAACTGTTTGATTGGGTGGCTTTATTTATCCTAACCGTTTGAGTGGCGTTAACCATTTTTAAAAGTTGCTGGGAGTTTCTACTTCAACATGTAACTTTTTTAATTGGATATCTCGAAGGATTGTGGAACAAATATTGTTTAGGAATAGTTGTCAGTCAAATCTTTGTAAATAATTTGTACTTTAGGTAAGCTTGCTCACAGCTATGTAGCATTTTCGCCATTATTAATGTTTCTAGCTTCCAGAATTCAAAATATCGCCTAACTTACTTTGCTATAACTATATATATTATCAATACATGACATCACATTATTTTTTGCAAAAGTCAACATTTAACGCCTTTGTATTTTACATGTATGTTTCTAGCTCATCCTCCCCATGAGAATACACCTCCTCCTCTATTTGAGCCAACTCCCCTCACTGAAAGAAGCAGAATCTTCCCGGCGTACCAACCTAACAGCTCTTCTATTCCACCACAGAGCATGGCCATCGCTTACAGGCCTACCGAACTAATTACAATAAAAATTCCTCAAAGGATTTGGATGCAGGCTAAATACAGCGCTGGTGTTGGACCAAAACTATCCTTGTCCACCATCACTGAAGATGGAAGTCTATTGTATTACTTAGATGAAGGCAAATGGTTCTCACTGAAAAACATCTGCACCAACTACCGCCATTCCATAGCGCTGAATGACGTTACAGACATTGTTCAAAGACACGGTTATGTCTTTGTTCTTCACAACCATGACGGACACGTCCAGTGCACCAGATACAACCTAGGTTTACAGAGAGAAAAACATTTAATGGTTTCAAGTGATCGAGGTTACATGGCGGTGAGCTGTAACAAAGAACTGATAGTTATGAAACAACGCTATTCAAGGGGAGTCGCCATCTGCACTCTCAACTACTACGATTTGGAAGGGAGTTTCACCGACACTCTGAATACTCATAGTTTAAATAATGGTAGAGCCCTCGGCATCTGGTGCATGGAAAGAGCTTGCTTCATTATTCTTGACTCGCACAACAATCTTAGCAAGTACAAGTTTGTTCGAGGACGCGCTCAAAGAGAGTGGAATATTCAAAAGATGTTTCGTTGCGTTACCACCGATGACAGAGGTATTGTCTACGCTTTGACAGCTGTCGGAGGAATGCGATCCACCACTGCCATCATGATTGGCTATGATGGTGGGTTTATTATTTAAGGTTTCTGTTTTTGAAACTGTGCCATATCTAAATGCCATTTGTGTTTTTTCAACTATTGTGTACACTATTCATTTTTGCTTGGCAGGTGTGCAGCTGAAGGAGTGGAACATTCCAGAATTGTATGAAGAGAAAAGAATTAGTCGTGTGAGCGTTAGAGCAGATGAGATGGCAGTTGAATGTAGTGAGGTTAAAACACTGGTGTTTCGACTCGTATAGATGATTGCTAGCTGTGACTTTGTGTGAATTGACTGAAAACAGCTGTTTTCATTGCATTGTACAACATTATGCTGACTTGAGCTGAAAATATTGTATTGCAGTATTTTACGTTACAATTTGTGGAGTAAATTGAGTTATTCTTGTTTCGTTGTAAAGTTTTGACTATCAATCAGTTTTAAAAATAGCAGTTGGTTCAACATAATAATACATAGTAAACTTATAGATTAATTGGTTTGGAAGTAAAAAAGATAACAAACACAGACTTTTTTCACCTGTTCTGCTACATTAATCTTAAATTGACTGATCATGTTGTACACCCATGCCAGGCAAACATGATACATGACTTATGTAATAGGTTTATATAACATATCACTCCATATTATGTGATATAGATAAATCAAAAAATAAAACAAATAAAGTATACTGCATATTTTTGAATAAAAAACAAAATTTTGAACAGTTATTAAACAGATTATTCAAGTTTGACAAAATTGTATGATTGGAAAGAAATACTTGATTGGCATTCAATATATTTAGTTTCACCAGAACCTGCGCTAAATACCTACTTTACCACACCCACCACTCTCAAACGCTGTTTACTTTTGGATCGACCAATAGACTGCATGCACCTGGTCAGACTATAAAAATCAATAACAGTTGCATCATCAGCAACAATAAGATTTTGATTTTGGTAATATTCATTTAGCTTTGTCAAGCTATGTATGCTCATTAGGCACCCTCTAAGTCAATAGATAACGCTGTGAGATTGAAGGAGCTGATAATGCAAGGATTGCAGATAATTATATGCATTAATGCTCCCTGCTTATTGGTTGCCAAAACTTGAAGAAACAAAATCAGTTTCTTGTGCAAGTTAAATACATGCTGCTTTCTATTTTTGGTGTGATATGGTATTTCATAGTTATGTGACTTTTATTCATTGTTGCATTGTTCATCGAAGCAACAAGCTGAAAATCAAAGTGGTTCTTCATTTCGTACCATCATCAAGTAGATTTTTCATTGTGAAGTCAAAAACAGCTATGAATGTGGCGAAAGGACTAAAAGAGAGAAAAAAGATCTAAGTCCATCTAGATCAGTAAACCATCACAATAGAATGAGACCACTCAAACCACAACCTGCGCACTAAACAAACATGCTCTGTGCTACACAAGTAGAGCCTGAAATTGAGCTGAGAGAACTTAGAGATAACCCTAAGTTTGTCATCAATTTTGGAACTGCCACATTTGGGATCTTGAAACAGAGGTAAGAAAACCATGTAATAAAAGTTTATGCATCTCGAAACCACTCACCAAAGACAAAAGAGGTTGTTTCTTTTCTCCTATCAGTTAGAGAAAGAAGTGGCAATGTATCGTACACAGTAAACTTCCACAACAAAACACCGTAACTGCTTAATAATTGAATATCAACTATTGATACTTTTATTAGTCATTATAAATCATTAATTGTAGACGCACCGCTGACTGTAATTAAACAGCTAACTGAAAACATTCTTTCTTCTGTTGCTTCTAATATTGTGGTAGATTTCAGTGCACACTAGTAGTAAACAGGTGGTTTACACTAGAAACCTTGCGAAACAATGCGCTAGACTTCTGCCCACAGCATTTGGTTAATAGCTGTTGGGTAGGAAGTCCTACTGTGCCGGTAGCATAGTAAGCAGGGCCGGTATTGACCCCTGCAGGGTCGGTAGTGACCTCTACCGACCCGGTACAGCTGTACTGGGCCGGCACAAGATGGCCGCCTTAGAGGAGGATCTGCAAAGATGTCAAAGAACTTAGTCAAGGTCGTAAACAGGAAGTGCTTACCCCTAAAGTACCAACTTCGTGGACCTAATTCTATGTACAGCCTGGGAACCCTGTAGGAGCCTTCATTGGACAATTAGGAGAAAGGACTCCGCCCTTAGCCACTTGGCACCTCCCTTTGTTATTTTGCATTGCATTGTGATTGGTTGATTATTTATATAGTTAATGTAATTGGTTCATTTACTTCCTGTGCATTGACTGTTATATGTTTTGTGTTTGTTAGCTCTCCTATAAAAGGAGAGCTCCCACTGTTAATCTGTGCATTCATTACAATGAGCCATGGCATGTATTCTTATATTGCTAAACCCTAGAGGAATAGTTACCCTCAGGACAGCTTAGAGAATAAAGCCATTATAGCAAACACTACTCGGTACTGTTTGTCTGAGCCATGGGCTCTTGCCTTACCGGGTAATTCGGTTGCCCTACACAGTTGTCACTGTCGGTTAGCACAGTGTCCCCTCTGGAGAGAGGTAGAATACTCGAGATTAGTGGATGTCCGTGGTAACAGACCGGAATCCATTACAATATATCTTCAGCAGTCCCAGATTCTGACCATACTATACAATGAACAGTTATAGTAGACTTTAACAGTTTCATCCCAGGGCTGTCAAGCAATAAAATACCATGCACCACCAGAAACTAATAGTAGTAATATATGAGCAGATCTCCCTACCAAGTGTTTTTTTGTGGGGTCATTATCTGGGGTTATGCAATGGGTTACGGCGTTGGATGAATTCGCCGAGTTTATATTGTATTTTACTTGAGGGGTACTTGAGTGGCATTTGAATGGCATTTAAGTGGCATTTGAGTTTTGATTATTTTTTTACTTGATTTGAACTCATATGGCAACTAGATTTTGAATGTATGGCATTTAAGTTTTGATAATTTTTTTACATAACTCGAACTCATATAGCATCTTGAGACAGAGGAGAGAGGAGATACATCTACCTTGAATAAATTCATTGATTAAAAGCGAATCAATGTATGGCTATATACATTTATTACATAATAAGTAGGGGTAAAATCTCCTCATATAATATAGCTAGATACATAATTCGAACTCATATATACATTGAATGCTATAAAATATATCAGATGATAAAGTTAAATATTCATCTATTCTTTATCGATATTTATAAGGATGATGAAAGATTTTTTGTATTTTATATACATATATAGTTATAGTAACTGTGGTAAAAGAAGTCTATTATGAAGGTTTTTATTTAAGCCAAAGTAGGCTCGGTAGATACTCCATCAGAACACACTCGTCTTTTAGCATAAAAATATGTGAGTCCTCGTTTTATTTGGTTGTATGTCAACATTTTTTGATCCTTTACTACAAATCCTCGATTTTTACCCATAAACGACTTTTTTGTGTTCAATACATTTAGATAACTGTCTTTGTTCAATTGATTAATTCGTTTGTTCAAACCTTTTGAGCTAAACTTGTTTCCTTTTTCTCCCCAGCAGTAATAGGATTTAGAGTTAAGTGCAACAATTCCATCTCCGGTAAATTCCTCTTTAAACAGCCCAGGTGTTCTTTTTCCGTGTTTTAGTACTTTTTCACAACAGTCTTGCATGCTCCATTCTAAACCCATTGTTTTGATTCTTAAAAACTCATCCCTATGTTTGTCACAGTATGGGCGTGGAAACCAATCACCATATCCATTGTAAAACTCTTTTTTCATACTTGGTTTTACCAGTGTTTCTAATGTTCCGCTCAACGCCATGTATGCGCTATCTGTATCCATTTCAACATATTGGAAATCACTTCTGTCAATATATCTATAAATAAAAAGTTTGTTTCGATTTCAATTATTTGGAAGTTTTACTTACTTACACATAATAATGGTAGGGAATTAGGTTTCACTTACTTATCCATAAAGTCGTAGTAAAACTGTAGCATTCTCAGTTTAGCATACTGTAGCACGGAGAAACCCAAGTGTACTGGAACATTCATAGTTAGCTGAAATGATGGTGATACTGATTAGCAAAGTAAACTTGTGGAATATAAATTTTGAATTGCAAAATAATTGTTTTAAAACTTACTAGCTTTTTACAGGTTACGATTTCATAAAAATCATCTGCTATCTCTTCCATGGCGATAAATTTGTTTCCTCTGATACGAAATGAAGCTTTTCTGGCGCCTTCGATGAACTTGATGGTGGTATGTTTTTCTTTATCAGTGATTGTTTTTCCATAAGCAGCATTTCCTACCAACTTGCTAGTAGTAGCGAGTAATTCTTGACTAGGGTCTGCATCTCCCATTCTCCTAGCGTCTGAAACCGATGTTCCAAAAGCTTCAAAAGCTTTTCTAGGAATATATTCTATTAGCTGATAAACTTTGGTGACTTTCAATCCTTGTTTCAAGTACCATTTCAACAAAGGACTCATTAGCAATATCTTATCTCCGTACATACTTCCAACTAATGAGCGTTGAGGAGTCTTTAAAAACCCTTCGGCTTCAGCAAAGACTTTCATTTCATCGCTCAAGTGTTCTCTGGTTAACATCGTATTTTTAAAAATCGGAGGCATTTCGGAGAACTTTTCTTCCTCTTCCTCAGGAACTTCGATGTCACATTCAACAAATCCGAAGAATTCTTCTGATTGAACTCTCTCCAACACTTCTTCTTGATTCAGCTTTTTTTCAAGTATTTTAGGGTAGAAAGAATTGTAAAACGTGTTGACAAATTTTTGTAAATTTGTATGAGTTTTTACACGCTTCATCCAGTCACACTCCCAAATCGAGATTACAGTGTAACCTAATGCTCGAAGATATTCTTCATTTTCCATCGTAGTTTTAAACAGATTTGCTTTTGATTTTCTTCCAGTAGCTTGAAGCTCTTGTTCTTTAGCGTTGTTATAAGAGCAGTCGTGTCCATGCCAAAAACATCCGTGGAATTGAAAGACATGACGATTTTCAACACAGAAACCATCAACTGGTAATCCTCGCTGTCCGAGAGTAACTTCTCCTCCATTGAGCTGATGTCTGATATTGATTTTTTTTGAGAACATTTGGAACTGTAACCAGCTATGAGCTATCTTGCTAAATTTTACTGGTTCAGCGACAAAGGAGTTTTCGATTTTTCTTCTTCGAGGATAGCCAGTAGGCATTGATTGCATCATACACCATAAATAGAGCGCATTTGCATCAACTCCATAGATTCTATCACAAATCTTTGCTTCTTTTCCCAACCAATGTTCTCTAATTTTAGTTATACCTTTTTCGTGATATCTATGCATCACTAGACTTGGTCCACCAACTATATTTTTCTTTATTAGAGGATAAAGTTCTGCATTGCAGTTGTCAAGCAGACAAATTGGGAGAGTCTGACGAAACGAGTTACCAAGTTCATCAAAATTCAAGTATGTAGAGAGGTATGGAGGGGGTGGTTGAGGTGCTTTGTTAAACATCCATCGAATCGCTAATCCTGGTAAAGATATACCATCTTTTAACATATCAATCCCATGCTCTCTGTAGATTGATCTTTGTCTTTCCAACGCTTGAACAAATGGTTTTACATCCAAGTTGTTGTACCATTTTAAAAAATCCCTCATTGTCTTCATGTCGTTATTTTTCCATGCTTCTTGACAAATTATGTACTCTTCTTCACTGATATTCTTTTGTTTTAAAGAACTGTAAAAAGCTTCTCTTGGAGGTAGATGTTCTTGATTAAGTTGTTCCAAGTCTTTCATCCATTCATAAGGAAAAAATCCTTTTCCGGCTTCACATTTGTATGCTTTGAGATACATTTCATAGCTATATCCAGGAGCAATGAAGTTTGTGCAATCTAAAAACAAAAAAGATCCTATTCCGATAACGGGCATCTTGGTTCCTTTTTTTATAACAAAATCAAAATCTGTGTCGGAGACATCTTTCAATTTTTGAAGCAGTTTTCCTTTCATCACATTGACATCATAAGTCTGTGAATTGAAACCTAGAATAGGGAGTTTTTTCATATAGCTGTACAAATCATCCAGAACTTTTTCAGCTCCTGTTCTACGTCTGAAACGATTTTTTTCAAAATCACTACGAAACTTTTCTTCAGCTTCTTCCAGTCGTTCTAATTCACCTTCTATCTGTTTTATGATTCGCGAAAACTGTTTTTCCAATCGGCTATATGATTCTTCACTAATATCATCCAAGTATTCAATGAACTTTCCAACGCATTCATCATCATCCCCATTATTGACAATACAACGCGGGTTGTTGAAGCCCGGTACGTTTGAACAAATTGAAATACTTAAAAGTTTATGCTCATTCGTGTAAATGGTTGTGTCTGTATCTCGATCTTTTTCGCAATTAGGTAACAAACACTCTATGTCAAATGTTGCAAAAAACGGATAGTATCTCAAGGAATCATCTGACCCGATATCTATCCCGAATTGAACCTTCAGTTTGTCGAATATTGTAGCAGTAGGACTGTATTGCCCTCCAGAAAACTGCATAGTTGTTGCCTCTGAGATTGAACATCTGTGTCTTTTCAGATTCCCCAATCTATCATAACAAGTAGAACAGGTTGGACATCTGTAGGCTTTGACATATCCTTCCAAGTTTGTAATAAGACTGAAGTGATTGATATAAAGATCCAAATATAGATTCTCCTTATAACTGGAGTTTGAATTCCAAATAACTGTTGAAGTCATATCATCATTTAAAGAAAACACTGTTATCTTCAGTTGAAATGCTCGCTCCAAAAGCAATAAATCAGCTTCTGTCACTCCTTTCCCATCACACCTTTTACCACTATCACCATAGATGAAACTATGATATTGTTGTTGGTACTCCTTCACCTCCTTAATTATCGGATCTTTTGCAATTCCACCGTTTTTTTGTAGTTCTTTGTGTAATGCTAGACATCTAAAAAAACAAAGATTGTCGGTAATTCGTTTTCCTTTTGTGTTTTTTAACATGGTTCGTATGTGTCTGTTGTTAAGGAGGTGAGAGGGTAAATGCTCTGGTGGTGATCCAACTTTTCCCATTCCGAGTAGTTTGTAGAAATAAAACGAAATGTTTGTGATCAACATCAATCTCCAAGTCGTATTTGGTCTCCGTCTCAAGCTATTTGTACGATGATCAGTCTCCATAACATCAACAAAGAAGTCATCAAGATCTCCTTCAGTTTCAATCAGTTTAGCTTTTGGATATACAGTAGCATTGTTTGATGATGAGTGAAAGTATCGGAGTTCACCATCATTTTTATTTTCTAGTATACAACCTACGCTACAGTTGACTTTTGCTCTCGAGCTCAATTGTCTCCAAACTTTTTTTAGCAATTCTAACACTCTTGAATCATGATAGTCATTTTGGTAGGTATCAGCTTGGTCTCTTGGAATCCCATCCCAAAGTCTTACATTTAAAAGCTCTATGACTTTTCCAGCTCTATGTTTCGTTTTCATAGCTCCCCAATATCTAGCTATCAAATCATCCCATTCTTCATCTTGAAAAGTTGGAGCTGTGCTATCATCAACAATACCTAGGGTTGATGCTCGGGTAGGTCTTTCAATATTTAAATCTTCCATTTCTTCTTCTTGTTCTTCCTCTTGGGCTTCTTCATCTTCTTCTTCTTCTTCTTCTTCTTCATTTTCTATCATTGGATCATTCTCATTTTCTTCAACTATCTCCTCCACAACCGGCTCTATATCTTGAGCTATTATGCTAGTCTTTGGTGGTGAAGGCTCAGCACCAAAGCCTATTTGATTGATTGTTTCATCGGGTAAACGAAAACAAATGAGATTTTCTTCTAACCATTTCCAATTGGGGGAAATTTCAGGGTTTTTTTCTTCTACATTCTCCTCCTGATAATTTAAACTTTGTCTACAATAGAAATGTTAACACATAATAGTTGTTCTATAAAACATTCACATACATTTTACATAAAATGTAACAGAAGAAAAAAATGACTTAAACACTATTATCAATTAATTTTTAAAATGGAATTAGGAAAAAAGACTCAAACATTATTATTAGTTAAGTTTTTAAAAACTTACTGTGTACTATGACATGAATTCCTAACTCCCTCTTTTACATTAATTCTCTGATATTCTGAGTCCTGTCTACAATAAAAAGATAACGCATTATTTTTGCTGATTCATGAGATGGGTATAAGAAAAAAGCAAAAAAATTACTCTACTAATGTTATTAATTTATGATTTTAAAAACTTACTGCTTATCAAAGGCTATTGTATTTTCAGTAGTTGCTGAAACTTGAAAAGTCGAAGGTTTGTCTTGAAAAGCATTTTCAAGTTCCATCTCCATTTCATTTTCATATTCAGTATTGCTTTCATCATTCATGTATTCATTATCAGCGTTTGAAAAACCGATATCATTTTGATTTTTCATGAGCCATTCCCATTCCTTATGTATGTCTACATCAGTATCATCCTCTTCTGTTTCCATAGCACTATAATAACAATAAAATCATTACTTTTTAATAGAAGTGCCAATAGCACATAAAAAGGTAAGTTAAATGTCTCAGCTAATATATTTTACCTTGTGAATAAAACTCCTAGTAGTCGGTTGGTATATTATATAGTAGATGTTGAGGCTTCAGTTACTGTTGTTAGAACGAGTGATTTATTATGTGAAAGCATTACTTTTTAAGTAGACAAAAACTTAAGTGAGATAATTAAGGCGGATAATTAAGTCTTAGCTTCAATGAAAATTTTCAAATTCACACAGAAAAACTTTTAATAGTCGTTGGATGTAGTAGTAGATGTTGCTCCTCCGATCACTGTTGTAGAACTGGATGCTTTCTGTGTGAAAACAGTGGCTCTTAAATAGGTAAAGTTGCACTGGTTGAACTCTATGAATACCAACCTTCTTTATAATATAACTATGAATCAGAATCTTTTTCACGCGAAAACCAATGCTTTCGCGGGAATAAATAATTTATTTTCACGCGAATAGAAACTGTTGCTTTCGCGGGAATATAAATTTTATTTTCACGCGGATACAAACCAATGCTTTCGCGGGAATAAAAACTTTATTTTCACGCGAATGGAAACAGTTGTTTTCGCGGGAATAAATACTTTATTTTCACGCGAATGGAAACTGTTGCTTTCGCGGGAGTACAAATTTTATTTTCACGCGGATACAAACCAATGCTTTCGCGGGAATAAATAATTTATTTTCACGCGAATAGAAACTGTTGCTTTCGCGGGAATACAAATTTTGTTTTCACGCGGATACAATCCAATGCTTTCGCGGGAATAAATACTTTATTTTCACGCGAATGGAAAACGTTGTTTTCGCGGGAATAAATAATTTATTTTCACGCGAATACAAACTGTTGCTTTCGCGGGAATGCACATTTTATTTTCACGCGGATACAAACCAATGCTTTCGCGGGAATAAAAACTTTATTTTCACGCGGATACAAACCAATGTTTTCGCGGGAATAAATACTTTATTTTCACGCGAATGGAAACCGTTGTTTTCGCGGGAATAAAGACTTTATTTTCACGCGAATACAAACTGTTGCTTTCGCGGGAATGCAAATTTTATTTTCACGCGGATACAAACCAATGCTTTCGCGGGAGTAAATACTTTATTTTCACGCGAATGGAAATCGTTGCTTTCGCGGGAATGCAAATTTTATTTTCACGCGAAAGCATTTATCCGCGTGAAAATAAATTATTTATTCCCGCGAAAACAACGATTTCCATTCGCGTGAAAATAAAGTCTTTATTCCCGCGAAAACATTGGATTGTATCCGCGTGAAAATAAAATTTGTATTCCCGCGAAAGCAACAGTTTCTATTCGCGTGAAAATAAAGTCTTTATTCCCGCGAAAACAACGCTTTCCATCCGCGTGAAAATAAAATTTGTATTCCCGCGAAAACAACAGTTTCTATTCGCGTGAAAATAAATGATTTATTCCCGCGAAAGCAACAGTTTCCATTCGCGTGAAAATAAAGTATTTATTCCCGCGAAAACAACTGTTTCCATTCGCGTGAAAATAAAGTTTTCATTCCCGCGAAAGCATTGGTTTGTATCCGCGTGAAAATAAAATTTGTATTCCCGCGAAGGCAACAGTTTCTATTCGCGTGAAAATAAGTTATTTATTCCCGCGAAAGCATTGGTTTTCGCGTGGACAAAATTCTGATTCATAGTTATATTATAAAGAAGGTTGGTATTCATAGAGTTCAACCAGTGCAACTTTAGCTATTTAAGAGCCACTGTTTTCACACAGAAAGCATCCAGTTCTACAACAGTGATCAGAGGAGCAACATCTACTACACTTTCCATTGCAACTACTAGAAACTTTCTCTTTATAAAAGGTAAAATTTAAAACTTATTATTCCCTACCTAACAAAGAGCAAAATTAGTTTAGCTATAATGTAAAGTATGAAATAAATAATCTTTTAGTTCCACATGAAAAGCTGAAGTATATGTTATTTCTTTCTTTTTTAGAACACTATGGAGAATTTTTCTGCTTCTTACACGGATTTAAAGCCAATCGAAAACAAACAAAAAACGTTCAAAACACCCAAAAGAAAAAACTCTAACTCTGTCACAAAAGAAGCAGCGATAAAGAAACGAGCTCTTCCAAAACTGGTTTTACCCACAACATCAAACAATATGGAACAAAAAGAATTGCTCACTGATGCTGACAGAGCTCTCCAGATGGCCAAATCTCTCCAAAAATGGAAGACATGTGATTTGAAAAAGATTGGAGGGTTTCTTACACTAGCATCACTTCCTGTTCCATCAGTTTTGCAAATCGTTTCTATTGAGCAGAGTACTGGTGCATACGGAAACTACTACATTCTCACTTATCTTGATAATTCAACTGGAGCGAATTTTCAGAAAGTCGTTTGTCCAAGTAGAGTAGTTGAAAGCTTCAATGTTGATAACTACCCATTACCTTTCAACATTTTGTACTTGGGTGAGATGGAAAACTCAAAAAAACCAGAGACTACTTACTACAATGTCAAACGTATCAGTACAAAACGATTAACCGCAATGGAAGCTACTGCTGAAGCTGAAAAACTGAGAAAAATGAGTGAAGAAGAACTCAAACTCGCTTACGACATCGATTATCTCAGTAATTTCAAAGATTGTTCCATTTTTGCTTACATCGAAGTTGTAGAAAGATTCATTCCTTTCCGATTCAATGGAGAAGAATCCATTGTAAATTGCATTCGTTATGTCACTGAAAAGAATGGAAAAAGAGAGACGAGAACGCTTTTACTACCAATCAGATATAACGAGGAAGCTAAAAGATGTGCACCTGGTGTGATGATTTACAAAGGAAAAAAACAGAGTAAGAATGGAAATCCTATTCCATACCACAATGTTGTCTTCATTTCTTCAACCAACGCTAGTGATTGGGAGCAATATTGCACACAAACAAGTTCCAATGAGGTGCTAACAAAAACGAATAATGAGGATGAAGTTCTTAAGGAATTCCTAGAAAACGAATTACAAGATTTTGATGAACCACTTGGTGTTGATGGTATGTAAACTCAATATCAAATGCTGACAACAGGTAGTCTCAAGCGGATAATGAATGAATAAAAAAAAGCCTGTGTAATCATTGTCATTACAAGTTGTACTGTTTTGTATTACTTACTATTTACCGACTCTAACTATATTATATGGAAAGATTTTCCCTACTTATTATACAATAAGTCTATATAATCATATAATAATTCATAGAAAAGTCTAAAGGTTCTCAGGTGATTAACTCACCAAAAGTTCCGGTTTTGCAAAACATTTGAAGATCTTCCTATCCTAAGCATTATACGACTGACTGTACTTTTTTATCCAGTTGAAATATCTAAAAACTTCAGTAACTTAGTATTTACTGACTCTAGCTATATTATATGAGATTTTCCCTACTTATTACACAATAAATGTATATATTCACATATTCTTTCATTTTTAATCACTGTATTTATTCAATGTAGATATATTTCCTCTCTCTCCTCTCTCTCAAGATATCGTATGACTCGAAATTACAAAAAATTATCAAACCTTAAATGGCTCACATTCAAAATCTAGACATCCTATGAGTTATAATTATGTATACAATTATGTAAAAAATTATCATAACTTAAATGCCATACATTCAAAATCTATATACCATATAAGTTCAAATTAAGTAAAATAATAATCAAAACTCGAATGCCACTTAAATACCTAAAAAATCTCTCTCCTCTCTCTCCTCTCTCATCTCCCATCTCTCCTCTCTCCTCTCTCCTCTCCCCTCTCTCTCAAGATACCATATGAGTTCGAGTTATGTAAAAAAGTTATCAAAACTTGAATGCCATACATTCAAAATCTATATGCCATATAAGTTCAAATTAAGTAAAAAACTAATCAAAACTCAAATGCCACTCAAATGCCACTCAAGTACCCCTCAAGTAAAATACAATATAAACTCGGCGAATTCATCCAACGCCGTAACCCATTGTCTCAACTCCAAGATCAAATCCACAAAAAAACACTTGGTAGGGAGATCTGCTCATATATTACTACTACTAATAAGCCATCAATGAGGAATGCTCACCATGTAAGCAATAATATTTTACCATTTGTAACCTTTAAGAGAAAATTAAGTTTCCAAAAACAAAATAATTTCAACCATACAAAGCCATCAAATGGAAATGAATCAGCAACTCACTACTACAACTAACCACATTGACAGCAAACTGCATTCAGTTTACCAACAATTGAAAAGATCAAATACCACACATACCATGTCAAATTAAACTCTTTATTCGGCCCATTGTTAACCCAAATGTAAAGCCATTTGCATTAATAAGTATACAGCGACTTAGACCAAAAGGGCACACTGGATCACCCACTATTGCCAAACACCCACCTAGCAAAATAAATATCGGTCCAGTTTTTAAACCTACTGATCTGTCATCATCAATATTAAATGCCACCTGAGGAGTACCTACCACCTTGGTAAGTGACTCTTAGTTATATGTTATTGTGGTAGACTTTGGTAGCACAAATGCCCACCGCACTTATACTAACCTAGAGGTGACTCTGACTAAAGCTATCAGTCAGACAGACCTCGCAAAGTGATGAATCAGAGAGCCATCATCCCAGAAGGAGAAGGAATTTCCTTACCGGCCCTGCAGACCTGATACCGGCCCTGCAGAATCTCTACCGGCCCTCAGCTTTACATACCGGCCCTGGAGAAACTATACCGGCCCTGCAGCTTTACCTATCGGCCCTGCAGTGAACTTTAGCGACCCGAAAGTGACCTTTACCGGTTTTACAAGTTTGGGAAAATACGAAATATCTGGTGGCTTGCTGTAAAGCAAACAAACAAAACAAGCAAACGAACCAACGAACTTCCGAGCGAGCAAGCAAACAAACAATGAAAAGTCACAAATCAATACACCCTGAATATAAAAAGATAACAAAAAGCTTAGGATAGCAAGAGCTGTTTTGTGATTATGCAACAATAGCGGGCAACTGCTTGTTAAATATAACAACTACTGTCATTGGTAAGTCAGGTTGATTCTGGAGGTGGAAGTTAACTAGCTGTGAGCGCGCTTGTGGCGGAGACATCAGTTCACTCACGTAGAAAAAGTATGTCTATGCTGTCAACCATCTCAGTTTATTAGACTGAAGAATAGACACGTCCGTGGTCATATCACATTCCAGTAACACCTTGGTCTGTGACATGAAGTTTTACTTTTGTTGGCATGCTCTTTGGAATTGTTCTGGATATCTAGAACAACAACTGCATGTTTGCTTGCAGAGTTTTGTCAAAGATAACATTTGTAGACATACTTGTCAAATGTTTACTTTCAGCTTGTAATAGTAATGGGCTGTTTCTTGTATGTCATTACATTAACCCTGTTAAATTTTCACAATGACCAGATTAACTTTTTAGTTCCTGTTGCAGAAGTATAATCTGACACTTGCAATCACCGCCAAGATAGTGATGAGCCATTTGTGCAGCACACAACACACAACGGCTGGTGACTGTAAAAAGCAACATGATCCAAAGATTATAGAGGATAATACCAAAGAGAAAATATGCTTACCAATGATGGCATATGATTGACTTTTACTTGACCTTTCATTATGGTAAACAGTAATTTTTTAATGCTGAACTTCATCTAAGACTGTATACCCGAAAACCAGTTTTTGCTAGTTTTTCATGCCATACAGTTTTTTCTGCCAAAATTTTTTTAAATGCTTTCAACTTTGGTATTACAGTCAGCGCTAGCTCTGCAGATTATTTAGATAGATCCACTGGATGAGAAAGTCACACTCTATAAGTAAACTAATAGACAATGCAGGTTTGATTACTCTTTCAAAGGTAGATGACTCTCTCTTCTATTTACTCGTAGTTTAGGTAATTTGAGACCTTTTATATCCCACCTGGGCATTAGAGGTGCTTTCAACTTTGGCATTGCACTCAGTGCTGCCTTTGCTGACTGTTTAGGTGGATCCAGTGGATTAGAGAGTCCAACACTTTTAAGTAAACTCATAGGCAATGCGGGTCTGACTACTCTTTAGGTAAACTAATAGACAATACAGGTCTGACTACTATTTAAGTAAACTAATAGACAATGCAGGTCTGACTACTCTTTAGGTAAACTAATAGACAATGCAGGTTTGATTATTCTTTAAGTAAACTAATAGACAATGCAGGTCTGACTACTATTTAAGTGAACTAATAGACAATGCAGGTCTGACTACTCTTTAGGTAAACTAATAGACAATGCAGGTTTGATTATTCTTTAAGTAAACTAATAGACAATGCAGGTCTGACTACTCTATAGGTAAACTAATAGACAATACAGGTCTGACTACTCGTCCAAGTGAATTAATAGACAATGCAGGTCTGACTACTATTTAAGTAAACTAATAGACAATGCAGGTTTGATTACTCTTTCAAAGGTAGACGACTCTATCTTCTATTTACACGTAGTTTAGGTAATGTGAGACCTTTTATATCCCACCTGGGCATTAGAGGTGCTTTCAACTTTGGCATTGCACTCAGTGCTGCCTTTGATGACTGTTTAGGTGGATCCAATGGATTAGAGAGTCCAACACGTTTAAGTAAACTCATAGGCAATGCAGGTCTGACTACTCTTTAGGTAAACTAATAGACAATACAGGTCTGACTACTATTTAAGTAAACTAATAGACAATGCAGGTCTGACTACTCTTTAGGTAAACTAATAGACAATGCAGGTCTGACTACTCTATAGGTGAACTAATAGACAATACAGGTCTGACTACTATTTAAGTAAACTAATAGACAATGCAGGTCTGACTACTCTTCAAGTAAACTAATAGACAATCCAGGTTTGATTATTCTTTAAGTAAACTAATAGACAATGCAGGTCTGACTACTCTATAGGTAAACTAATAGACAATGCAGGTCTGACTACTCTATAGGTGAACTAATAGACAATGCAGGTCTGACTACTATTTAAGTAAACTAATAGACATTGCAGGTCTGACTACTCGTCCAAGTGAACTAATAGACAATGCAGGTCTGACTACTTTTTAAGTAAACTAATAGACAATGCCGGTCTGATTACTCTTTCAAAGGTAGACAACTCTATCTTCTATTTACACGTAGTTTAGGTAATGTGAGACCTTTTATATCCCACCTGGGCATTAGAGGTGCTTTCAACTTTGGCATTGCACTCAGCGCTGCCTATGCTGACTGTTTAGGTGGATCCACTGGATGAGAGAGTCCAACACTTTTATGTTAAATAGTTGGCAATGTCACCATCTATATTAGGTTTCAGACTTAAATAAGTGATATACACATTCTTTAGATTTTATGAATCTTTCAGTTATAAATCCAGGCTACTGTTTTTTCTTTCTCCAATTTTGCTTTCACATTTATTGTTCCATAAGCAAAGAGCTGTTTACGAATTGCTACAACTAGAATAGAAAAAAGCAGTAAGTAATAACGGTGCAGCGTTTTTTAGGATGAAACGGTGTCAATAGTTTCATATTTACTTACTTTGTACTTTTTAAATGACAATTCAGGGTATTTCTAAACTTGTCAAACGTAGCATCCATTCATTCCATTACATCATGTTGCTGATCAATTTTTAAGACAAAGTTATTTATTGGTGATTTGTATACTTGTTTCACCAGTGTTTACTTTTGTAATGATGTAAACTAATATTTGGTTCACGTAGTAGTTTTTTGTTTAGGTGTCTTGACACAAATTATGGAAGTCACCAATAAAGACATTCGAACCTATAAATTTAATCGTTTTGTTAAAATTCAAGTAGAGGTCAATGATGAAATAAATTATTCGGACATAAATTTAAAAACAAATGGTGTAAAATGTTGACATAACTTTTCACAAACAAAACGCTTTTTATTTAGGAAACTCCATTTTCGAATAAACCTGTATCTAAGGATAGCATCCTATTGTAGATACTCATAATCTACACAACCAGAGAAAAACAGGAAGTAAATAAATGAGGCGGTCCTAAACAGCCTCCCTGGGAAGTAAGTTACTCACTGAGAGTTGTTGCTGTGCTTTTTTATCAAGCGATTGAGTCTCTTCATTTGAACTTACTCCAGGATATTCCTAACAACAAAACAACGCTTGCACATGATTTGAAGAAGTTGTCTTCCCTCTGTAGACTAAATTTTTGTGTGAAACAGAAAACGGTTTCTTGTTATTTCAATTAACAAAAGATTCTGGAAAGAACTGATGAAAAAGTGGCTAAAAGGTCATTTTATGCTGAAGTATGGAGTAATTGACTGAAATTTCCTCGTACAAAGTTTAATAAGACCATAAATCTACAAACTTACAACATCAGTATGTATAGGTCCTCCATTACTCAACTCCACGAAGTACGTAGAAGAACTTCATTTGCTCCTCTTTAGCTGCTCCTATTACAAAGCTACAAGAACACAGATCTCGAAGATGATAAAACACAGCTAAATTTCCCCACAAATGTGTCGGAAATTGAAACTAGGAGGAAGAGGAAAAATACTGTTTACAAGCATTCATCGAAACTTTATACTTTGAAAGGGTTGAACGTCACAGTAAAATTTTTGTAAATTGCCTTACATGCAAAACTTTTTTTTCTTACTCTAGAGAACACAACTCCACATAAATAACTTTACAAACACAAAAGTTTTTGTTTGGTTTTGTGTTGGGCTGGGCACAAATTGTCATTGACCATCTGCGGTAAATATAGTTTTGCGCAATGAGTGGTAATTCCGAAGTTACTTACCGATGACTCTCAATTTTCTTATTAGACTTGTTCTCTTTAAACGAAGAGGTGCACTTACAGGGAGTAGGAGACTGCAATGGAAATAGTCATACTGTGGTAGATTTCAGTGCACTCTAGTAGTAAACGGGTAGTTTACACTAGAAACCTTGCGAAGCAATGCGCTAGACTTCTGCCCACAGCATTTGGTTAATAGCTGTTGGGTAGGAAGTCATACTGTGCCGGTAGCATAGTAAGCAGGGCCGGTATTGACCCCTGCAGGGTCGGTAGTGACCTCTACCGACCCGGTACAGCTGTACTGGGCCGGCACAAGATGGCCGCCTTAGACGAGGATCTGTAAAGATGTCCAGGAACTTAGTCAAGGTCGTAAACAGGAAGTGCCTACCCCTAAAGTACCAACTTAGTGGACCTAATTCTATATACAGCCTGGGAACCCTGTAGGAGCCGTCATTGGACAGTTAGGAGAAAGGACTCCGCCCTTAGCCACTTGGCACCTCCTTGTATTATCTTGCATTGCATTGTGATTCGTTGAGTATTTATATAACTAATGTCATTGGTTCAATTACTTCCTGTGCATTGTCTCTTATATGTTTTGTGTTCCTTAGCTCTCCTATAAAAGGAGAGCTCCTACTGATAATCTGTGCATTCATTACAATGAGCCATAGCATGTATTCTTATATTGCTAAACACCTAGAGGAATAATTACCCTCAGGACTGCTTTGTAATAAAGCCACTATAGCAAACACTACTCGGTACTGTTTGTCTGAGCCATGGGCTCTTGCCTTACCGGGTAATTCGGTTGCCCTATACAGTTGTCACTGTCGGTCAGTACAGTGTCCCCTCTGGAGAGAGGTAGAATACTCGAGACTAGTGGATGTCCGTGGTAACAGACCGGAATCCATTACATTGGTGGCAGCAGTGGGATAAACGGTACCTTCCCACGCTGTGCTCTTTCACGCTACCCTCTGGCCCTGCGAATGCACTGCAGGCCAGCTACCACTGAGGAAAGAGAAGTGATCTACCGGGTGTAGATCTGGAGAGAGGAGGAGAAATCGATCTACCGAAGTAGTAGATCGGAAGAGCAATTGACGCAAGATACTACCGGATTTCTCTGCAGGTTCGTTTGAGTGCGCTCCGAACTGCAGCAGCTATCCCGGCACAGTATCCACTACTAAAGGCTGTCTGCATCAACCGTAGAGCTTGCTCCGTTTGCAGCAGTCCAGTACAGACGCTACCGTATCTCCTACAGGCTCGTAGAGTTCGCTCCGACCTGGACATAGAGATACCGGCACTGTGCGAAAAGAAGAAAGAGTCGTGTATAAGCTATACAGACTCAGCTACCAGAGGTTACTCAGCTTGGAGTGCTACTCAGCTGGTAACAGTGACCCCGGCACTGTATCCATTTACAGTGTCCCTACACTACTGCCTGTAGGCCCGTAGAGCTTCGCTCCGCCCTGCAGCAGTACAAGAAGTTTCGTAACGGTTGTTACAAGCGACGGAGTGCCAGATACTGCCACAGTATCCATTGGACCAACCCCTAGATCTGCTAGAGCCACTGGAAACACAGCTACCGACCCGGATCTAACCTATTCCGGCCCGGGATCCAGTTGTACTGACCATTTCTTAGATTTGAGTTGAGATCACTCCTCTATCTGCAAAGAATGGCCAACCAGAGAGCACGCAGCGCTGGTCGAGCACCCGCTGGCAACCCAGAAGCTACAGCCATTGATAGATTGACCGAAGCATTGACGGCTATGATGAGGCCCAACCAAGACAATGCACCAGCTAGACTAAAGGCTCCGAAGTTCGACGGCGAAGGAGACGTCGAGTACTTCATCAGCCGATTCATTGAGGTAGCCGAAATGAATGAGTGGCCAGAGAACACGGCCATGTTATACCTAAGGGATGCATTACGAGGTAAAGCATTGGACTGTGGAAAGCCTCCACATCTGCAGGGTATCTTTGCTGCACTACGAGCACGTTTTGGGCTAACACCCAGGGAAGCTATGTCCCGGCTGACCAGCCTACGCCGCCAACACAAGACGTCGCTCCAAGAGCATGCAAGTGAAGTAGAGCGCCTAGTGCGCGTTGCGTATGCAGATCTACCTCACCGACCCATGCAGAGGATGATGCTGGATATCTTCAGCACCACGGTTGGAAATGCTTACCTGCAAAGGCACTTGTTGGCCATGCAGCCCATTGACATTGCTGAAGCAGTCAGGGCCGGCAACGAGTATATGCAGATAAAAACACCGTTTGAGGAACGCCAGGCTCATGTACGGATGTTGGAAGAGGATGCCGACGAGGAGGAAGAGGAATGGATGAGGACGGTTGCCAAGGGCCCGTCTCAACGTGTCTCCACCACTACTGCCGTACAGCAGACACACCACACCCCTACACCTGCCATACCGGATCCTATGACAACAGTCATGGACAGCCTAAAGCTACTAACAGAAGAACTACGGTCGCTGAGAGCAGCAAGACAGGCGGCTCCCGCTCCACAGTTGGAGGCAGAGCCTGCAACACGCTGCTGGGGCTGCGGACAACCAGGTCACATGATGAGTACCTGCCCCCGAACTCAGCGCGCAGCTCACTTTGCAAACAACCCCAGACAGACGGGAAACGGCCGGCGCCCGCAGTAGCGCCACCGGCAGCTGACTGCAGCTGGGCAAGCCGGACCACACCCACAACCCCTTATAGTCCTGGAACTCTGAAGAAGAGTGGACAACCTCCCAAGATACAACCGACAGCAACCAACCACAGCTGGACAAGCCAAACAACTCCTGATGCCCCGTACAGTCCTGGAACTCTGAAGAAGAGTGGACAACCCCCCAAGAGAGCGTCAATACCCGCTGACTGCAGCTGGACAACTCCTGACACCCCGTACAGTCCTGGAACTCTGAAGAAGAGTGGACAACCCCCCAAGAGAGCACAGACGCCCGCTGAGGACAGCCGGACAGCTCGACAAGCCCCCATTAGTCCTGGAACTCTGAAGAAGAGTGGACAACCCCACAGGAGAACACAGACTGACAGTAGCCGGATTGCTCGTCAACCCCCTTACAGTCCTGTAACTCTGAAGAAGAGTGGACAACCCCCCAGGAGAACACAAATGGCAGCGCCACCGCTGGAGCGACCTTACCAGGCCAGCTACTTCCTGGCTGGAAGGTTAGCCGGTAGACCAGCCTCCCTGTTGATTGACACAGGCTGCACAACCAACTTGCTGTCGAGGCATCTGTACCAGCAATTGCCACAGTCAGTGAAAGACACGCTGCAACGCAGCGAGGCACATGGACTCATGGCTGACGGGTCGAGGATTCCCTTTTACGGTACCCTGCAAGTAAACTTGCAGCTTCGTAAACTGAGAACGAGCGTAAACTTCGTCATTAGTGACATCAATGAAGATGCCATAATTGGCATGCCGTTTCTCACCTTACACGAGTGTGCCCTAAGGTTTCCAGACTCCCATGTCATCATTGACGGACATGTGTTGCCTTGCACGGACAAGCACGGGCGGCCACTTAATGATAGTGTCTGTCTAGCGCAAGCAGAGCTGACGGAGGACCCCCCTTACACCCCTGAAGAAGAGGACGTCCCCACACAACCACCCACTGTAGAGAGAACTACAGGTGGAATGTATCAGGCTATGAAGAGCCCCCCGCCACAGGTAGATGGCAGAAGATTTGAGCCGGATCGGACAACAACTGTAGAAGCTATAGGCCAAACAGTGTTTTCCCCCCCGCTGGTTACGCCCCTGCGCTGGGGAGAAGGGAGCCCTGCTGCTGGAGAGAGGCAGCTGCCCTTTGACTATCAACCCTCTGTTAAAAGATGCAGAGATGAAGCAAACAAGCACCACACAGAAGCAGGCTATGAGAGCGCTCAACTGTGCATAGATGGGAATTCCCACCACCCGCCTAGAGGAAAGGCAAGGAAAGCAGTAAACAGACCCAAAATGGCTGCAAGGGAGGTGCGGACCAAATCACGCTTGGTTTCAAAAGAATCCCCAGGAGCTCCCCGACAACCTCCAGTGAACAGAATCACTGTAGCAGACCGTCGGAAGAAGTTGGAGAAGCGGCCAAAAACCCCCAGTACCCAAACACTTCCTGTGGAGCCAGACAGAGTGAGTCAGAGTTGTGAACAACACTGCAGCTCCAAGAAGCCACTCATACCCGCGAAAGTCATCGACGAAGTAACACTTGCTTACAAGATGTCCAACCACTGTCTAGAACTGAGCGACGCAGAGGATCTGCTACTAGACTTAGATGACTATCCACCTGCCCGGCTAGAGAAAGAGCTGGAGACCATGCCCACAGCAGAGCTGTTCACCAAGCCTGAGAAAGGGAAAGCTGAGGAGAAGGAGATCCAGCTAGCAGAGAAAGAGGGTGAGCAATTAAATGCAGCATTTTCAAAATGGTTATTTGAGAACTGCACACCACGAGATCCGTTAGCACTACGGAGTGGCAGCCCACCTGGCTATGCTAAACCTGTACCTCTAGACTCACCATGCGCTGGTGACAGTAGAGTATACGCTCTCCCACAAGTTGGGACTGCTGACACCCTCATAAGGGCAGTAGATAAGAAAGAGCGGGAGATCAAGTGCTCACCACTTGATGCTGCCTGCCTGCCGGCCCGGGATGACTCCCTACCGGCCCGGGGTCCTCCAGAGATTCAGTCAGGGAAGACTGAGAAGCTACAAGGCAGTAGTTACCCTTGTAGAGCTTACCGAAAGAGAAAGCCTGTGGTGGCAGCTAAGGGTGAACGTCCCACGACGTCTTCACCACCAACCTTAGTGCCACACAGCACAGTGCACCACACCCCGGCACGGGATGTTTCTTGCACCCCCACGGTACAGTGGGAAGAGGAGAGAAGGCGCTGGCTTTCCTTAGAAAAGGAACGGCGGTCTCCTAAAGTTGAGATAAGGAAGGTTCTGCCAGCACTAGAACTTCCAGGGCCACTGCTCGCACCCATACATGACGCTATGGTACAGCAAGCCCCGCTGCACTATAGGCAGCCCATTGACATGTTGCATAAAACTGGTAATGCACATGTTGCTGTAGACGCGCGCTCACAAATGAACGTGACGCCCATGCTTACCATACGATTGGTACAAGCATCAAGCCCTCCCGTGGAGGAAGAAAAGGAGCTGATTACTAGCTTCCCCTATGATCCAGGAGGAGTTGAGTTATGGGAGGTCACCTGCAAGGGCGACCTTCTCTGGAGAGAGGTGCTATGTCATCTCATGGCATAGTACCTGACTATATATAATCAAATATATAATCTGGGTACGAGTGTTACCCCCCACACATATCTGCTCTTGATATTTTATTATTAAAGCCAGGCTATGACTTTAATGGAGAGAGGTATGTGGTAGATTTCAGTGCACTCTAGTAGTAAACGGGTAGTTTACACTAGAAACCTTGCGAAGCAATGCGCTAGACTTCTGCCCACAGCATTTGGTTAATAGCTGTTGGGTAGGAAGTCATACTGTGCCGGTAGCATAGTAAGCAGGGCCGGTATTGACCCCTGCAGGGTCGGTAGTGACCTCTACCGACCCGGTACAGCTGTACTGGGCCGGCACAAGATGGCCGCCTTAGACGAGGATCTGTAAAGATGTCCAGGAACTTAGTCAAGGTCGTAAACAGGAAGTGCCTACCCCTAAAGTACCAACTTAGTGGACCTAATTCTATATACAGCCTGGGAACCCTGTAGGAGCCGTCATTGGACAGTTAGGAGAAAGGACTCCGCCCTTAGCCACTTGGCACCTCCTTGTATTATCTTGCATTGCATTGTGATTCGTTGAGTATTTATATAACTAATGTCATTGGTTCAATTACTTCCTGTGCATTGTCTCTTATATGTTTTGTGTTCCTTAGCTCTCCTATAAAAGGAGAGCTCCTACTGATAATCTGTGCATTCATTACAATGAGCCATAGCATGTATTCTTATATTGCTAAACACCTAGAGGAATAATTACCCTCAGGACTGCTTTGTAATAAAGCCACTATAGCAAACACTACTCGGTACTGTTTGTCTGAGCCATGGGCTCTTGCCTTACCGGGTAATTCGGTTGCCCTATACAGTTGTCACTGTCGGTCAGTACAGTGTCCCCTCTGGAGAGAGGTAGAATACTCGAGACTAGTGGATGTCCGTGGTAACAGACCGGAATCCATTACAATACGATTAATACAACTAGAGAACAGACAACTCCTAATATGGTGTGATATGATTTACATCTAGTTACAGAGGTTTCAAATGTTACACAACTTTTTTTATAAAGACAACAGGCTACCATAGGGTCCTAGGGCTAAAATGATGTAAATAAAGGGTAATGTTCATTTAGGTGTTGAATGAAACAGAGGAAATGAAATCATAAATACTGATATTATAAATTAATTTAGATTGTTATTACGTTTTTTTATTGTTAGACAGAACTGATCTGCTTTCATATTGTCATAATGATCAGTGTAATTATAACAATACCATTATTGCACATGATTATGATTTTTACTACGTAATGACTAATTAATTATTATTGTTAATTAATTTTTACGGTGAAATTGTCAAGTCACACAGATGTCATGTTTTCCATAGCAACACATATAATTATGTTATGTGTAGCCAAATATAAATTATACTATAATATTGCTGCACCTGCTTTGATAATTGCCTAATACTAAGAGTACAATAAATAAACTGTTGATAATAAATATATATGGAGTTGTTTCCTCTTTTCCATCTAGAGCGTAAATAAATGCTACAAAACAAACATCACCTAAATCAAGCGATCCAATGTACTTTTATTTAGTTAGATGTGACGCAATTTCACAGAGAGAGTTATGTGACTGCATTTTACCTCAAGTAATTAATACTGTAGTTTACCTGCGACCTGCGTTATTTTACTACCTGGTTCATCCTAACTACATATTCACGGATGCAATAACAAACTCCTGGAGTATATTTACTTCGATTGTGATACATCCCAACACCAAACTTTAGTGACAAATAGCCAGGTTTTATGTTGTGTTTTCCAGAATATGTACATGAATATCCTCCTTCACATTTAACTTCTTTACCTCACCCAGCCCAAGCCACTGCAACGTGGATTGGGCTTTTTTTACAAACTCTCCTTAATACAAAGAAGATCATTACTCACAATGCTTTACATTTTCGTGATAACACAATCGAAAGTATATAATCATTACTAAATAACTAGCACCCAAAGGCAAGCTGTATTTCTAAAAACAAACATGAGTTAATGGGCTAATATATGGTGATAAGCAAACAGCATTCTTACTTCAACTTTGCTGTTGAAGTAGCAACTGAAAGTGCACGTTTAGCATGTTTCTAATAAAATGTTTACATTATATTGATATATTTAAAATGTGAACTTTCCAGTCAAAAGCAGCTCAAGAGATATAACAGCCAGTGACTCTTTGGATCAGTTTTGGATCAGAAACTGCATATCATGAATTTTGATTAAAACAATTTTCAAGTTACACATAAGCTCTATAAAATATACTTTGCAAAAATTGCACAAAAGTAGATGAGAATTTTTTAGGACTGTGCTCCTTAAATCTCCCAGCTGAGTACCACAAAGTTTGCTACAAGAGAGAGATTATCACCAAGTAGTTTTTACCGACTGAAAATGTAGGAACTTGAGATCAAAGTACTAAGGAGTGAATAAGTAGCTGATTTTCTCTATGGTACTCCTGTGATTGGCTGAGTGAGGTTGCAATAAACCAATCATGTGCAACCAAAACCCAAATATTACCAAGTCTCCATGCCGTATCTTGCCCCAAAAAAAAGTCGACTTCGAAAGTCGCCGGTGTGCTGCGACATCTGTATCAGTGTATACCAGTGACTTGAGCAATGAGTTTTTGCAGCCATAGCAATGTAAAAACAATGTTTTTATTGCTTATTGTATTCTTTTAATTGCTTTGACTCCAAAAATACCGCAATGCAATATTTACCAAAAAATGCTTTGTGAAGCTGAAATCACACTTAACTAATATAGCATATGATATTTAACAATGTATCAGTATGACATTTTATTTATTATCAATAGTTGTTTTTTATTGAAATAGTTTACTTTGATGACAGTGTTATCAAAACGGTCTATGGGTTTTGTCAGCATCAGCATTGGGTGGTGATAAATTGAGATGATGATTGAATAAATAAATTCTTTTATAGTTAATATTGTTGTTAAAAAAATAATGATAACAATAACTGTTTATTATTTACCAGTTTAAGCATTATTTTAATCACGGTGTAAGTTTCAATTCAAGTCATTACACTAATGTATAATTTATTGTCAGACGCTCACTGAGTACACGTTAAACAATTGGGGCACAACATGAGCAGTTGCTAGTTAATTATAACTGGATGAGGCTTGAGAGGCATGGTTGATGATTGGTTGTTGAAATCACAAGCATTTGTACGCATGCTGGCACATGGGTACAAATGCTAGCGCAGTAGTACGGCAACATAATTACTATATCCATGCAGTGCCTAAAAACGGCGACTTCAAAAATCAACGGTTTGCAGCGGCTTATATCTGCAACAAAACCAAGTTGACTTTGCTGTATCCATGACGACAAACCACGTTGACTCCCCAAAGTCGACTTTCTGTCAAAAAACCGTCGCAGCATGGAGCCTTGGTAAATTTTCATTATAATGACAGAAAGGTCAGCTACTGCTAACATAATTTTAACAGCTTCTAATAAATAACACGGAAATAGTTAGTAAACATATAGCTGACAGCTTTGATGGGTTATGTAATAAACTGTGGAAGAAATGACAGATGACAACAATAAATTACATAGCTTGTCACCATAGTCAAGTTGTAGTAATTACACTGTTATCATTGCAAGAAAATTCATCATGCTGTATGTAGAACCATGTGTTGGTGTAAGTGTAGTACAAGTATGGAGTTGAACTATACAGTTTCACAAAAGTTTATTCTAATGATGAATTCAACTTTCAACACTTTTGTTTTAAGGAGATCTATATATTTTTTTCAGCACTTATGACATTACTTGCAAAACTAGTTGATGATTTCAGCATGATCTTTACAAACCAATAAACAAGTTTGTAAAATTTTCGTTAGACAAGAGTACACGTAACAAAAGAGTTGTCTTCTTTCATCATCTATATATCTGCTGAGCCACAATTTCTACATCAAATGACTCTTTAGGTTTTCCCAACTAAAACAACTTGGTCAGTCTTCAACTTTTATACGTGAGATACATAGTTTGGTTGGCCGGCTTCCAGTGTATTGATAAAATATAATAAAACAAACGGCTTTGTGAGCAAAAGCACTCAGTGAAAGGCACACTGTCAGAAGCAAATGCTAAAAAAGGTGATGCGTTTTTTCAGCAAAAAATATTAATGTACTTTTTTGTGGCATTCCTGGGACATATGTTTCCTGTCATTGTTAAAAATCCTGCCTTTGCTTTGTTTTTTTTGCAAGAACTAAACTTTACAAACCTGAGAAAAGCAGAAGCACTCATACCTGGCATTTAGGCAAGGTCAGTTGAATGTAAACCAACTCAAAAAAGAAGATTAAGTTAAAGTATTACATAATAAATGAATGATCAAATTTGAAGCTTGTAGCTTTTTGTACAAAGACTTTGTGTAGCTTTTTAAGGAGAGAGGAGTTTAGATCCTGGAGGTCAAACTTGCCGGCACTGCCTGTTAGTTAGCGTCTCATAATTTCGGGGCAACTACATTTTACCGCAGGAATGATCATGTGATCAAAAAAAGTAAACACCTACTACATAGCCCTAAATAGGCAATGAACTAATGGCATGTAGGAGTGATTGGTTTCCTGTGCCTGTCGTGCAGAGAAGAAGTTTTCTAATTAAAAAGAATACAGGAGAAAAAATAAATTCATTGTATTTCTCATTGGAAAAAAATTAAAGAACGCTGCAGTCTAAGATTACGTGATTGGCGATTGATTGATGAGAGCATATATGTACATTTTTTGGTGCTATGATTTCTGTGAAATACTCAAATTGCCTCAAATTTTATGTAGACTCCTGCTTATTACTGATACAATTTGAAGGTAATCAAAGATTTTGTGTTTGACCAAGACATGGTGTTGAAAGTTTTTGTTTGCGTAGGAGGTCTCGCTGGCTGATTATCAGTAAGTACAAAAAACTAACCACCAGACAAATTATACATTCTAGTTTTTATGCTGCAGGTCAACATTAAACAGTCTGACATGTTAAACATGTATGTTATTATTCTCACAAGCCTATGATACATGGTGGCCCGTTGCACAACACGGTGTAGTCTGAAAGACTGTTTTATAACCTTCTCTTTATAAGAGCATATGTTCATCAAATGTTAATGTAGAAGATACTCGATACATATATAAGCATCTGTGGGTAATCATTTGCAGGCCACTAGGCGATGTGGAATAGCAATCGCAAGGTTCCCATACTCCGATTTTGTTTAGTTTATTTATTTATTATTTTTGTTTTCAAAGCAGACAATTGGGAGATATCCTATTCCAGCTACACAATGAAAAAAAATACCTGACTACTATTGGGATACAGCAAGGTGAATACAACTTCAAGTGGTCCCAAATTAAAAGGCATGATACCTCTAAACCCTAAAATGTTTGCATATTATTATTTACCAAGAGACACGCTGGGTTTGAGCCTAAGTACTGTATTGGATTTTACCGAATACAAACTGTGACCACTACTTTGCGTGGTTCCCCTGATGGTTGCTACCAACAGGCACGCCTCCTATATCCATAATATAACAAGTTCGGCTACTGTTATAGTTACTCCATTACTTTGAATAAGTAATAAAGGCATATTTAGCCATACCGGCACAGGGTAATTGTTACACCGGCCCTGGGTAGATATCCATATGCCATAGCTTGAGGGAGCAAAAAGCCTAAGAGCATCTAGGACCCACATCCAGGAGCTTACTATCCTCAGAAGTCTGGAAAGTTGGAACAACGGCTGTAAAAGACTAGGAACTACTGAAAGGAGAGATACTAGACTGTTACCGGTCCAGATACCCATAGACTCTGCCCCTCACTTCTGGGCACTAGTTCTCTTTAATATGTTTACTTATTCATGATTGGACAGTATTTTCATATCTATTATTATTGGCTAACTCTTGTGATTCTTATGTGTGATTGGAGTGTTTGGCAAACTAGGCCAAACAATTCCTGTCACTTCCTGTGATTCTTCCGATAAAAGGCAGAGCTTTGCTTCAATTCTTTGCACTACAACTTCTACACTGCATCGTGTTACAGCTCTTGTATTACATTATTGTGTGCCACCTTTTTATTCTGTAAATGAATAAATGGGTATATCACTCGAAGCCACCGAGTATATATCTGAGCCGAGGGCTCACCACAGTTGCTAAAGTTGAGTATTCTCCTTTACAACCAGTTGTTTGTGCCATCCCGGCATGGGGTCACCTCAGGGGAGAGGTAGACTGCTCCTTGTCAGGCCTTGAAAGGCTGACTGTCTAGTTGTGCCAGCAGACAAGCAGTTTGTGCTGTGATAACGCGTAGCGAAAAGTAGTAGGACGTAAAAATCCGCTACAGTATCACAGACAACTACTAGTGTATTTGTTCAGTTGTTTTGGTTCATTAATTACATAATTGTCTGAAGACAGATAGATGCATGCAAAATGATTGAGTAGACTTTACAACTGATTTCTATATTCAACACTTCAAAATGTTCTTACCCTGAGAAAAAAACAAAGTTGTTTTAAACTTGCAAATCACAGCCACCTGTCACTAGCTGTGACCTACACAACAGTCACCAGTCCCTAGCTAAAGTAATCAATACATCACAGCCACCTGTCACTAGTTGTGACCTGCGCAACAGTCACCAGTCATTAGCCAAAGTAATCAATACAACACAGCCACCTGTCACTAGCTGTGACATACACAACAGTCACCAATCACTAGCTAAAGTAATCAATACACCACAGACACCTGTCACTAGCTGTGACCTGCACAACAGTCTCTACTCACTAGAAAAAGCTACTGTTCTGCATCCACATGATATATCGTACACTACACAATGATAAATGTGTGAAGTAGCAGTTGGAAAGCAAAACTCATGATACTGCAATAAATAACGCTTGCCTTGAGGAAAAGTTCTTTGAGCGCTTTGACCTAGGGTGCAACCTCATTCAGCTCCTTGGTTGTTGGCTTTCTGCCAGAACCCTCCAAATTGGCTCCAAATATACCCACACATCTTTGACCATTTTTGATGCAATTGATTGTACAACTTCAATTTGTTTCTTTGTATCTTTTGATGATATTTAAACTGGTGAGACACAAATATACTCTGTAGACATGGGTGATACAGCAGAGTTTTTCTTGAAGCCGAGAGAGGTTCTAAGAAATATCAACCAGAAGTGTTGTTCAAGATTGAAGTGTTTTTCATCAGAGATGCCTTTGCAGAATGACACTAATGCTTGAATGTGTTAGAGAAAGGCCACCAGAGAGGAAAACTGAGGTGAGAAAAGCTGCTATCTAGGGAGCGGAGAGGATGCCAGATAAAACAGGATTCAACTACTTTTGCTATCGATGTAGCATGCCATTGGTAGTGTATATTAGATACATTGTCTGCTGCCTGTGACTGGTGAAGGGGTGTTGAGAGACCAAAGTGGTGACAGTGAGTGAAATAAAGAGTGTATCAAGGGCCAGAGACATTCAAAGACGGCAAAAGAAAGAAGAGTGTCATCCTTTAGGTAGCAGGAAATTGTAATGCGCTGTTTTTTTAAGGGTGTATGACTCCCAATTGCATTGTTGTATGTATCTTGGGGAAAAATCTGTGGCTTACATGGTTGCGAGGCAAAATTAATAGAGGCTGTTGGTTCGGAAGGGTTGTAGCAATCGAGGTTAAGGGGTTAAATGTGTGGATAGGGAACTTGATGTTACTTTCCTAACTGTATCCTACTACAGTAGTCTTCCACGTAGGGACTTTAGGTTTGGCTCTGAATCCGAGGAGGCTATCCCATTTATGCTGTTTCCTAGTATGAAGGTTCAGCCTGTTTACTCATTTTGTTGTTGGTCCTTCCTTCTACTTACATCCCAGTACAAAGTGAGGAGTTTTTTTTCAGCTAGAAGTGATATCCGGTATTTTAATGTAAACTCGATGCTGTAAAGTCATTAAAGTTAGACTAAGCTAGGAACCTTAAGTAGGAAGCTAAAAAAATCTTTTGCTGTAAGGGAAAGTGACCAAAAATTACCAACAGAATGGTCAAGTCCACATTGTCTAAAACTGGACAAAATAATTTGGTGATACAACCAACTAGAGAATTTAGAAGTGACTAGGTTTAGTCAAAGTGAGCTTGGAACTAATGATTAACTTTTGTTTTCTGCGATCGCGATGATGGAAGAACATCTACAACAAATGGCATACATCTTTCTGGATGCTTAGTATGATGCCAATTTATTGTGCATTTTGCAAACCTTGAATAAGTTCTTTGTCTGATGGGACGATGACTTTTGGGAGTTTCTATTATCGACTTTTAGTTGTGACATGATTAATTACATTTTTGTCATCTACATGTAGCTACAATGCAGCATTAAACTAACAAGAAAAGGTTAAATGTGTGTAATCTACTCTATTCAACCCACTTCACGCTTTCTAATTAAGTTTTTTAATTACAAGTTTTCATATAAAAAGGCTGCATATGATCATTGACATTCACATCACATCTTTGTACCTTCACAAATAACAGCTACATCACTTTAATTATGGCTCTCGAAAACTCTTCATCGCCAACGCCATGCAGCTCTGAAGATTGTGATATGTTTTCATCCTTCATACAGCTACCTGTCAATTCCCTTTCAATCGCCATCAACATTATACATATGGTTGTGCTCAGTTCAATGAAAGACTTGCGAAAGATGAATCACTTTTGGATACTCATCCACATGACTTTAGCGGATGTTCTAGCTAGCGTCGCTATGATTAGTACAACTTGTGCGTTGCGCAGGCTTCATTGGTATGGCAAGACTATCGTAGCCTCCAGAATCTTAAGTTTAGGAGTTGATGCTACCACACAATCCCGTTACTCTCTGCTGATGTTAGCTAGCCTAGACAGATACTATGCTGTTTGCCGACCATTTCAATATACCACTTCTCGCTTAGTTACCAATATTGGTAAACTTTCGCTGGTATTTTGGATCTTCAACCTGACCTTATCGGGGGTCAAAGCAAGCCTCGTTCAAAACACAAATTGCATTTACAGAGAAAATGTTACTGATGGTAGACTGTCAACGTACTTTGGTTACAGTGTAACAATAGTTAGTCTAGTGCTGCCAGCGATGGTCACAACCATTTTGCTGATAGCCGTGTCCAGAGAGTTGTCGAGAATGAAGGAAAGAAACAACAACCCAGCGAGCCATGAATTGAAAGCTACAGCCAAATATATTATGCTCACCTATCTGATGTGTTACAGTTCTGTCGTGCCTCTGGTTATATATGTGATAATGGTTGTTGCTTCTGGCAAAGCCTACTCATGGTTGTATATGGTACCAGTTATATTACAGTCTTTTTATGGTATCGGGAACGTGCTTCTGTATGCCTATCTCTCTCCAGCTTATGTGAGAAGAGTTAAAAGGTTTTTTCAAACAAGAGTTTCTCCAGCTCAATGAATGTTTGTAGTAAATATATCGATAACTTTTCATGTAGGTGAAAGTTTTTGCATGTTGTTTCTGTTAATTGTCTTGATTAGTGACGTTTTTTTGTGATCAAATGAAAATGATAGTTGTTCACTTCAAGAGGTATACATTCTATCAGTCACCAGTGCAACTATTGTGTCCTATGTGCAAGCACTATAATATTTATTGTTCAATAGCTAACATTCTCTAATAAAGAACCATAAAATATCTGATCAGAACTAATTGAGATGATTTATCTTTCCCATCCGTGATAATGTAGTGGATTTTTATAGCACCCACACATGCGCCCACTTCCCTACAAACAGTTCTGACATCAATCCTGTAGTCATTACATGATCAGAACTACAGTTGTAAACAATACCAAACTGACCGACCTTGAGTTGGTAGGATACCGGCCTTGCATCGGCCAAGTACCAACCCCGTATGAGTCATTACCATCCCTGTGAGAGCCATACCGGGCCAGCAGCAGGATGGTCACTGTAGCCTGAGAGATCAAAATAGTCTTAGAGGACCCAGAAGCCAAGACATCTACCCATATACTCAAGGAAGCTAAGGACCAAAGTCTTGAAAGCCTGATTCACATACCACAGGAAGTAGAGATGCCTAGGATTGGCCAGTGAGCCTATGGCTCCGCCCACCACTTCTGGGCCCCTTGCACACTTAACTCTATATGCCTTATTTCATTCATCTGTATTTATATATGCATGCTTATTTGCCACATGTGTTCCATTTATATACTATTGGTTGTTGGAGTGTTTTACTTGCTATGCTCTGCCTATAAAAGGAGAGCTCTTGCCACAAATGTGCAGTACTGTACTGGATCTTATAGTCACTCTGTGGATAAAAATAAATGCAGCTTACTCTAATTCACTCTTGTGAAGTTGAGATTACTCCTTCTCTTCGTATCCGGTACTATACCAATCTAGTATTGCCTCTTGGCGAGAGGTACATGTGATTGGTGGCAGCAGGCCATCGGACGCTACTGACCAGACTGTATCAGTGAACAAGGAGTTCAGCTGGTGACAGTGTTTCGTTAGTGTACTAGAAGGCCCCCAAAATCCACTGCAATAATACAAACATAATTGCAGAAATTGATAAACTAGGCCATGCAAAAATGAATGTATTCTTTTACTACACTTTCAAACCTCTACTATTTTTTTTGCATCCCAATTATAAAAGAAAAATTAATACATTAATATAATATCATCAGTAAAATATTATCCTTCAACCAAAATTCAAATTGTCTTTTAGCAAACAGAATTAATACTTTTTTTTTAATAGAATAGGCAGCAATCAACCAAAGCAGCAGATGAATTAATCGACGCATTGCCACTGGTACATTAGGACAATGCAGTGGTAAAAAATTGCAATTGAACACAGCATAAATTTTGAGTAAATACATTTTCTTGATGTCTTCAGAAAAATGAATGGAACTGAACATCAAAGTTTCTGCGATGCATGTGTGCAGACTTGAACATTAACATAACTGCAGAGCTATGTGTTTCTTCAGCTGCAGACAAACCCGCTATAATTTCGGTTTTTGCAACTTTTTGGCTGAACATTTTAGTTTTTATCTTTATTGACAAATGCCACCAACATAACGAATGCAACTAGCTCGTATAGTGGTATTAGTCTAAAATTGATTATTTTCTCCATATGATTTGTATGCATTGTATAACCACTGTATGTAAGAGCTTCCCGATGTAATTAGCCCACAATACTGTTGAAGATTATAACATCTTTTCAAATCACAGTCAACTGTACTTCACAGCGCTCTATCCAACTCAATGTTAACTTGACCTAGACATGACTTACCATGCCTTCACCAACCAACAACCAAACACACACACCCTTGTCCACTAGCCAGACATACTGATGTATACTGAAAGTTAATCAATCCTTAATAAGTCGTATGATACAAAAGTAGTCTATATCATTACAATGGTGAGGCTAACGATCTACTGCCCACTGCAGTACTTGGTGCTCTACTTCGTCAGTTACAAATTCATAGCCAATCGCATTCATATCTATCATTAAACCTTCTCCTGTGTTCATGTGGCTCTGCTTCCCCCCTTTCTTCACAATACATCTGTGCCCAGCTTACAGGTTCTGGCATTGAAATTCTTCTGCTCTGCAGGAGTCGTGTGCCCGAGGGGAGGCAACTTGGATAGAATTGTTGACATTCTTTACCATTGTTTGACAGGGGAGAGGGAAGCTTTCGTTTAGACTAGGGGGTTGAAACTTGGAAGACTGGAAGGAAAAGGGTAGGGGTTTACACTGCGTGGGTTCAAGGGGCTAGGATGAGGAGTTTAAGGATGGGAGAGTGCGGGGCATTACTTACTGTAGGTAGAAGTGACATGGGACGGAGAATGGCCGAGCCATGTCTGTCGGGTTAGGATATCTAGATGAGAGGGAGAGGGTAGCAGGGGTGTAGTGCAGATGGGGCTGGGGGCAGGGGTGTGGATAAAGCTAGTTGGCACCAAATTTCCCCATAATACCACTAACTTGTTATTCACTCACTCGGCACCGGAACTCCACCTCAGAAAGAGTGAATACTTATCTCATCCATTCTTTAGACTTTACAACATCTCACCCAACTGCGCCTTCTGTCATTTTGTATGTTGCCTTAATTTTTATTTGAAAGCTTCACAGATATAGAAAGTTTCATTCAACTGATTGAATTTACTGGAACTGAACTTCAAGCTAGAAGAAAAGCTCTGTAACAGACAGGTGGAGTGGGTAGAAGAAAAGCTCTGTAACAGACAGGTAGAGTGGGTAGAAGAAAGCTCTGTAACAGACAGATGGAGTGGGTAGAAGAAAAACTCTGTAACATACAGTTAGAGTGGGTAGAAGAAAGCTCTGTAACAGACAGATGGAGTGGGCAGAAGAAAAGCTCTGTAACAGACAGGTGGAGTGGGTACAAGAAAAGCTCTGTAACAGACAGGTAGAGTGGGTAGGAGAAAGCTCTGTAACAGACAGATGGAGTGGGCAGAAGAAAAGCTCTGTAACAGACAGGTGGAGTGGGTAGAAGAAAAGCTCTGTAACAGACAGGTAGATTGGGTAGAAGAAGAGCTCTGTAACAGACAGGTAGAGTGGGTAAAAGAAAAGCTCTGTAACAGACAGGTAGATTGGGTAGAAGAAAAGCTCTGTAACAGACAGGTGGAGTGGGTCGAATAAAAGCTCTGTAATAGACAGGTAGAGTGGGTAGAAGAAAAGCTCTGGAACAGACAGGTGGAGTGGGTAGAAGAAAAGCTCTGTAACCGACAGATGGAGTGGGTAGAAGAAACCTCTGTAACAAACAGGTGGAGTGGGTAGAAGAAAAACTCTGTAACAAGCAGGTGGAGTGGGTAGAAGAAAAGCTCTGTAACAGACAGGTGGAGTGGGTAGAAGAAAAGCTCTGTAATGGACAGGTGGAGTGGGTAGAAGAAAAGCTCTGTAATGGACAGGTGGAGTGGGTAGAAGTAAAGCTCCACGTTAAACAGTCTGACATGCTAAACATATATGTTATTATTCTCACAAGCAAATGATACCTGGTGGCCCGATGCACAACACAGTA
Source organism: Cryptosula pallasiana (assembly GCA_945261195.1). Classification (NCBI taxonomy): domain Eukaryota; kingdom Metazoa; phylum Bryozoa; class Gymnolaemata; order Cheilostomatida; family Cryptosulidae; genus Cryptosula; species Cryptosula pallasiana. Next base: position 20,139,948 of record OX183133.1, on the reverse strand, counting down.
TCGTCTGAAAGACTGTGTTATAACTTTCTCTTTATAAGAGCATATGTTCATCAAGTGTTAATGTAGAAGATACCAGATACATATATAAGCATCTGTGGGGAATCATTTGCAGGCCACTAGGCGATGTGGAATAGCAATCGCAAGGTTCCCATACTCCGATTTTGCTTAGTTTATTTATTTATTATTTTTGTGTTCAAATTAGACAATTGGGATATATCCTATTCCAGCTACACAATAAAAAAGATACCTGACTACTATTGGGATACAGCAAGGTGAATACAACTTCAAGTGGTCCCAAATCAAAAGGCATGATATCTCTAAACCCTACAATGTTTGCATATTATTATTATTTACCAAGAGACACGCTGGATTTGAGCCTAAGTACTGTATTGGATTTTACCGAATACAAACTGTGACCACTACTTTGCGAGGTCCCCTGATGGTTGCTACCAACAGGCATGCCTCCTACATACCTAACATAACAAGTCTGGCTTCTATTATAGTTACTCTATTACTTTGAATAGGCAATAAAGGCATATTTAGCCATACCGGCACAGGGTAATTGTTACACCGGCCCTAGGTAGATATCCATATGCCATAGCCTGAGGGAGAAAAAAAACCTAAGAACGTCTAGGACCCATATCCAGGAGCTTACTATCCCCAGAAGTCGGGAATGTTGGAACCAAGGCTGTAAAAGACTTGGAACTACTGAAAGGAGAGATACTAGACCGTTACCGGTCCAGAAACCCATAGATTCTACCTCTAACTTCTGGGCACTAGTTCTCTTTAATATATTTATTTATTCATGATTGGATAGTATTTTCATATCTATTATTATTGGCTAACTCTTGTGATTCCTATGCGTGATTGGAGTGTTTGGCAAACTAGGCCAAACGATTCCTGTAACTTCCTGTAATTCTGCCTATAAAAGGCAGAGCTTTGCTTCAGTTCTTTGCACTACACTACACTACACTGCATTGTGTTACACTTCTTGTATTACATTATTGTGTGCCATCTTTTTTTCTGTTAATTGATAAATGGGTATATCACTCGAAGCCATCGAGTATATGTCTGAGAAGAGGGCTCACCATAGTTGCTAAAGTTGAGTATGCTCATTTACAGCCAGTTGTTTGTGCCATCCCGGCATGGGGTCACCTCAGGGGAGAGGTAGACTGCTCCTTGTCAGGCCTTGAAAGGCTGACTGTCTAGTTGTGCCGGCAGACAAGCAGTTTGTGCTGGAAAGTAGTAGGACATAAAAATCCGCTACAGTATCACAGACAACTACTAGTGTATTTGTTCAGTTGGTTTGGTCCATTCATTGCATAAGTGTCTGAAGACAGATAGATGCGTGCAAAATGATTGAGTAGACTTTACAACTGATTTCCATATTCAACACTTCAAAATGTTCTTACCCTGAAAAACAGCAAAGTTATTTTAAACTTGCAAATCACAGCCACCTGTCACTAGCTGTGACCTGCACAACATTCACCAGTCCCTAACTAAAGTAATCAATACACCACAGCTACCTGTCACTAGCTGTGACCTGCGCAACAGTCACCAGTCATTAGCTAAAGTAATCAATACATCACAGCCACCTGTCACTGGCTGTGACCTACACAACAGTCACCAGTCACTAGCTAAAGTGATCAATACAACACAGTCACCTGTCACTAGCTGTGACCTGCGCAACAGTCACCAGTCACTAGCTAAAGTAATCAATACAACACAGCCACCTGTCACTAGTTGTGACCTACACAACAGTCACTACTCACTAGCTAAAGTAATCAATACAACACAGCCACCTGTCACTAGCTGTGACATACAGAACATTCACCATTCCCTAGCTAAAGTAATCAATACAACACAGCCACCTGTTACTAGCTGTAACCTGCGCAACAGTCACTACTTACTAGAAAAAGTTACTGTTCTGCACCCACATGATATACCGTACACTACACAATGATAAATGTGTGAAGTAGCAGTTGGAAAGCAAAACTCATGATACTGCAATAAATAACGCTTGCCTTGAGGAAAAGTTCTTTGAGCGCTTTGACCTATGTGTGGATAGGGAACTTGATGTTACTTTCCTAACTGTATCCTACTACAGTAGTCTTCCACGTAGGGACTTTAGGTTTGGCTCTGAATCCGAGGTAACTATCCCATTTATGCTGTTTCCTAGTATGAAGGTTCAGCCTGTTTACTCATTTTGTTGTTGTTCCTTCCTTCTACTTACATCCCAGTACAAAGTGTGGAGTTTTTTTTCAGCTAGAAGTGATATCCGGTATTTTAATGTAAACTCGATGCTGTAAAGTCATTAAAGTTAGACTAAGCTAAGAACCTTAAGTAGGAAGCTAAAAAATCTTTTGCTGTAAGGGAAAGTGACCAAAAATTACCAACAGAATGGTCAAGTCCACATTGTCTAAAACTGGACAAAATAATTTGGTGATACAACCAACTAGAGAATTTAGAAGTGACTAGGTTTAGTCAAAGTGAGCTTGGAACTAATGATTAACTTTTGTTTTCTGCGATCGCAATGGTAAAAGAACATCTATAACAAATGGTATACATCTTTCTGGATGCTTAGTATGATGCCAATTTATTGTGAATTTTGCAAGCCTTAAATAAGTTCTTTGTCTGATGGGACGATGACTTATGGGAGTTTCTATTATCAAATTTTAGTTGTGACATGATTAATTACATTTTTGTCATCTACATGTAGCTACAATGCAGCATTAAACTAACGAGAAAAGGTTAAATGTGTGTAATCTACTCTATTCAACCCACTTCACGCTTTCTAATTAAGTTTTTTAATTACAAGTTTTCATATAAAAAGGCTGCATATGATCATTGACATTCACATCACATCTTTGTACCTGCACAAATAACAGCTACATCACTTTAATTATGGCTCTCGAAAACTCTTCATCGCCAACGCCATGCAGCTCTGAAGATTGCGATATGTATTCATCCTTCATACAGCTACCGGTCAATTCCCTTTCAATCGCCATCAACATTATACATATGGTTGTGCTCAGTTCAATGAAAGACTTGCGAAAGATGAATCACTTTTGGATACTCATCCACATGACTTTGGCGGATGTTCTAGCTAGCGTCGCTATGATTAGTACAACTTGTGCGTTGCGCAGGCTTCATTGGTATGGCAAGACTATCGTAGCCTCCAGAATCTTAAGTTTAGGAGTTGATGCAACAACACAATCCCGTTACTCTCTACTGATGTTAGCTAGCCTAGACAGATACTATGCTGTTTGCAGACCATTTCAATATACCTCTTCTCGCTTAGTTACCAATATTGGTAAACTTTCGCTGGTAGTTTGGATCTTCAACCTGACCTTGTCGGGGGTCAAAGCAAGCCTCGTTCAAAATACGAATTGTATTTACAGAGAAAATGTCACTGATGGTAGACTGTCAACGTACTTTGGTTACAGTGTAACAATAGTTAGTTTAGTGCTGCCGGCGATAGTCACAGCCATTTTGCTGATAGCCGTGTCCAGAGAGTTGTCGAGAATGAAGGAAAGAAACAACAGCCCAGCGAGCCATGAATTGAAAGCTACATCCAAATATGTTATGCTCACCTTTCTGATGTGTTACAGTTCTCTCCTGCCTCTGGTTATATATGCGATAATGGTAGTTGCCTCTGGCAAATCCTACTCATGGTTGTATCTGGTACCAGTTATATTACAGTCTTTTTATGGTATAGGAAACGTGCTTCTGTATGCCTATCTCACTCCAGCTTATGTGAGAAGAGTTAAAAGGTTTTTTCAAACAAGAGTTTCTCCAGCTCAATGAATGTTCGTAGTAAATATATCGATAACTTTTCATGTAGTTGAAAGTGTTTGCATGTTGTTTCTGTTAATTGTCTTGATTAGTGATGTTTTTGTGATCAAATGAAAATGATAATTGTTCACTTCAAGAGGAATATATTCTATCAGTCACCAGTGCAACTATTGTGTCCTATGTGCAAGCACTATAATATTTATTGTTCAATAGCAACATTCTCTAATAAAGAACCATAAAATATCTGATCAGAACTAATTGAGATGATCTATCTTTCTCATTTGTGATAATGTAGTGGATTTTGATAGCACCCACACATGCGCCCACTTCCCTACAAACAGTTCTGACATCAATCCTGTAGCCATTAGATGATCAGAACTACAGTTGTAAACAATACCGAATTGACCGACCCTGAGTTGGTAGGATATTGGCCCTGCATCGGCCAAGTACCTATGACTCCGCCCACTACTTCTGGGCCTCATATACATTTAACTCTATATGCCTTATTTCATTCGTCTGTATTTATATCTGCATGCTTATTTACCACATTATGTTCCACTCATATACTATTGGTTGTTTGATTGTTTTCCTTCCTGTACTTTGCCTAGGCAGAGATCTTACCATGAATGTTCAGTACTGTATTGGATCTTATAGTTACTCTTACTCTTTGGTTTAGATTGAATGCAGTTTGCTCTAATTTCACTCTTGTGGAGTGGAGACTACTTTCATTTCAGATTCGGTGTTATACCGACCTAGTATTGTCTCTTGGAGAGAGATAATTGGTGGCAGCAGACCATCCGATGCTGCCGGCCTGTCTGTGCCAGCGAACAAGGAGTTCAGCTGGTGACAGTGTTCAGTTAGTGGATTAGAAGACTCCGAAACCCACTACAATAATACAAAGATATTTGCAGAAATTGATAAATTAGGCCATGCAAAAATGAATGTATTTTTTTTCTACACTTTCAAACATCTACTACTTTTTTGCATCCCAATTATAAAAGAAAAACCAGTACATTAATATCATCAGTAAAATATTATCCTTCAACCAAAAATCAAATTTTCTTTCAGCAATCAGAATTAATACTTTATTGGTTGGACAGAGTAGGCAGCAATCAACCGAGGCAGCATATGAATCAATCAACCCATTATCACTGGTAAACTACAACAATGCAGTGGTGAAAACTGCAATTGAACACAGCGTAAATTTTGAGTAAATAAATTTTTTTGATGACTTCAAAAAAATAAATAGAAATGCACACCAAATTTTCTGCAATGCATGTGTGGAGACTTGAACATTAACATAAATGCAGAAATGTATGGTTCTTCAGCTAGTAAAAAACCTGCTAGAATTTTGGTTTTTACAACTTTTTAGCTGAACATTTTAGTTTTTATCTCTATTGACAAATGCCACCAACATCACGAATGCAACTAGCTCATATAGTGGTATTAGACAAAAAATTGATTATTTTCTCCATATTATTTGTGCGCATTATATAACCTCTGTATGTAACAGCTTCCCGATGTAATTAGCCCACAATACTCTTGAAGATTACAACATGTTTTCAAATTACCATTGGCTGTACTTCATACCGCTCTATCCGACTCAATGTTAACTTGACCTAGACATGACTTACCACGACTGCACCAACCAACAACCAAACACACACATCCATGTCCACTGGCCAGACATACTGAAAGTTAATCAATCTTTAATAAGTAGTCTGATACAAAAGTAGTCTATATCATTACAATGGTGAGGCTAACGATCCACTGCCCACTGCAGTACTTGAGACTCTACTTCGTCAGTTACAACTTCGTAGCCAATCGCATTCATATCTATCATTAAACCTTCTCCTGTGTTCATGTGGCTCTGCTTCCCCCCTTTCTTCACAATACATCTGTGCCCAGCTTACAGGTTCTGGCATTGAAATTCTTCTGCTCTGCAGGAGTCGTGTGCCCTAGGGGAGGCAACTTGGATAGAATTGTTGACAGTCTTTACCAATGTTTGACAGGGGAAAGGGAAGCTTTCGTTTAGACTAGGGGGTTGAAACTTGGAAGACTGGAAGGAAAAGGGTAGGGGTTTACACTGCGTGGGTTCAAGGGGCTAGGATGAGGAGTTTAGGGATGGGAGAGTGCAGGGCATTACTTACCGTAGGTAGAAGTGACATGGGACGGAGAATGGCCGAGCCATGTCTGTCGGGTTAGGATGTCTAGAGGAGAGAAAAAGGGTAGCAGGGGTGTAAGGCAGATGGGGGCAGGGGTGTGGGCAAAACTAGTTGGCACCAAATTTCCCCACAATACCACTAATATGTTATTCACTCACTCGGCATTGGAACTCCACCTCAGAAAGAGTGAATACTTATTTCATCCATTCTTTAGACTTGACAACATTTTACCCATATGGGCCTTCCCTCATTTTGTATGTTGCCTTAATTTTTACTTGAAAGCTTCACAGATATAGAAAGTTTCATTCAACTGATTGAATTTACTGGAACTGAACTTCAAGCTAGAAGAGAAGCTCTGTAACAGACAAGTGGAGTGAGTAGAAGAAAAACTCTGTAACAGACAGGTGGAGTGAGTAGAAGAAAAACTCTGTAACAGACAGGTAGAGTGGGTAGAAGAAAAACTCTGTAACAGACAGGTAGAGTGGGTAGAAGAAAAACTCGGTAACAGACAAGTGGAGTGGGAAAGCGGTGGAAATTGTGATAAAAATAAAGGACAGTGTGAGAATCATCGGAAATGGAGGAGATAAAGAAGCAGTTAGAAGTTTAATAGGAAATGAGCAGATTTCGATAGAAAGAGGGTGGGAAAGAAAAGAACAGGAAATGAGTGGGTGAGAAAAAAAATTTATTGTCAGAAATGATAGTAGTAAAGGGGGAGACAAGAAATATATCAAAGAAAAAAACCTAACATGTAGGAAAACATGAAAAGACAATAAAAGTATGGAAGAAACAAGAAAGTGGCATGGCATTAATTGGCAAGGCAAGTTGAATAGGAAAAAAGTAACTGGGAAGCAGCGGATTGAAAAGTGACAAAATTTCATGACATAAAACTGATGCAAAAAGAGCAAGCGGGAAGGGAAATTAAGAAGAGGAAAGAACTGGATAACGGAGAAATAATAAGAAAATAAGAAGACACCGTTGTCGACCAAAGACAGTTTTTTGTATTTAAAATTTGAAATTATCTATCGCAAAACTATTTTGATGTAGTTAAACATTCTAATCTATTCAAACTTACTTGAAGGTTGTTAATATATCCAGAACAAACAGATGTCCTCTCATCACCGACATTTTTAGCAATCAAATAAATCAACTGTTATCACGCCAGAAATATGAATGTTATATGCACGGAGATGTTTGCTTTGTGTGTCTGAAAAATAACCAATAACTTCAAAAGAGAGCTTCACATTCGCAGACAGAAAACAATACTTAGGGTCACATGTACATAAGAACGGTGATTGAAATACGATATATTGTAACGGTTTTCCCCATGTTAAGAGAGGAATACGGTCACTGGTACTGCAAGATGCTATGATACAATGGCTGACTCTGTGTCTCAGTGGTAGCTGTGGCTACAGAGTGCAAGGCTAGAATGTCTCTCTGAGCTAGAGAAACAGGATGCTGCTTGCTAGCAGACACAACGGTATTTGGCAACCGGCCAAACAGATTCCAGTAGATTGAAAGTGCTAGCAATTACTTTATTACTTCACTTTACTCAACACGCACAAAATTGCTACTAAGTATAAATATAAGTGGTTGTATTGTCTCTGAATTCTGGTGTCTGAATACTGAAAATAGGCGTCTGGCGGTATAGTCTCTTAGCTGGGCTTTCCTACAAGAGTTCTAAGCGTCTTCCTCTGATACACTTCTGGGAACCTCTTCTCCGTAGTCCTGAACGAATCCTCAGCTGTCTTGGCTATAGCTGGCTAGTATCCCACTAGCTAAGCAGGCACTACTCACTAGACAGTATCTCACAAACACTGAACAATATCTGAGTACAACTAAACAATAACTGCCCCGCTGGGCTAAGAGCCAGTCTATATAAATAAGGCACAAAATCAAGGAGGCGTATAATAATATAATTGGTTAAGCATATGTAAACAAAACAGCATGCGACGCATGCCATGATAAAAATAACTACTAGAGGCGGGAAATGTCCTTCCTGCTGGCTTGAGCTAAGCTGTAGTGCAACCGCACTGTTGAAGGCGTTCAAGCATACTCCAGTAGTAGTGGATATATATAGACGATCTTGAATGAGTAGATATTTGGTTATCATATGGGTAGCGCCGGCTGTAGATGATGGAAACACTGTGCATTTCCATTACAACATAACTCTGGATCACGTTCCCGTTCATCTGCAGAACAGAAACACCGTCTATATTTAGTAAGAGTAATTACTGCCAGTAACAAACTTTAATGAGTTCTTCTTATATTAGTATTTTTCATCAGTAAATAATTATAACAAATCGATTTGTGTAATTAAAAAATTTCAACCGCTTATTTCCAAAGTATTTTGCACTTTTAAAGAAAAGTAGAATCAATGTAAGAATTTTCCATCACTTGCACCAAAGTGTCTGAGAAAGCTGTATGACTATATCTATCCTGCAACTCTTGAACTTTGTGACATCAAAAGACACTTTTGAAAATCGAGTGAAAAACCTGATAATCCTTTTCAAGATCAAAATGGTCCGCCCGTGTTTACAAAAAAGCATCTATAAAAAAGAAACACCTAAAACTTGTAAGTTTTAACAATGTTCAGTGGTTGGTTTACTTTCTGGTTTCAGTCGCAATATGCGCTCCTTTAATGCCATTATACCGAGTTTTCCTGCAAAGAATAATGATTTTAACAATATAAATTACAGTTTCATAAAAAACATTGGCTGTTTAATTTCAGACGTTTCTTTACTATTTTGAGATAAAGTTTTACCGTTTGTGATCCCAATATGAGCATTTTACTCCCCAATGTATCTAATGGTAGCTACACTTTTTATTCATCAGTTGATAGAACGAGAGGTTTCAAAAAAACTTGCCAAAATTTACAATACAAAAAACTTGTTTGATTTTATGTGAATAACAGAGAAAGCAAATGCACAATTACAAGGCCTGTAGAAATATCACACAAAAAAAATTACTTCCTCGTCAAAATTTTCCTTATTGATCAATCTCACTAGCAGTTCAGTATTCATCCTTTTCAATTATCAGCTACATTCTCCTCATTATGCAGCTAGATTATTGGGAATTAGTCTCCCCTGATGATCATTATTGTGAGAGATTTTTTGCGATATAGACAGTCAGGACCCTCAACTCCACCTCCCCCTTTGTTTTAAATTCCCCTCCACCTCTTTCCCCATCCCCTTAGTGTCAGTTTTAAGTGGACCCTGGATTCTCCCTTTATAACTTATATGAGCGATCCGGGGTTAAGGATACCGGCTATCCCGTGTCTACTCCAAGCCTATATTGACCCTGTATCACCTATATATATCATAGAGAACCTACCCCAGGTTACTCTGGGCCAGTGTCCCAGCCTGGCCAACAAAGATGGCTGGAGAAGATAGCCTGGGACCCGGAGGACTGGCTCCCCACCAAAAAAGAACGAAAGACAGGAGACTTATAGCAAAGGAGTAGAGACTAAGGAATACCTAATAAGGACTGAAATTTTCCACTGCTCTCAAAAAAGGTGGGAAAGTAGCCCAAAGCTACTTTACCATGTGCGAACCTTTAAATTGGCTTGCATTGCTTAGGTGTTTTATATTATGTCATATGATTCTTCATGTACTTGGGTTGTTGTATGCAATTGGCTCACCCCTAATAAGGGGGTGAGAGTTTATGGCAACCTCCTATAAAAAGAGCTGTTACACATTGAGCAGTTAAAAGTCTTGTGGGTGGTTTATAGATAAATTTCACATAGCTAAATAAAATTTGTAAGTAAACTATTTATTCTTGCAATTCTGGCACAGTGTGTCCTGGTTGTGAGCCTCGTAGAAGTTGCTAAAGTCTATTCAGGGTGGAACCCGAGTGTTAGAGTGAGAGATGAGGTGTGCAAAGAAGTACTGCAGTGAGCCGTGCTGGTAAGACTCCGACTACCGTCCACTAACAAACCGCCATCCACAGCGGGCAGCTCGTGGAACAGCAAAGCAACATCTCTCCAAGAGGAAATGCATGGTCGGTCAGACCTCCTGGGTAAAAAGGAGAAGTCGGTAATAACTTCACTGCTAGTGAGCCCTTGGCTCAGACAAACTAGGTATAGTTTAAGTAATAAATACATTTATTCGTTCACATATCATACTCTAGGGAGGCAATTGCCTAGAGTAGTTGACAACAGCAGCGGTGAATGATAAGCGGCAATGTACACAAGTAAATTCCGCGGTTTAGAGGCTGGTGGCAGGAAGTGCACTGCATCATGCCAAGTCTATCCAATAAAACATAACAAGAAGTTGTTTGACCAATCAGGCTAATAATGCATATAATACCGCAAAACAATAAATGTACAAGGTACCTAGTGGCAAGGAGTCATACTAAAATATAAGTCCTCAGTCTTTGGCAGCCTTAGATCCAAGATAGATGGGATTCAGAGGTAAATAGGTCCTGGATATGCCCTTGTGTATCGACTCAGGCAACTTTGGGATCTCTGGCTACAACGGCAATCTTGTTGTCGGCTGAGTATGTCGCTGCAGGGCTGGTAGAGGTCACTGCAGGGCCGGTAAGTAAAGCTGCAGGGCCGGTATCATGGCTGCAGGGCCGGTAAGGTGAATCCTTAACCTTCTGGGGTGATGGCTCTCTGACTCATCACCTTGGGAGGTCGTCTGACTGATAGCTTCAATCAGAGTCACTTCTACGTTAATATAAGTGAACAGGGCATGTGTGCTACCAAACTTCACCACAGTACACAGAGTGGACGTCGTTGTGTCGGTAGCAAGAGGGCGGAAATTTACTACATTATTATATCTGGCCCTATCTGTCTTATGATTCAAGTTTCTCTCAGTCTAGAAGTGGGTGCCTTTACTACCTACAGTAACTTGTGGCTCCTATTTTTATTTGAACCAGTAGTTTTAGTAACCTAGGAATGTCCACGCACTAAAGATTTGCAAAACACTTTTTACGTTTAGGTTTAAACTTGACCAAAAACCAAGGACAAAAAACTTGTGCAGCACCCTCATGAGGCTTTTCAAGTATCGCCTCTTTGGCAGTTTCTCAATCAAAGAAGATGGCAAACAGAATGCCATATCAACAGGCTGGCTAGCTCTAGCACACTGGAAAGTTATCTACGTAGGGTTAGGAGTTGTCTACTCTAGCACACTGGAAAGTTGTCTATGTAGGGTTGGGAGTTGTCTAACCATACTCCTGACTTACTCAGAATCAAGCAGCTGTTGGTAGACAAGTTTCTTTTATATTAATGGCTAATTCCATAGAGAGAACTGTTAGTTTTTAGTGTAAAACAATAATTGGGCTATTGCCAACATCCTGGACTTCATCTGAGTGAGTGGTGCAAACACACTGCCTCCTGTTATTAAGCAAAAACTTTTTTATAAAAAATAAGCTCTGTCGGGACTCTGTACATGAGGCTGTCTTCAGAATTTTGGACTTAACGACGCAATCTTCAAATCTCCAATCTTAAGCAATGAAAAACTTCTTAGTTTTATAGTTGAAAAAACCTACGCTAAGGATTGGTCTATTTTAGTATTATATGACAGTTCAAAACCAAAATTGAAAAAATAACTGAAAAGTATCGGTAAAAGTTGGGCAATGTTGAAGCAAAGGCTAGTGTTATTGTGATATTGATATTATTGTGCTGTTAATCCACCAAGTTGGTTCACAAAAAAATGTGGAAGAAGATAGGTCAAGAGCTTTTCACTGCGGTGGGCTCAGAATTTGTGGCATTAAATTGTCCCATACACATAATGTAATGCCACTAAATCTGGGCGCACCGTAGTAAAAATCTCTTGAAATATGAGGGGAGGTTAAAGCGAGAACAGGTCAGGTGTTGCGAAAACCATTTCCAGTTTGAAAATACTTTTTAGTATTTTTTTAGAGTGATTTACATTGTATGTTCAAACCTGAGAATACTTCCTAATTGTGGACCATACATGTCATGTCTCTTGATTTTTCAGAGACTCACAGGGTTTTTGAATACTAATTTTCTTTGCTCCTGAAAACCGCTGAACTCGCTGAAAACTCTTGAAATTGGAATCTCCTCCTTGAAACCTCCTGCAAGCTTTACTAATATTTTACTATTGAGCAAAGAGTAAACTCAGATGGCTCAAGGTAGACAATGTTTGTACATTATTGTTCCACACTTTGCTTAGCTTTAGTTTGTTCGATATAGTAGCTTTTGTCCTGCATAGCAAATTTAAGTTGCATTCACCTCAGCAGTAACTGTGACACAATCACACTATCTTACTATACCCTCAAACCCAGTGGTTACGATCTGAAGCAACGATTCCTAAACATATCTCCTTTTTTTCTCAAGCCAACATTACAGGCATGTTTTTGACTATAATCCTTGTAGAAGCTACTACTATAATACATACAATGCAGAACCAATCACCAACACCCAGACTTCAAAAGAATAAAATAGTTATCATTAATTTCAATTGAAATAAATGGGAAATAAATGCAATTCTTTTGAAGGCTGGTCGTTATTGAAAGTTGTGGAAGTTGCTGTCTCTTGTTTGGGCAAATCACCGCTGTCTTTTATCGGCGGTACTAGAGCATCGTATGAAATGACCCTTTTGCCGGCTCGGGAGTTGTCATGCCTTGCACTATCGAAAGCCACGGCTTCTGATAGTTCAAGGCATGACAACTCCTGAGCAGGCAAAAGGGTCATTCATCGATCTACGGTGGTGCCTAAGTGCAGAAATCAAAGTGTGGCCAACTCCCCTTGTCACGTGACCCTCTGGAGCCAAATGCTTGAGTGATTACACTATAACTTATAGAGAAAAGGCTCTATTTCAACAGCTAATAACTCTGCAAATTGACAAGGTAAAGCTTAAAACAACCTCTCATCTGAAAGCTCAGGATGTCTCCTAGCCCACTGGGAATTTTAAACAAAAACATTTCAATGTAATTTAAGTAATAAGGGCCGAAATATAGTGCTTATATTAGCACTTGTATTATCAAAAAACTATTTTTCTTATACCATTCAACTTTCATATCAAATTTTAAATAAATAAATAACAATTTTAGATATAAGTAATAGCCATAATTTTTTCATAGAATTGTAATCTAGTAGTTTAAATAATAATGTACAGGAATTTGCGTCTGGGTGGTAGCCACCTGTACACACTCCCGACGTGTTCTACTGTGGCCCAAGTCTACTCACAATAATCTGCTATTATTGTCTAGAGAGCATTTACTGTCTGTTGCATTTATGGGTGCGGCCGAATCTGGCGTGTATGTTTTGCTGGCAGTGGACAATAATTGTTTGACAATTATTGGCTGCGTCCGAACAGGTGCATGTCCGACGGTAATTGTACTGCAATTGCCGTTCTAGTTTATAGTTTGTTTCGAACTGTACTTTGACATTAATTCCTCAGGAATTACTTGTCTAGTTTATAGTTTGTTTCGAACTGTCACTGTCGGCAATAATTATGCTGGAATTATTTACAGTCGAATCTGGACTCAGTCGAGATCGACAAATAATTTCACTGTGATTATTGCTAGCTAACTTGTTGGATTCCCCGAATCCGAATTTAGTAAGAGCCGAACTACTAGTGCACTAGGCCTGGTGTTGTAATCCTTGCCTCAGGCAAGGGTATACACAGTGATAGGGCGTACCGTTCTCACTTTCCACTTTAGCGTCGTGCTTGCTAATAGTCGACTTGTCCAGCGCTGGTAGTTTTGGTGCTCCTAGCTGTGCTTGCTTCAGAGAGAGAGAATCATCTGAGAGTCAGGCTAACTCTGATTTTATTAACTCAAACATCCATTTAAATACAGGGAAGGCGGGTACACTTTACTAACCACGCCTGAGTAAAAATACTGGTGCAAGCCACGCCTTGCCCTTACATCAACACCCACTTGGTAATAATTAAAAACGTGGAAAAATATAATAAGTGTAGTAAATAATTATTTGGTACAAGGTAGAACGCAGTAAATAGTATCGTAGGCACATGTAAACAATAGACCCTTGCATAGACATAGACAGTGTGTAGCGAGTAGACATAAACGTAGACAGTGAGTTAATTCGGAGATAAAAGCTTAATTCTTAGACAAAGGAAATAGAACAATGAGATACAATCTCAGACGATAATTGCGAGAGAGTATCTTGCTAAGTAAGTGGTAATAATAAAATATGAGAGCGTACTGGCGTCCCTCACACACTCCCCCCCATTGGCAACTATAGGGCCAATAAAACGAAGGGGCGCACAGAGTGTAATAATGTTAATTCTTACTGTCCATTATGTCTTAGAGAAGGTCCCGCTCCCTTTGAATGGATGTCTTGACTTCCTCGGCCCTTTGTAAATGTTTATATGCCTCTCTCGTTATGTTGTACAGTTCTTCTTCTAATCGTTTAATTCTCCTATATCGATCTTCTCTCCTCTCTTCGTCTACCCTTTCTCTTGGCCTTCTACTGTCGGTGGCGGGTAGATTTTCCTTTGGTGTGAGGTGTCGTCGGAATGAATTTTCTTTGCTTCCTATGTGTATTCGTGGCTTGTGTTTTGTATCGGTCAGCTCGACCCTGGCCACTTTGATTGGTGTCTCGTTAACTTTCTCTCCCAATCTTCCCTTTACTGGTCCTTTATCTTGCTCAAGTATTGGAGTTGGGGTGCCGAAGGGTGCTGGCTGTGTCCAGTTCATGGCTCGACAGAAGTCGGTGTATGAATGTTTATCCACCTCGTAGAGAGGTCGGTTTGCTCCACCATGTGCCTGTCCTCCTCCCTGTCCACGAATATGTTTCAATATTGTGTCTCTAGAACTACTCTTCTTGCCGCATGCACAGAAAAAAAACGTGAAATGTTGGTGCACATGGTAGATTATCCTTTTCTTATTTAATTGCAGGCTGCATATTTTGCAGCTCCAAGTGTCTCCTTTTATCTGATACATGGCCTTCTTGATGGCTTGTGAGGTTTCTTCGGTTTTCCATGTTTCTCTGGTATGGTGTGTCGGTGGAGGTGGTGTCGGTGTTCGTTGTGTAAGCACCCGACATCTTGCTGCTCCTTCCTCAACGATATTGTTGACTCTTGCTGGGGAGGAATATTTCCTCTTTCTCTCCCGAATTATTTTTGTACTGGCTAGCAGTTCCTCTGCGAAGGTCGGGTCCTCCTCTAGCGATATTGCTCCATCATTCTCCATGTTATGTAGTAGGTAGGTGATGTCTTGTAGGCACTCAGCTCGGTAGTGTGGAGAAAGTTTGAAGTGTTCAGTATTTTTATCTGAGTATTGTTTTTGTTTACACACACCTTCTTTTGCTGTTGGTACTGCCTCCTCCATTGTTCTTGGTATACACGTGTTTCGCTGGGGGTGTTTTACCGATAGTGGGGCGTGTCTGCAAGGGGATTCCACGTTGGGAGTTGTCTTCTCGTCACGTGTGGGGGGTTTTCCCGGCGGCGCCGTTGTTGGGGAGTTATCCTCTCTTAGCAATCCTAGTACTTTTGCTGTTTCGGCTCTGTTTTTCCATGGTAAGTGTGTGTTTTCTTTTTTATTTATTATTTCGGCAGCTTGTTTGTCCTGTTTATCTATTTGTTGTGTCCTGTAACACTGGTAGTCAGCAAATTTTGCTGGCTTTCTTGCTTCTCTCCTGGGACGATCACAGCTTGCTCTGGTTTCTGGTCTGGGTGGTAGTGGTGGCCACTCGTTGGTGTCCAGGCTCTGGCGCTCATTATTTTGTGGAGTGGGGGCGCTGTCGGGGGGTGCCGGGGTCCTACACTCGGGTGGAGGCATCTGTTCTGACTGTGTGGGGGTGGCTGGTATGTCTTGTGGGGGTTCCACTGGGGGTACCGTTGGTAAGTGGTCATCGGCCCTTCTCAGTGCTCTTTCTAGCTCTCTGAATACTTCTGTGGTGGGTTCCTCCAAGGGTGTCGGGTGTTCTGGCGTTCGTATCGGGGGGCGCCGGTTTAGGTAGGCTCCCCGCATATTGGGGCGTACTGCCCGCTCTCTACTGGGTGGTGCTCTCCCGATCGTCTCTTGACAGGAGCGGTAGTGCTTTAACCGTTGGCCATTCTGTGTGAATCCCTGCCCATCTCGTTCCAATCGGTACGTGTGGTTCGGGTAAGCTTGTATGACGGTGTAGGGGCCGACGTAACTTGGCTGGAGTTTGGGGTTGCCTCCTTTTACGCGGCGCTTATTCTCCATCACTACTAAGTCTCCTTCTGTGAACCTCAGTGGTTCGTCCCCTCCTTCCTGCCGTACTCTGTGCTGTAGGTTGCGCACGTACTCATGGGCGACGGCCAGGTTTGCTTGTGTGCGCAGGGTATGCTCAGTAGTGGTAGCTGGATCCAGCGTGGGTGCGTTTCCGGTGAGCTGGTCTGGAAGGCGCACCTCTCTGCCCATCATGAGGAGATTTGGTGTCTCACCGGTGGTACTGTTGGGAGTGGCCCTGCACGCCCGCATTATTTGGGGCAGCAGGCCGTCCCACTCGTCTTGTCCCTTGGTGAGGATTAGTGCCCGGAGGGCATCACCTAGCGTCCTATTCTGGCGCTCGACCATTCCATTTCCTTGGGGGTGGTAGGGAGTGGTGCGCGTCTTGCGCACGCCCCACAAGGTGCATAGTTCCTCCAGCAGGGTCGACTCGAATTGTGCCCCCTGGTCAGTGTGGAGTTGCTCCGGCAGTCCCCAGTAGCTAAAGACTCGTTCATCCAAAATGGCCGCCACCGTGGGGGCAGTGGCGTCGGGTATGGCAATCGCGTCCTGCCACCGCGTAAAGTGGTCGGTGAGGACTAAAATCCACCGGTTCTTCCGACTGGTGAGAGGTAGGGGACCCACCAAGTCCACTGCGAGCTTCTGGAGGGGGCGTCCTGCGTAGAGTCTCTGTCCTTCGGGAGAGGCAGCTTTCTTGCTTTTCTTTGCAACTTGACAAACCTCGCAACACTTTACTAGCCGTCGTATCATTGTGGACATGCCCGGCCAATACCAGTCCAGCATGACCCGGTTCCTGGTACGGTTGATGCCGGCGTGGGCTAGCTTGTGGGTCTCCCACACGGTATTCTCACGCCACGAAGGGGGGCAGACGGTGCAGTGCTTCGTTCGTCCTTGGTGATCCAAGCGAAGCGTCAATACTCCGTCGGGCCTTATACACAGGCGCTCCCTTCTGTCGTGCAGAACTCGTAGCTCAGTGCTACCTTCCTCTAGCTCTTGCCGGGGTACAGGTTCCTGTTCTCGGATGGACTGGTACATGCGGCTCACGGGGTGGTTACCTTCCCTCTGGGCCCGGACTAGCTCTCTGGTGCTGTAAGTGGGGTCAGTGATAGTCAAGTGTACCTGCGTCTGTTCGTGCTCTGCGGCGAGGTCGGCGTGTGATGGTCCTCCGTCCCGTCGCTCAATGGCATTACACTGCCGGCAGTCCACGCAGTGGTCTTGTCGACTGAGTCCGTCTGCATTGGCGTGACGAGGTCCTGCTCGATGTTCTAGCTGGTAAGTGAACTCTGCTAGTATCTCGAGCCAGCGAGCAATTTGGTTGGAGGGTTCCTTGCGGCGGCACAGCCATCGGAGAGAGGCGTGGTCCGTTCTCAAACGGAATTTTCTACCATACAGATAGGGCCGGAAGTGCTTCACGGCTTTCACCACTGCCAGGAGCTCTCGCCTGGTCACACAATAATTTCGCTCCGCTGGAGCCAGGGTTTTGCTATAGTATGCGATCACTCGCTCTCTACCCTCTTGCTCCTGGGATAGCACTGCTCCCAGTCCCACGGCGCTGGCGTCCGTGTCTAGAATATAGGTGAGCGTAGGGTCGGGGTATCCCAAGATAGGGGCCTGGCTCAGACGTGACTTGAGATCCTGGAACGCCCTCCGTTCGTCCTCTTCCCACTTCCATGGGACTCCCTTTCCCGTCAAGACGGTTAGTGGTTTGGCTATTGTTGCGTACTCGGGGATGTACTGGCGATAATAGCCGGCTGTGCCTAGGAAGGCTTGGAGGCCTTTCATGTCTCGGGGCTCCTCCCATTTCGTGACTGCCTCTACCTTTCCGGGGTCGGTAGCTACTCCTTCTGAGCTCACGACGTGTCCTAAGTATCTTACTTTCTTACTTAGCAGTTCACACTTGGAGGGTTTGACTTTTAGGTCGGCCTGTTGCAGTCGGCCCAGCACCTCTCCTAGTCGGTGTAGATGTGTCTGGAAATCTGGGGCGATTACAATAACGTCATCCAGATATAGTAGCAGAGTTTTCCAGTGCAAGCCCTTTAGTACTCTTTCCATTAGTCGCTGGAACGTGGCTGGTGCGGAGGTGAGCCCGAAGGGGAGGACCTTCCACCTCCAGAGACCGCTTCGGGTGATGAAGGCCGATTTCTGTTGGGCGTCTGGATCCAGGGGCACTTGCCAGTACCCACTGGTGAGGTCCAGTGTGGAGAAGTATCGGCTGCCAGCCAGTGCGTCCAGGGAATCGTCGATCCTAGGGATCGGATATGCATCTTGGCGGGTGGCGTCGTTCAGTTTTCTGTAATCTACACAGAACCTCCAAGAGGAGTCTTTCTTTCGTACCAGGACGACGGGTGAACTCCAGGCACTGTCGGCGGGTTCAATCAAGTCTTTTGCCAACAGCTCTTTGACTTGTCGCTCTGCTTCGGCCTCTTTCTCTGCTCCGAGGCGGTGTGGGGGGCAGCGTATGGGCCGGGTCCCCGGTGCTACAGGGATTGAGTGCTCAGCCAGGTGCGTGCGCCCAATGTCTCCGTCGTCCTTGCTGAACACGGTTTGGTATTGGGTGAGCAGCTCGTGGAGTTGCCTCTCTTCTTCTGTATTGCTGCAGCCCTGACGAGCCTGTGAGAACAGTGTCCGCAAGTGGGGAGGTAGGTCATGGGTCTCCGTGGTTTCTGGTGGGGGCAGCGAGGCGTCTGGTTGGACTCCTTCTGGCCCTATTCCCGTAAACGTCCCGATGACTTCTCCTGCTGGGACGCGGACACTTTCGGGGGAGGGGTTAAGGCATCTTACTAGTACCCTCCCTTGGTGGTCGGGTGCGTTAAGGCTGGTGGCTAGCATCGGGCCACCTTCTATGCTTTCAATGATGCCCTGTGGGCAGGGCTCTCTGCTGGTGAGGTGACACCATATGGCGGTTTCTGCTTGCGGAGGAAGGTAGGTGTCCCTCTGAACTTGAACTTTCGACACTAAGTCCCGCCCGTGCCTGTCGGTGCATGTAAGCTCTTTGTCTTGGACTCTCAGTATTGGTTGAGCGAACCCTATTTGACAGTTCTGGTTGGAGAGGAAAGGCATGCCCAAAATCACGTCCTCGTTGATTTGACTTACTACGAATGTCTCTTCGTAGTGAATGTGTCTGATCCTTCCAGAGAGGTTGAGCAAGCCGTAGAAAGGCAGTCGGGTGCCATCTGCCATCAGTCCGTGTGAGTCGTACTGCTGCAGGTGTTGTTGGACCTTAGGGGGGAGTTGATCATAGACTCGCTTTGCTAGTAGGTTGGTATTACAACCGGTATCTATGAGGTAGGTGACTGCTTGGCCCTCCACTTTCCCTGGCAGATAATAACTGGATTTATAGGGCCTCTCCACTTGGTTCAAGTGTATAGGCTTGGGGTGACTCATTCCGTGTCGGCCTCGGTCCTGTGGCGTGCTGTCTGTGTGTTCTCCCTCCCTTTCTGCTGGGGGGAGCTCCTCTCTTTCTTCGTCCGCCAATGGGTGGAACCGGTTGGATAGTGGGACGGGTGGTGGCTCAGTCCTAAGGCTGGGGGTGTGGTGTGTTCGTTGTTGAATTTTTGCCCTTGTGCAGCTAGTAGGGGTCCCTACTACTGCGGGCCGAGCCCGTTTCCCTGTCTTGCAGTCCAGGGGGCGGTTTTGCACTGACTGCGCAAGTGTCCTGTCCGCTGGCAACCCCAACAGCGTTTGGGTGGGCCTTCCTGAGGTTTCTGTTTTAACTCTGCCACTTCCTTGCTTAATGCCTCTACTGTTTTTAGCAGCTTGGCGATGGGGTCCTCCACTTCCTGGCAGGAGACTTCATGCGAGAGAGGATCCATGAAGCTTTCCAGGGATCCCTCGTGTACAGTCCGAACGTTGGAGTGCGGCACGGCCTGATGCTGGATTTGTAAGTAGTCATTGCCCGCCCTTATTGCTTCTTCTAGGGTGGTGGGCCGGATGGCTAGCAAGTGTCGTTGCAAGTAGGCGTGGCTTAAGGTACTCTGGAACGTTTGGAGGGCTAGCTCCTCTCTATTCCTCTGGGGGAGTTCTTCATAGGCCGCCCCTACTAGACGCTCTATGGTGACTGCGTGTTCTCGCAGCGTGTCTCTTGGATGCTTTCGATATCCGGCCAGTTTATTCTGCGCCTCTGTTCGGGTGAGCCCGAAGCTGGCTCGCAGGGTCTCTATGATGGCCTGCTGGGTCGGTCCACGCCCACATTGTTCTGCCTTCCCTGTCAGCGCATGGCGGAGATGAATGGTGGCCTCCTCAGGAGTCCACCGATTCATTCTGGCCACCTCTTCAAAGCGTTGGACGAAATAATGTACGTCCCCTTCTCCATCGAAGTGGGGTGCCTTGAACTTGCTCCCTGCGTTTGTGGTCGTCATCCTCTCCAGGATGTCTGTCAATGTACCCATGATCTGCAGAGAGGAACCCTCTCGATCTGAGCTGACTGCTCTCCGTCGGTATGACATCGTTTAGACTGGGTTCTCGTCTGTAGGAGGTCGGGATCTTTGTTGTGGGCTTTTGACAATCCCACTGCTGCCACCAATGTACAGGAATTTGCGTCTGGGTGGTAGCCACCTGTACACACTCCCGACGTGTTCTACTGTGGCCCAAGTCTACTCACAATAATCTGCTATTATTGTCTAGAGAGCATTTACTGTCTGTTGCATTTATGGGTGCGGCCGAATCTGGCGTGTATGTTTTGCTGGCAGTGGACAATAATTGTTTGACAATTATTGGCTGCGTCCGAACAGGTGCATGTCCGACGGTAATTGTACTGCAATTGCCGTTCTAGTTTATAGTTTGTTTCGAACTGTACTTTGACATTAATTCCTCAGGAATTACTTGTCTAGTTTATAGTTTGTTTCGAACTGTCACTGTCGGCAATAATTATGCTGGAATTATTTACAGTCGAATCTGGACTCAGTCGAGATCGACAAATAATTTCACTGTGATTATTGCTAGCTAACTTGTTGGATTCCCCGAATCCGAATTTAGTAAGAGCCGAACTACTAGTGCACTAGGCCTGGTGTTGTAATCCTTGCCTCAGGCAAGGGTATACACAGTGATAGGGCGTACCGTTCTCACTTTCCACTTTAGCGTCGTGCTTGCTAATAGTCGACTTGTCCAGCGCTGGTAGTTTTGGTGCTCCTAGCTGTGCTTGCTTCAGAGAGAGAGAATCATCTGAGAGTCAGGCTAACTCTGATTTTATTAACTCAAACATCCATTTAAATACAGGGAAGGCGGGTACACTTTACTAACCACGCCTGAGTAAAAATACTGGTGCAAGCCACGCCTTGCCCTTACATCAACACCCACTTGGTAATAATTAAAAACGTGGAAAAATATAATAAGTGTAGTAAATAATTATTTGGTACAAGGTAGAACGCAGTAAATAGTATCGTAGGCACATGTAAACAATAGACCCTTGCATAGACATAGACAGTGTGTAGCGAGTAGACATAAACGTAGACAGTGAGTTAATTCGGAGATAAAAGCTTAATTCTTAGACAAAGGAAATAGAACAATGAGATACAATCTCAGACGATAATTGCGAGAGAGTATCTTGCTAAGTAAGTGGTAATAATAAAATATGAGAGCGTACTGGCGTCCCTCACAATAATAACATTAAATATTCCAAAAAAAATAATCATTTTTTACGGTACCGATGAAATCAATTATTTTTTTTTCAAAATAATGAGCATACTACTTTTTCACATTATTTATAGTTCACTTTGGAGTAGTCTACAACGAGTTTTTGTTATTCAGTCAGATATTGATGAATAATAATAAATACTAGTTAAAATAAATAACAAACATTGCAATAGTTTTATTATTATTTTGTTTTTTGCCGCAAAACCAAGTGGCACTTCGGTTGTCTCTCATATGGATGGTATAAATAACGCGACTGTGCGCCCCCTGTGCGCCCTGCATACCATTACAAAAGGTCACGTAAAGTCACTGGGATGAAAGCGAACGTTTTTTTCATTATATGGCACATAATCATTAGTAAACGTATCGGCAAACTTATCAATATGCGGTACCGCTAAATATAGAGTTCTTCATCCGAAGGGGAGATGACTCCTGGCTCCAGTGAAGGCTCCAGTGACGGTTAAAGGTTTTAAACCAAATTTTACTCCAAAAATCCACTGAATAAAACAATTTTTTCTGCTAGATTGAAACAAAACATGTTTACAGAGGTATTACTGCCAAAATAAATTCATTTTACGCAACAAATCTTGAATAAATGAGTAAAAACTATTTCAGCCAATGATGACTTATATGACCATTTGTGAAATTTGGCTCCAGTGGAGTTGTCCTTATATAAAATAGCGCTGGAAACGGCTGACCACACTTTGATTTCTGCACTTAGGGTGGTGCTATTATGGCAAATGGTTTTGCAGCCGTTCTTGTCAGAAGGAGATGGGCGAGTTGACATTTAAACAAAGATAAAGCACCGTATCCGATTTTTAATTTTCTCAAAGGCTCACGCTGCCTTTTTGATATGTGCATTAAGTATAGCTGCTGTATAATAAAAGTCTTCACAGAATATTTCTTTCCATTGAAAAATATTAAACGCACAAGTTGGAACCGGTTAAAGATGCCATTCTATGCAGTTCGACTTGGAAAGAAGCCAGGAGTGTATAATACATGGTAGAGAAGAAAGTAGTAGTAGTATTATTATTATTATTATTATTATTATTACATTACTACCTTTTTACTACTACTATTATCTATTCATCATCATTCATTCATCTAGTTAGTTAGTTAGTAGTATTACTAATGTTGTTATTATTATTGTTTTGTTGTTGTTATATATATTATTATTATAATAATTATTATTAATTACTATTACTACTAAGTTGTTAGTAAGTAATTTACTTTACTACTAGTAGTAGTAGTAGTACAGTACTACTACTAGTAGTAGTAACTAACTACTAGACCATTAGTACTACCTACTACTACTACTACAACTACTGATCACTGTGTATGTATTATATTATATATAATAATATATAATAATAATTATTATTAATTATTACTAATACTTATTATTATTATTTATTTCTTGACAATAATAATAATAAGTTTAACGATTATTGTTAAATAGTATATTTATTATATTATTATCATTTATTACTATTAATTATTATAATATTATTTATTATTATTATTATTACACATTTTTTTAATTATTGAAATGACAACAATAACACAAACTATTATTATAAATGAACTTAACAAGGGTGATTGTATGCAGCAGTTATTATTATTGACTTTGCAAAGGCTTCTGACAAGGTGCACACTCTCTCGTGATCTAGCAAATGCAGATGTATAGTAGGTTTTCCAGCAAAATTTTAGTACAGATCTCCGATTTCTTTATCCACCCAAGGCAGACAGTAGTTTTACAGGGTTTTTCTCTCTGAATATAAGGTAGTAACTTACGGTGTTCCCAAAGGGTCACTTATGGGTCCTGCACCATTTTCGATTTACATCAATGACATTTCATCATCACTATCTTCGACCATCCGTCTATTCGCAGATGGCGCTCTAATGCACTTAACCATATGTAGTCCTGACGCTACGAAAATTTTCCAAAAATATCTACAATTTTGTCCGAGTGGGCCTACAAGTTGACAATGAGTTTCAGTACAAGTAAATGCCCAATTCTCACTTTTGCACATTTACAAGGTGGGCAGGTAGCATATAATTTAGAAGGTGTGGAGCTCACAGAGACCAACGTCTTTAAACATCTGAGGATAAATATTGATAACACCTTCACCTGCGAATGCCATATTAAGAAAAAGTGCTCAGAAGCAAGTAAAACATTGGGCCTCTTGCGCCGAACCCTACATTGTGCACCATCATCAATAAAAAATAGTTGCATACAAAAATCTATGTCGGCCTAAGCTTGAATATGCGTCTGAGTTGTGGGACCCCTTCCTGAACAAGCATGTTGAGGAGTTGGTTGCTGCAGAATATTGGTTGCTGAGTTGGTTCCTGCTGCATGTTGCTGCAGAATAAGGCAGTACCTTTTATTTTAAATATCAGGGGTATATATGGAGTTATTAGCAGCAAAAGCATATTATGGCTTGAATTACTGGCTGCAAGAAGAAAAGATCAAATAATAATGATGTTTTCTAGAATTATGCAAGAACCAGAAAATCCCTGTCGTAGTGAATTACTTAACTTGGTCATAGACTGTTTTAAATATTCTGTACGCAATTCTCGATTGCAGTCTAAACTATTACCGATTACTCTCTGTTCACACTCCAGAACAGGTTTCAAAAGTATTATCCCTAGAACGTCAAGATATATGAGATCCTGATTATATAGTTTAGTTTGTGGCCGTTTAACTATGGTTTTATGTCAATCTCTCCTTTCTTAAGTGTTAAAGGCCTCCACTTCCACTTATTGATGGTCTAAAGGCTCTATTTTAACCCGGACCAGAATTATTAACAATAATAATTATTTTAATTGTTAATAATAATTATTATGATTGTATCAACAACAAGTAACTTGAAATTCAACTGTTTTGTCGACTTTTAATCATGATGATGGTTATGATAATCATCATTATTATTATTTAATGATGACAACAATGATAGACTTGGTTATAGCCATAATGAATAATAGTAACAATAATAATCATAATGTTATATGATTAACCATTAGTAGATTAATCACTATTGCAAATGATTGATCATAGATAATAATGAAAAGGTGAAAATAATATTTTCTTATGATTTAATTATTAGTACAATAATTACTCCTATTTATTATACTTATTTATTAGCTAGTTTATTTCAACAGTTTAAATGATTATAATTATTATTATGTTATTATTATGATTATTAATCTCATCATGTCATCATAATAATTGATGAGTATTAATCTTTAGAATTAATAATAAATAGTGAATAAGTAATTATGTAATATTAGATCATTTTTATACGATGACCATTTATTTTTTTGGAGCAGTAATGACGAATAACAAACATAATAATAGTTGATAGAATTTTTAACTATACCGTTCTCTGTATATTGTACTTATTATTGCTTCGAAATAAAAAAAAATGTTCATTCTCACAAAATTAATATTAAATATAATGGTTGATCGATATAATAAATACATACAATAATGTTTTTATTATCTTTCATATATCAGTTGCTGCTAAAGAATTTTAATCGTTAATTATTATTGTTAGTATTACCAATAATTTTAATAATACTGTTATTATTGGGATGCAATGACTGAGACAGGTATGGTTTTCAACAGAATAGAATGCAAGCGGACATGGAATGAATGTTGATTAGCATGAGAAAAATGACAACTCTGCTATAAAAGAGAATATTTCAAAATTTGCTGCGGTCAACTGAGATATTATTACTATATTCTTACCCGGAGTGGTCTGCTTTGATAAAAATGGGAAATTGTGAATTTTTTTAATGTACTCCAAAACTTTAATTTATGTCGGCGAGATTATATGTATACATGTCCTAGAAGGAATGTCTGAAAATTTTTTCGTTAGCACCTCATCGATATTCATTTTAAGTCTCTCAACGTATGGTTGGAAGCTGTACATTGAAATACGGTCTCAACGTGGCTACACCACATGATGGAAATTGGAATAATGAATATCAAACAGATTCAATGTAGGCACAGTCGTATTGTCTACACTTAGCTCAAAATGTGCGCTGACCAACCTAGATTGAATCCCGCCAAGCTGGTACATTATTTCCAGAAGGCATTTATTCTTGGTCTGTCTAGATGCGTGAAAATAAACTGAATGTGAACGCTTCCTAGAGCTTGTTAGAATAGTAAGGCTTTCCAATTTTGCAATAGAAGCACAGCGAATCAAAAATCCAGCAAGAATAAATGATTTTACATAAACCGAATGAAGGAAATTGATTTTTTTTTAAGGGGTTGGTTTGATATATACTGGTCGACTGGTTAGACATTTTTGAGTAAAATAGTAACAATGCTTTTCAAACTCTTTCATTTTTTTGTTTGCTAGTATTTTTTTACCACAAAACATGCTGTTAATGTAACACCTAGAGCTGAGATAGTAAACTTTAAATATTTTCATCATTTATATGGTATGGCCTTATATGAAAACTTATTTCAAGTTTTGAGAAGTTGGGAGAAAAATTTAGATGAAGATATTGGCCTGAAATTGTACATACTAGTTTGCTTGCTCAAAGCATGTTAACTTCAAGGCTTGAAGAAAAGCCTCATTTCTATCCACATGCACCTGGGTAGAAAATAATAATCAGGATTAGTCATTACATTCAAATGATGGTGTTTTATTATTCTTTTTATGGTTTCTATTTGTTAAAGTCTGCTTGGTATTCTTATTTTTTAACAATTTTTTTCTGCAGTGCAAGCTATAAACAAATTTTATTAACTCTTAAAAAAGACTTGTCAATCTAATTTTTATCAAACCATTTTATTCAGTACATTTCTTTTTCCTGCTAGCAAACTCTCAAATGACATAGTTGAACCTGTCATTGTAGAAAAACCCAATAAATCCGTGTAAATAAATTGCTCAAAGTCTGTTTGATTTTTAGTAGCAAGGGTTCTATAGTTTTAGTGTTCCAATAGTTGTGATTCCACAAGTCGTTGTTGGTTGTGACTATGAAGTTGCTTAATGCCAGTTGACATCAGGGGTTTAAGCCAAATTGGTTAGCTTCCATTCATAGCAACATTCACCTAATGGCAATGTTCTCATTGGGTAAATAATAGTATAGCTGTAATTTTCGTGGTAATTTCAAACTACCTCTAGTATTATTTTTGTTATTACATTGGCTTATTAGTATTGGTTCTTTAGTATTATTTATTTTATTAAAATTTTCCGTGTGGGTTACTTTGCTACAGGTTGATGGATCCTCTTGTTTTCTTGACATTTTTTGCCAGCCGCTGGCAGGGCACAAAATGTTGCTTGAGGCGCTTGTAATCATGCGAGTATAAAAATAAATAAAGCCTGAAAATGCTCCTAAATTTTCAATATTCTCTTGTTTGACATGTGTAGGCATGGGATAATTTCTAGCTAGTATAAACTGCGGAGTGTTGGTTTATGCTTGATTAAGGTGGCATATCAGCGATTGACACGCAATTCACTAATAGGAGTTGTCTTTTCTTCAGTGTCAAAGAGTGCTAAATAGTCCCAACCAAAATACTGAAAATAATCATAAGTTAGTAGCCATTTATTTTCTTTTTAGTGTATTGGAAAGTTGTTATTTATTTACAATCTACATTTCATTTTTTTTTCAATCAAAAAACGTGCAATTCAAATTTGAAAATTATTGTTATTGATGACAACAACAATGCCAGAAATGAAATTCTGTCATTATTTTTTTTTTCACAAACAAATTATAAATATTGACATTCTAATTGTTTTCATATCATTTGATTTAAAAGTACTTTCTTCGACTATAATATTGTTTTAGTTTTTTTTGAGATATTGGCCATTTAAAGTGATGCCAGTTTTAGATTTGGTACTGAGTTTCATAAGCATTTTTACTCTCAGTAGAGAGATGTTAAAATTCTGAAAATCTGCTGAGAATACCTAAAAAATAACTTCTCAAGCAATGTACACTACATTTTTTGTTGAGTTTTCACGTATTAAGTTTTGCATTAGTAGAAACGTTTGTTTTCAAATTACATGCTAGTAATTACAAGTTACTATTACAAGCTTTTTTTCAATAAATTTTATGGTAGTACAGCTTTTGTAAAATTTTACAATTAAAACTTTTAATGCTAAACTCTAAAACCTAGAGAGGGTTTATAGTAAGTTTGCCAGCCATCATTAAAATGTAAGAGCCCCTTATTAAGTGACGTGTTTAGCAATAAATGTGGTTTCAACCTGAAATTCTTATCGACAGCCTGTTAGAGAAATTTTGTTTTGACTGACTGATGCTACTGTGACATCCAATGATTATAGAGAACCCCTACCCACAAATAGCTGTTGTTTAATTGTTGACAAGCTACTGTCACCTGCATTTAAACTGTTTAATTTAATTTCTTCATATCATGTTCTTGAAAATATCAACAAATTGTTTTATACTCTATTACATATTATACAAAAACATTTGGGCATCAGGTAAAAAATACAGGCTTCAGTGTCACTGTTTTTAATCATAGGAATACCAAAATGTCTCATTTTCAAAGTTGATTACTTTTTTATTTGTATTTCAAAAGCAAATCATTCGAATAAGAACTATTTTTGTTCAAAATAATGAACATTTGTCCATTATGACAGGCATACAGAAGTGTTTGTCCAATTCTGTTAGCAAATTGTTGTTTATACTCGCGTTTTTGGCCTTTATGAAAGGCTAGAATTCAAGCACAACATTCCTTGCTGTTCCATAAAATTACGAAATGTAGGCATTTCTAAAATCACATTTTTTGATGTAGCTAGGAGCAAATGCTGACTTCATAGACAGACAATTGAAATATTAGCTTTTATCACAGATTCATTCATTCCAGGTTTGTCGATGCTCATTTGAAGAGTTGCTACAATATCTGTGGCTGCTTTTCCATTGTAGTACAAAGAGTTTGTACGTAGCGGGAACACAATACATTTGTCAAGATTTCATAAACTAGTTTTTTCATTGTAATAAAAACATGCCATCAAGTCGGTATCATACATTCATTTACTGCTACCTCATATGTAAGATTCTAGTTATAAATATGTAAAGGCCAAAGTTTGTGAACGACTAGTCATAGACTGACTTGATCAAAATGTAATAATCTACACTACATACGGAACAGCAGAATGCTAGCTAGGCATTGGTGACTCACTATGGCCATATAGTTGCTCAGCTTAGTGTTTGCCAACTACTGTAGCTTTACAATAAAACCTTGAAGCTGGTTGCAGTTTAAATGGGAGCAGACAACTGACACTTTGATACATCATTTTCAAGTAGCCCTCTAAGTCTGTGAGCTAACAGATAACTTCAACAATACACACCATTAGAATCAGTGTTAAAACACCTATTCAATGCTATTTTATACATTGATGTGATGGTATCACTTGAGTTCATCATGTGAGGGCCGGTGTGTACCTAATAGCAAACCTATCAATAGTCAATTAAAATGCTGACTCAACTAAAATGCTTCCAAAACATCTGAAAATAATTGCAAACCTAATTTTTTATGCTCTTGAAAGTCTGTGTTCAATCGCTATTATTGGGATGCCCTCCTTCTATGCAAGTAAGCCAATTTTTTGCAACTCCACTTTATAACCTTATATAAAGTGTTGCGTTTCGAGAACAAAATTGCGTACAAGTCAGCATCTATTGCGCTTATACTATAGATGAAACTAAAGAGAACACATTTCGTGAAAATTTTTTTTTTCAATCAAACACTAGATTTAAATGAATTAGGTTTAACTCCGCCCTATATCACTGACAGAGCTCCTTTAACACCATACAATTTTAAATTGAATCTAATTTGTTATTACTGTAGATATATCTACTTTTGATTTGGTATTTATGTAGTAAGCTACATATCCTGGGTGAATATCTCGTGTAATGGGGTGTGGTCCAGAATTAAATTGATCAAAAACTAGGGAGATTTTTTTTTCGATTCTTAGCAGATGTTTTGTCCGATTAGGTGAAAGTATGTATTGGAGGGTAAAAGTGTGCTGGTTTTAATCGTTAAAATGAAATTAAACATAAAAATCCTCATTCAAAGAATGTCATCAACAGATCCTTAAACCATCCAACCAATGGGGTTGTGAGTGGAGTTTGTTTGTTTGTTTGTTTGTTTCAGCTGTGCCTCGTGGGCAACCCTAAAGGCGGGTCTCATAAGCAGAGCTTGTGTGAGCAGCACCCTATACCCATGCCCGCCGTTACACCGGCTACTCTTCCGAAAAGGCAGAGGGGGATCTTTTACTAGCCTGACTCCATAGTTATTATGGAGAGTGCAATCAAACTAGGGACCACGTTATTTTTATGCCCATATCCGACCAGGCAGAGCATATAGGAAGCCAAATATCTCGCTCACAGATAACCGTGTTGGGAATCGAACCCCAGATCCTGGATTGAAGTGCAAGCACTTTAACCACTAGACCACACGTGCCTCCACATAGAGAGTGCTGATGTGCATCTAACCAGAAGTGTTCAAACGTTTTATATAAAACAATGTACTAATAAGGAATTATGTTTCAACTAGAATAAACAGGCTATAACAATGTGATTGATATAATTGGTCAACCTACAAAGTTCACAAGGCCACAGCAGATTAGGCTTACAGGATTTTTTAATCACACCAATGTAGCGATAGAGGATAATTATCAAAAATAATCACAATGCGGTCAGCGATTATATACAATCATTGATACACTAGTGTATACGATATACATGGCACCAACGATAATTAAAAAGTATGCCAAACCGCTGATGACACGATAAAACCTTGGTCACACAGGCCAATGATTCTCACATAAGCACAACGCTGATGTGTAAATGGGTTTTCCGGTGTATGTGGAAGAAAGAATACAAGTAATCATGATTAACTATACTATTATTATAAACTAAAATAAAAATTGAAAGTTGTATTCATTTAGAATGATAATAATAACAATAAATCCGTTTTTAAAGCAATTATAAGTAGGTAATCATAATAGTTATTTACAATAGATAAATGGAAATAATTATTATAGTAATTTAATAATAACAATAATAACCATGAATGATTATAAAAACGATCATAAATACTACAATTATAATTACAAATAATTATGACTACAGTAAAAAACTTTTTAATAATAATAACTATAAAAATAATGTTTATAATGGCTATTATGATGATAACTATAATAATTATGAAAAATATAAATCCCTCTTTTTGCAGGTAAATTTCATGCCCCTGTTCTTCAACATAATCTCAAGTTTGTTATAGGGACACGTCATTATAGTGCCTGCTTGACATTGTGGGAGCTGTCTGGAAACAAATTTTCATGAGTTTACTTGATTTACTTATATTTTATACTATGACTGATAGCCACTTCCGTTTGTATGTAGAAAGTTCAAAGGGAGAAAACATTCAATGTCACAACCCTTTTAAGTGTAAAAATTGTGAGATAAACAATGGACTAGAGAACCTAAGAAAATGGTGTGATTAAGATTAGCCAAGCTTCGAAGTAAAAAAGATTTACTACATGGTTATAAAAAAAAACAAGTAATATCCCCAACTCAGCATGGACACTTTTTATGTATACTGCATTCTGTTCACCCATATAATTGTGATGGCGGTGGGTGTGGCTGTCACAACAGTATAGTATATAGGTTCAAAAATTTCCAATGATCAGATGTGCCTAACATGCATGTTATCAATTTGTGCAATGCCACTAGATATCATAGCAACAGCAGCGATCATAGCAGTTATAGGTATCTTATAGCAATCGGTATAAATCAAACTAAGCAAAGAACAAAATTATATTCATCGATCTATGTGGCCATGTTTACATAATCATTTTCTCTCGATCATTTATATTCACTAAAATCAATATGAGAGAACTTTATTTCATCACTCTGTGTGTGTGGTATGATAACAGCTACCATACCTCACCATTGCTCCTGCTTTATATAGTAAATAGCAGTATTACCCATTGTTTTCAAATATCATTTTGCCAGCCCACTCTATTTTCTCCCCACTCTTCTCCAACCTCGCCCATCTTCTCTGCTTCTCATCCTCTACCTTGTTCTATCACAGCTCTATTCCAACCCTGCCCGGCTCTACCCTGTCCATTTCCATCTCTCCCTTCCTCACTCTCTCTTTCCTCTCAATTTGAAACATGACACAGGTGTGCTGCCTACTGGTACACTGCATTCACCACTGAGACAACTAGCTCTCAAAATTAATGTTACAGAAGAACTTTGCAACCTATGCTACTGCAAGGAAGTAATGCTAGTCATGCTAGCAACTCTGACCTGTTTGATTGACACTCCAACCACCGCATATTAGCAAAATGTAACTCTCCATCTACATTTTGTTTAAATTATCAAAACCAATCATCTCCAGTTCGAGAGCAAATACCAAGTTTAAACCTCCGTCATCCATCAATTTTGTCTGACAGAACGTTTTTACAGCAGTTTTCATTTCTTTCAGTTAAGTGGTTGAAGGTATATACATATTTGTCAGATTTGACATTTGAATAATCAAACTCCGATCTTCTCCACTTACATCATTATTATGAAAAAAAAGTTAAATCACAAGTATCTCTGGGTTTGAGAACAAATGGCAAACTCCAACTCATACATTAGACTAATTAAATGCCATAGTTTTACAGCAGCTTTCACTCCTCTCAGGGTTGCGGTTTAGTTATTCATTCAAGTGGAATTAGCAGACAAATGCGCACCCAGACATACAGACCAATGTTTTTCGCATTTATATTCATGTATATAGGTAGAATAATTTCAGTTTCCTTTTACCAGGGGCGAGTGCCAAGAACAGATACTCAAGTTCCCCGGAGCTCGCTACAAGAAATTTGCGACTAAAGATCTGGCCATTGAGTTTATAAATGGTTCTGACCATCCTGAAGCAGGTATTGTAGTTCTTTAACTGTCATTATTGTGTTTATCATTATATGGTGGATATCCATGTTCTGTAGTGGTGTATACCTGAGCCAAACTACCGCCATCGATTGTCATCATCAAATGTACCCAATATTTTAGAAATTTTTTAAAATAATCTTTTAAAGTAAATTTTTTTTAAGCACAAAAATGCAAAGCAAGTTTTCAAAAGATCTGATTTGCAGCTGCAGTGGAAGAAGGTGAATGGGCAGGGCCATGCAAACAAACTCTGATGGAGCTCATTGCATCATGCACCCAGGCTCTTCCCAAGTTTAACTATCTCAACACCCTGCCCGCTGATTTCTCAGAAGTGCAACAGCTTCGAACTGGTATTAATGAGGCCAAAGTAAGTTCTTCTATTGTATTTACGTTTGATCTTCGTTGACATTTTTGTTTGTTCTATGCTTTTGAGTTTTTACTTGCTCCAATTTTGCCGAATATTTTACTGCTAAGTAAATATAGCTTTTGGAGAATAATACTTTGTTTTACTTATCCAAGCAGCACTAGAAGTAGGGACAGAATATGCAATTTTACCTGCACTAAGATATATCTGTATGTAATGTAACTAAGATATATCTGTATGTAATGTAACTATGATATATCTGTATGTAATGTAACTATGATATATCTGTATGTAATGTAACTAAGATATATATGTATATAATGTAACTAAGATATATATGTATGTAATGTAACTAAGATATATCTGTATGTAATGTAA
Source organism: Cryptosula pallasiana (assembly GCA_945261195.1). Classification (NCBI taxonomy): domain Eukaryota; kingdom Metazoa; phylum Bryozoa; class Gymnolaemata; order Cheilostomatida; family Cryptosulidae; genus Cryptosula; species Cryptosula pallasiana. The sequence continues at coordinate 20,106,582 of OX183133.1, read as the reverse complement.
CTAGGATATATCTGTATGTAATGTAACTAAGATATATCTGTATGTAATGTAACTATGATATATCTGTATGTAATGTAACTAAGATATATCTGTATATAATGTAACTATGATATATATGTATGTAATGTAACTATGATATATCTGTATATAATGTAACTATGATATATCTGTATATAATGTAACTAAGATATATCTGTATATAATGTAACTATGATATATATGTATGTAATGTAACTATGATATATCTGTATATAATGTAACTAAGATATATCTGTATATAATGTAACTATGATATATATGTATGTAATGTAACTATGATATATCTGTATATAATGTAACTATGATATATCTGTATGTAATGTAACTAAGATATATCTGTATGTAATGTAACTAAGATATATCTGTATGTAATGTAACTATGATATATCTGTATGTAATGTAACTAAGATATATCTGTATGTAATGTAACTAAGATATATCTGTATGTAATGTAACTAAGATATATCTGTATATAATGTAACTAAGATATATCTGTATATAATGTAACTAAGATATATATGTATGTAATGTAACTAAGATATATCTGTATGTAATGTAACTATGATATATCTGTATGTAATGTAACTAAGATATATCTGTATGTAATGTAACTAAGATATGTCTGTATGTAATGTAACTAAGATATATCTGTATGTAATGTAACTATGATATATCTCTATGTAATGTAACTAAGATATATCTGTATGTAATGTAACTAAGATATATCTGTATGTAATGTAACTATGATATATATGTATGTAATGTAACTATGTGAATGTGTTTGAAATAGGCATGTCAGCGAAGGTATCTTTTGTCAAAGGCCCAGTGATTACATGTTCATCCGAATTGTCCCTGTCTGTTAATTGGCTAGTTTGAGCTGTCTCTCAAGTTCACGACAATCAAAAACTGTAGTATTCATGGCTATTGCTTGGTGTGTACAAGCCGTATCTCTGTCTTATTTGGAATGCGCTGAATTATTTGGCCCAACGCAACACTGTATTTATACTGGTGTGCTCAAAATCATTTATGCTTATCTGACTGGGAAGCATATTAACACCCCAATGGCTTGCAGTAAAATCACGAGTGTTCAGTCATGTCAGCCACAAGGTGTTTCTATTTTTCTATAAACAATTACTGCTACCACCTGTCAAAATAATTTTTTATTAAGTTAGTGGTAATGTTAAATGATCATATTAACTAAATGAAAGTGTATGATATATAATAATTTAAAAAAAATTATAAATAAAATAATTGTAATGATAGTAATTAATAATTATTTATTCATTCATCACATTCCTTGTTATTACTCCGTCAAGTCGACAAATGTTTGTCATAAGAAAAATGGTAGATATCTGCTCATTATTGTAGGAATATTGGTAAGTTTAGTATAGTTGATAGCAACAGTACTTATTATCATAACGATATAACTTTTATCTGATGTAAATTGTTTTTGGAGTTTAATACATACAATATAGGTGGAATATAAAATAAGTATTTTATCCTTGGGTAAAACATAAATGCCACAGCTAGCCGGGTTGCGTTGTGTAATGCCCCAGATTTTGAGCATTACATGGCGTGCCGTTTTATGTATAAATCCAGTTGTATTAGCAGAAGTAATAACTTCAAATAGGCAATGATATGACTTGTATGAGGCATATAAGGTTTATGGAATCATCTTCTCTTCAAGAGTAAGCAATTTCAATAGAGTTGACAATTCCATAGCACTTGTGCCAGGAGGGTTTATCGGCTACAGATGATATATTACAGGCACACTTACTAAAATGTAAGAGCACCCTCAGCAGTTTAATGGATCTAGTCAGTGATCAGCAGGCGTCGTCTGCTTCACTAAAACGAAAAAGTGTTGAACATGAAAAGGGGGAAACATCCACTGCAAAACGCTTGAAAAGTTCCAGTCCTGTTGGTAAGTTATATTTTAGCAGAGTGTGTTGTACAATGTGTCTCATAGCCATCACCACTATATATAACTTATAGCTGTCACCACTATATATAACTTATAGCTGTCACCGCTATATATAACTTATATCTGTCACTGCTATATATCACTAATAGCTGTCACTGCTATATACCACAACTATCACTGCTATATATCACTTATAGCTGTCATTGCTATATATAACTTACAGCTGTCACCACTATATATAACTTACAGCTGTCACCGCTATATATAACTTATAGCTGGCACCGTCATATTCAACTTATAGCTGTCACCGCTATATTCAACTTATAGCTGTCACCGCTATATATAACTTATAGCGGTCACCGCTATATATAACCTATAGCTGTCATCGCTATATATAACTTATAGCTGTCACTGCTATATATATCTTACAGCTTTCACCGCTATATATAACCTATAGCTGTCACCGCTATATACAACCTGTAGCTGTCACTGCTATATAAAACTTATAGCTGTCACCGCTATATTCAACTTATAGCTGTCACCGCTATATATAACTTATAGCGGTCACTGCTATATATAACTTATAGCTACCACCGTGTATAGGACATATAGATATAGCAAAAGCTAATGCCTTCAAATGACTCACCAACGGGTGGTTTGGGGAAGAGCGAGGTCATAACTTATATAGTTGAAAGTGTCTCAGCAGCTTCAATGAACTAAAAGCTGGGAAAGTAATCGTAAGAATTCTGTGAATCAGTGATGTAGTGCTAGTGCTTGTAGTATGACACTGTGTATGCCGGCATGTGAGACCTGACATACCCTAGAGGACTTTAGTTTTCGCAGGATCAAATTTTCGTGTTTTCCGCGGGTGCTGGAAGTAGCGAAATTTAGTTCCAACGGACTTCTTCCCAGCCCCTGTAATAGCAAAATTTGAAAAAAAAATAATATAGGTGATATGAATGGTATCAACATGAACACAGAACAAATAATAATACATTTTATTATTAATGATATATCACAATAATTAAATAAAATATTATTATTATTATAACCATTGTTGTTGTAATAATGAAAATAATAAAGAACAACAAAATGATAATAAATAATAATAAGCTCTACTCTGATTTTGTTTCATACAGAACAACGACTTGGCTCGCTAGCTGAGTCCAAGTTTCTATTTTTCATTGAGGGACTTACAATTACATCTCGCATTCCAGCATTGTTCTGCCCCTAACAGCATGCACTATGTCATGGTCTTCTTCTTCACAGATAAAGAGAGGTAAATATTTTTCCCTACCATTTCATTTGTGATTTATTTTTTGGCACTGCCATACTTTTATTGTCAGATGAGAACATATTGTTGATGTTTAGACAAATAATAATAATAATTATTTTATTTATTATTATTATTATTTATAATAACAATAATGTGAAAAACCGTGTGCGAAAATGTGTACCGTGAATATAATTGCCACGGAACTGCAAGCAAAATGTTTGCCAGCGAACCAATTGTAATCACGGAGGTAGCGAAATTAAACTCTAGCGAAAGTAAAGTCCTCTAGGTATTAGAAGTCGCCCCCCCAGTAGGCATTGGCTTATTTATTTATGCTGTTTAAAAAAATATCAAAGACTGCTGACTACATGTTCTTTCCGAACCATCTTGTTTGGGCCATCTACTATATCTTGGTATGTACTAGAATGTTCTGTTACAGATGACAAGGTACCAGTAGTTTACACAGATGGAGCTTGCTTCCACAACGGTACATCTCGTGCAAGCGCAGGCATCGGCGTCTGGTGGGGTACCAACGATGAGAGGTTTGTCTTGTGTTTTCTCTGGAAGCTTACGTGATGTTCATCGCTGTTTACCCCATACAGTGCATGTTGTGGGTAGTTTGTCTTTTGTACAAAAAGGGTGTGCGTGTTGTAGAAATGTTAGTGAGAAACTACCAGGCAAGCAGACAAATAACAGAGCAGAAATCTATGTGAGTGATAAATTGGTTATTTATTGTAGGCATATACCCGGTAATCTGTGTCATTTGTACACGACGATACATTACTGATATTGCTGTGTATTTCTATCTAATGCCTAGAGTTATCTTCTCCCTGTATGCCATAGCCATGCTTGAGTAAAAAACTATGGAAAACCTGGTTGGAATTTTATTTCATATTATAATAAGAATTATTATTTTTTTTGTAAATCATGACCAATCCTCTAAAATAGCAGAGTTATGTGCATATGGTATTCCTTTGGTAGCTGTTATGTCAGTTATTTATTCTCTCTAACGATATTTCGATTCAGCAACAAAAGTAGCTTTTTGCACTTTATCGATAGATGGAATAAATTTAAAATTGCTGTTAATAGGAACCTGTTAGGAGTAGGTTTCGTTGACCGATGCACCCGGAAATGTTTTAGTCGATCATATAACTTATCATAAGAAATTGCTACTAGCTTATTTATTTATTTATTTTGACACTTCTACAGAAAGTAATTGGGCAAGTGGCCCGTGACAAAATACTGACAAATTTTTCAGGTTAATTTTTTTGAGCAAAGAATATATTTTGGTTAGGGGCTAAAACTTGCAGAAACTTTGCCGAGTTTGCCAACGCTACTCTAGTAGCAGTAGTAGTAACAATTATATTTACTAACTATGATATCTAACTCAATACAAAAATCTAACACACAAATCATACCCACTTTCCGATTGTCATTTTATATGTGAGCGTAACATGCTCACCTGTTACTGTAATGAGAATGACATACGGTGTAAAGGCTGCTCCACACGGCGACGAAACGAGGACGAAACAAACTGGCCGAAACGAATAGTTTTTCGTTTCGGTGCATTGTTAACGAAATTTACTTCACACGCGAACGAAACTGCATGTAGCCGATCAACGACAAACAACTGCCAGCCAATGACAATACACGAATTGTAATAACAACTGCCGCCAATCATAATAATAGTAGTATTCAATACTAGTAGTTCTTCTACTAGTTCTTCTGTACGGACAGCTTCCAGATATTCGCATTTAGTTAATTTATTGGTAAGTAAACTTAATTATTTATCAACTGGTTATCATTATTACTCACTCACCGGGCTAGTAATTTTATAAGTGCTAGTGTTCTTTTTAATTTCTAATAATAAATAATGATGATGAATCATTTGTCATTTTGTTGCAGTAGGCCCAATTTTTATTAAAAAATTAATTAACTGTACTGTAATAATAATTATTTTAATAATTATAATAATTTTTATTATAATAATAACATCATTAGGCAAATTTAATAACAATAATAATAAACAACTGCCAGCCAATGGTAGTATTCAATATAATACTAGTAGTAGTAATAATAATTATTATAATAATAATAAATTTTAGTAACACGTGCTGTGTTTAGCGCCACGAACGCAACATGGACCAATGAAGTTACGCCTTGTGTGGCCAATAGCAAAATGCAGAAAAGACTTTTGACCAATGATCGAATAACGAAAAAATGCCAACCAAGCACTGCTAGGTCTGGACAAAACGTCACCGCAACGCTACCGAAGTGCCGGTAGGGCTTTCGTGGGGCAAATTTATATTCTTTACGAAATTAATTTGACATTTCATCCTCGTTTCGTCGCCCTGTGGATCAGCCTTAACTCAGGTGTTAGTTTTTTGTATTGATTTAGGTATCACAGTATTATTGATAGTAGTTCCAGCCCAGCATAGTAGTAAGTATTGTTCAATTATTAATATAATAATTTATTATTACCAATAGCTTACTAATTATTATTAATACTATTCATTGCTGATGTAAACATAGTCTGCTACTGTTGTTGTTGTTTGCTGTTCTGCAGGGGTTGAATGTTGTTGCAGCTATTAGGAAATATCATTGTTTATTTTTCCACCACTCCTCTTGCTTTCACTCAGTTTTTTTTACACATTTGTATGGTGGCTCATAACGTTAGACGGTTTCGTTTTCAAAGCGTATGAACGGATTTGAAATAGTCCAGACGGTTTGCAAAGCGTCTTTTACATTGAAAATAATTGGGTAATTGTAGTAAAATAGCCCAAGAAACTATGTTTAAAAACGGGCTTGTTGGTTATAATAAATTAGTTATCGGCCTTAGCAGTTGCAGGATTAATGCTATAAAACTGTATTTCCTGTCCAACAATTGTAAAATCTGCAAACCGTATAGTTGCGTTGCAAATAATTCAGACGGTTTAGAAATGATCCAGATGATTTAGAAAATTACAAACCGTATGGACGCTTTAGAAAGAGTATGAACTATTTACAAACCGTATGAATTATTTTGAAATAGTCTGAACTGTTTTAAAATAGTCTAAACTATTTTGAAATGGTTGGAGAAATTTGCAAAGCACATGGCTTTCGAACCAAAAGCGATCGTCATAATTTTATTTATAGCCTCTATATAACTTTGTCAACATAGACGTCGATCAAAAGACATAGAGCAAGTTAATTAACTGTATAAAAATGTTGTTGAATATAATCTCTAAAATGAATTTTTACATTTACAGTTAGGTTGTATTTATTATTTAAAATAATTTAAAGCAAATAATATTTATTATATCAAAAATTTTATTTATTTCTCTAGAAAAAATTCAACCGTTCAGTGTTTAGGAGAAACATTGTCCATCATAAATGGACTGTAGATCTATGACCAATAGAGCGAACCAGCAAATCGGCTCGGATTTACTAAGTTCACAAAGCGTTCAGAAGTTTTTGCAAAAGTTCAAATTATTTCAAATTCGTTCGAACGGTTTGGAAAGCGTTCAGACGTTTTAAAACACAAAAGACAAAACGTTCTGAGCCACCATACATTTGTCTGATAATATCGATTCAGCTCATACAGAGTTTTGTTTGAGTATTTTAGACAAAATTTATTATACTGATTAAAACCTGTTATATTATTATTATTTTCTACTACTGAAACGTGTTAAAATTCTGATCACCAACGGATATTGTGATACAACTTATGTTAAGAGAGGTAAAATCATATAAGAGGTAGTTTCGGTCACAAGAAAGTCTGCATGGATCATTCCTACTAGATCCCTATTACCAATTAAAATGGTTGATTTACTAGTTTGCAATCTATTTGCACAAAGGCTTAAAATTTTTTGGATATTTTCTTTCAAATGCTGGAAAGGCAACCAATAAAAAATGATGGCTTTTGTAAATGGCAACATTGAAACTTCTACTTCACTGAAATAATGCATTTGTTCTACACTACATCACAGTACACTACATCACACTACACTACATCACAGTACACTACATCACACTACACTACATCACAGTACACTACATCACAGCACACTACATCACACTACATCACAGTACACTACATCACAGTACACTACATCACAGTACACTACATCACACTACACTACATCACACTACACTACATCACAGTACACTACATCACACTACATCACAGTACACTACATCACACTACACTACATCACAGTACACTACATCACACTACATCACAGTACACTACATCACACTACACTACATCACAGTACATCACAGTACACTACATCACAGTACACTACATCACACTACATCACACTACACTACATCACACTACACTACATCACAGTACACTACATCACAGTACACTACATCACAGTACACTACATCACACTACATCACACTACACTACATCACACTACACTACATCACACTACATCACACTACACTACATCACAGTACACTACATCACACTACATCACAGTACACTACATCACACTACACTACATCACAGTACACTACATCACAGTACACTACATCACACTACACTACATCACAGTACACTACATCACAGCACACTACATCACACTACATCACAGTACACTACATCACAGTACACTACATCACAGTACACTACATCACAGTACACTACATCACACTACACTACATCACACTACACTACATCACACTACACTACATCACACTACACTACATCGCACTACACTACATCACAGTACACTACATCACAGTACACTACATCACAGTACACTACATCACAGTACACTACATCACACTACACTACATCACACTACACTACATCACAGTACACTACATCACAGTACACTACAGCACACTACACTACACCACACTACATCACAGTACACTACATCACAGTACACTACATCACAGTACACTACATCACACTACATCACACTACACTACATCACACTACACTACATCACAGTACACTACATCACAGTACACTACATCACAGTACACTACATCACAGCACACTACATCACACTACACTACATCACAGTACACTACATCACACTACACTACATCACAGTACACTACATCACACTACACTACATCACAGTACACTACATCACAGTACACTACATCACAGTACACTACATCACAGCACACTACATCACACTACACTACATCACAGTACACTACATCACAGTACACTACATCACAGTACACTACATCACAGTACACTACATCACAGCACACTACATCACAGCACACTACATCACACTACACTACATCACACTACACTACATCACAGTACACTACATCACAGTACACTACATCACACTACACTACATCACACTACACTACATCACAGTACGCTACATCACAGTACACTACATCACACTACACTACATCACACTACACTACATCACACTACACTACATCACACTACACTACACCACAGTACACTACATCACACTACACTACATCACAGTACACTACATCACACTACACTACATCACACTACACTACATCACACTACACTACAGTGGTCAACGAGCCTTTCTATTACACTATTTTGGCTACAGTAAACTACATTGTACCCTTGCACTCACAGCTAATGACGTCTTTGACTTATCATGTTTATCCATTGTTGACTGCTTCTGTCTACAGGCAGCATGTAAAGCAGTCCAACAAGCCGTAGATCTGAAATACTCGAAGTTGGAGATACGAACAGACAGCCAGTTCATGATTAACTGTGAGTGAATCTTTGTGTCGCGTCAGATTTACTTTTAGGGCAAGCCTAGCCTAGTACAAAACTTGGCAGTATGTGATGTAAAGTTAGCCATGTTGACCACGTGGTAGTAGGTGATGTCAGCTGTGTGTGTTATAAACAATCTAAAGGCTGGTTCACATTAGGCATTTTCGGATCAAGAACGTTCATGCCAAATTGGGAAAAATTTTCATTTTTCGGCGAGTACAAAACCTGTTTTTTGGAACTCAATGCTGAACGGTGGTTCTACTGTTCAGGGGGTTGTCCACCCTATGACGTTCTTGATCCAAATGCGTAGATTTATCCTATAATAAATATTTTTGCAAATAATGAGCCCTTTTACGTTAACTACAATAACAAGACAAGAGTGATGAGGCCTCAAGTTTTATTTCGAACAATAATAATAAATTATAACAAGTCTTGAAGCATGTCGAAATTATTTTTGGACACATTTACTGAGTATGGTGGATTAAAATAAAATTATAATAAATAATTATATTATAACGAAAAGGCATGATAATTATTATTACTAATATTACTGTTATTCAAATGATATCATCATTAATATTATTATAAGTTGCTATAGTTTTTTAATTGTTTTATTATAATACTTTGGTTAGTAAAAAAACAATTATTCAATTGTTTAATAGCCAAATAGCATCAACTGATAATAAACATTGTTAAAAAATGAAAATTAGTAAAACACATAGTGGTTGGTAATAATTATCAAAATGATTATTATTTACTTTTTGTTTTATTTTTATAATATATAGCCAAAAAGCTGTCACCTTACCAGGATGCGTCTTTTACTATACACTGCGACAATAGAAAAAAAGAAGATAACTCCGATAAAATAAGCTTTCGATTTTGAACGTTCATGCATAGAAATTATGCCAGGAACGAACGTCAAAATTGCATTCGGAAGCGCATTCCCATGCCAATTTTTTCAGGCTTGGACGTTCTTGATCCGAAAATGCCTTTTGGTCACTGACAGTCCCTGATGGATCACTGACAGTGTCACTGATGCATCACAGATATTATGTCCACATTATCATCATTCAACATCGAATGCAGCCTACTGACAATCGGGAGCAAGTGATGCTATCACTTACAAAAACGCGTTCACAATAAGCTCGACCTATAAGTCATAACTAATAGAATTGTAGTTGAGTAGTAGCGACTAGCAGTCAGTGATTAACCGTACTATAGCAGCAATTTCAACTGGTATATCTACAAATTATAAAATAACTATAGTACAATTTACACTGACAGTTATTTATTGTTCATTTCTCTTCACCATTTAAAACAAAAATAGTAATAACATTGATTGAAGTGAGTGTTAATGATAAATATTATTACAATTCTAATTAATAATGTTGTTTGCACTTAATTTTTATTATTTTTTTTAAGAAGTTTTAACAACAGTGAATCTCAATGGCTTAACTATTAAAAAAGTCACAATTGGATGTCATCATTATTAATATTTATATGCTGCACTCAGTTGATAGCAATTATCATAAATTATCATAATAATCGCTGTTACATTACATTCTTTCTATTTTTCTTATAATTTTTATTATTAGATTTTATATTTGATGATAATTAATAGTAATTTAATGATAGTTAACAATAATGATGATAATAACAACAATAAGCGCCTTAAACAATAAATATGAAAAAAAATAAACAATCATTTCATTTTAGTCAATAAATGAGTAGCAAAAAAAAATAAAAGACCAACGACAAGTAGTTACTGTATTATTTTAGTTAAGATAAATCTCACATCTCTTACCTGGTAAACTATAGGCAATGGTGAGTAGATATTGTCTTTATTTTGAGCCTCAGTAAATTTGCTTTTTGAACATCATAACGTATGAAAATAAACCAATAAGAAATCGATAATGAATTATTATTTATTTATTTATCCGTAGTTGGGTGAAGCATAAGAAGTTATAACAATTAGAGCGGTTAAATTTTTGTAGGTTAACTTAGACCTATCGCTGACAAACGGCATGCATTTGTTCTCGTTGCAGTAATGCATCGCCGTAGTTACACCGTCATCGGAAAAGTTTGGCACTTCCAAACTTTTCCGATCATACTGCGCTGCTACGGCGACAACGGTATTCCATGTTTGCCTTGGCGGAAAACCATCGGCGATATCGCCATAACAATGTGAACCAGCCTTTGGGTGATCTTGTGAGTGATTTAGAGCATTGGTGTGTATTACAATTACTGGGTGCATGCATACAGGTATGACTAAATGGATTTCTGGCTGGAAAAAGAATGAATGGAAGCTGAGTAGTGGTGGACCAGTGAAAAATGCTGAAGAGTTGTCGGAGCTGGACAAACTCTGCAGTCAAATAGAGGTTATATGGGTGAGTGTGTACTAGTTACTAGTAAATATGACTGTGTGTACTAGTTACTAGTGAATGAGACTGTGTACTAGTTACTAGTGAATGAGACTGTGTACTAGTTACTAGTGAATAAGACTGTGTACTAGTTACTAGTGAATATGACTGTGTACTAGTTACTAGTAAATATGACTGTGTGTACTAGTTACTAGTGAATGAGACTGTGTACTAGTTACTAGTGAATGAGACTGTGTACTAGTTACTAGTGAATGAGACTGTGTACTAGTTACTAGTGAATAAGACTGTGTACTAGTTACTAGTGAATGAGACTGTTTACTAGTTACTAGTGAATGAGACTGTGTACTAGTTACTATTGAATGAGACTGTGTACTAGTTACTAGTGAATAAGACTGTGTACTAGTTACTAGTAAATGAGACTGTGTACTAGTTACTAGTGAATGAGACTGTGTACTAGTTACTAGTGAATGAGACTGTGTGTACTAGTTACTAGTGAATGAGACTGTGTACTAGTTACTGGTGAATGAGACTGTGTACTAGTTACTAGTGAATGAGACTGTGTACTAGTTACTAGTGAATGAGACTGTGTACTAGTTACTAGTGAATGAGACTGTGTACTAGTTACTAGTGAATGAGACTGTGTACTAGTTACTAGTGAATGAGACTGTGTGTACTAGTTACTAGTGAATGAGACTGTGTACTAGTTACTAGTGAATGAGACTGTGTACTAGTTACTAGTGAATGAGTCTGTGTACTAGTTACTAGTGAATAAGACTGTGTACTAGTTACTAGTGAATGAGACTGTGTACTAGTTATTAGTGAATAAGACTGTTCTATCCAGCCTCAGTTAAATCTAGCTATGTCAACATTAAATAATTTTAAAATTTGAACAAAGATAAGTTTGTCTAATATTACTTTGATGCTGGAGGCTTGCCTTGCTTTAAGAGCTTCAAGCCCAATAATTTCCAATCAATCATTGCAGGCTACTACAATATTGTTTTGCTTGGTTGTTGTGATTTATTATGTTATATAATACTGTTAGATCTTACAGCGCTTATTCCTTTGTTAGACTTGATATACTATCGTACTCCTGATTGTATTAATGTGTGTAAATTTATCCAAAAAATAATAATTTTACATTCTGCTTGTAAATTTTTTCCGTAGGTGCTTAGAAATAACTCTTTCTAATTGCCATATCATTGTTATCACTTAACTTTGTTCACACTGCAGACGCATGTGAAAGGTCACAGTGGCATCGAAGGCAATGAACATGCTGACAGACTCGCTAATGATGGAGCTAGAAAACAGTAGCAGGGACAGGCCACTCCACAAGACCAATCGTTGACACTTATGTCACTCTGTCATCTTATACATACAATAAATAATGTAAATACAACATTTGCTATATTATTATGTTTCACGAGGAGAATAATCAGATACTTGTTCATTAAGTTTTAATTACTGTATTTTTGTGAAATAACCAATATATATTATTAATGAACTTGTCTCATATAGTTATATAGTGGACTGCGGTGAAGGTTTCTCCTGACCTATATGTTGGTCAGTGGCAATGAAAAGTCTGCTGCTAGAGGACTCACTGGTCATACTGCTAGATGAATCTAGTTTGTTGTACACTGTACATGTTGTAATACTCAGGCAGAGTGGGCTGGGGCATTTCGTTATGTAAAGCTTCGGCCATTTATCTGCATTTGACTTCATTGATTATGCCCTGATGATTGAGTTGCTGCGATTGATTCAATTCCGGCTGAGTGAGGCACTTCCAATCGGTTTAGGAGGCAATTTCTGATGAACCCCGCGTATCACGTCTACAGGTGTTTTTTTCAAAAAAGTACATAAATAAATGTTTATTTTTCAAGGGATAGTTGCGGAGACTGCGAAATGGCAAGTGGTATTGCAGAGGGAAATTATCTTTTTCTGTTTGTAATAACCAATATTAAGAGGACACAACTTCTAATCTAGAAATTGCAACATCGTTTATTATCTAGTTATAGTAGTTTCAAAGTCGCATTCCCTTCCTGGGTGAGGTTATGCTACAGCATCCACACTATAAGCTAACTGATATATGTAGCTTAGGTAGCCCATTTATACTCCAAAGCTTTTGACTATTTTTGAAAAACTACAAATAAAAAACAAAACTTGCTGATGATGATGTCATTTCACACCAAAGACAGACGCGTATTCTGCTGAGGTACTCATGGCTAGAATTGCTTATGAGTCTTGTTTATACCCTTGAAGTAGTATTAGCTTTAACAACACTTCTATCTATAATGGTAGGTATATATACAGTTCCTGAAGTGATCATCCCCTTTAACATGTTTTATATGGGTTCACCTGATGACTAGCCAAGACAAAACATACAAAACCATTTGATGTGCTACCATGTATTACTAGAAACGGCTTCCTTATAAACCAAACACGAATGGAAGTTGAAGACAGGAATAAAATAAACACCAACTAGCAAAAAGAAACCAGCACAATTTCCTTCTACAGTCCTTGTAGACTTATTTAGTGCAATTTGATTTGTCACAGTTTTGTATTTTCATTAATTCAGACATTTACAGCGAAACTTGTTCCAACTCTCATTGTTTCGTTGTTTTCTGGTTTGACATCTCCCTCACATCTGTCTCCATCTACTCTTACTGCCTTCCCTGTAGTAAGAAGCTGTTCTATCATTTTCCGCTCTTCTTCTTTAAGTTCTCCTTGTCTAACTGCTTGACCTACTTCTCTGCATGTTTTAGACTGTTCCTCCTTCATTTCTTCTATACAACCACCTTTGGCTGCCTCCGCGGCTCTTGTACTTCTCTGTCCATCAGACCCCTGTTCTTTGGTCCCAACAGCAGTTGCACTATCTCCTTCTGACTTGGCTTCACCAACCTCACTCTTATCTAGATCTACATCATCAAAGCAGTCTGGAAACCTGTCTGTAAAATCACAGTTTTGTGTTGTAGAACGTCATAAGTACTTGTATAAAAAAAGTTTCCTTAGAATAACAACATCTATACTTTCTTACCTTCAATAGATTTTGCAGCCTTAGTCAAAAGCTGAGCATTTTTTGCCAATGTGTCGTACCAGGGCCGTGCAAACTTCATCAAATCATTTCTATTCCTTGTAGCCTCAGAATAAACTTCAGCAGGTAGTGAGTTCTTATGTTCCTCCTAAAATATTGAAAAGATATGAAAGCTTGACTAAAAAATAGTTTTGAAGCAACTGATAATTTTTGTTTGTTTGTCAACCTTCCGTAAGTTTTAATCTGGTTATACTCACAAGTATCGAAAACAGAGTAGAATAGCTGGTTATTGCTTTCTCCACAGCAGCTATAGCCTGTATCTACAAATAAGTAAGGTGTAATGAACATGGTTATAAATGTTCAGAACCAAAGTGAAGCAACTGCAACCTTTTTGGATATTATACAACTTACGTCTGTCAAATATATGGATCCAAAATACTTGCTGATGTGGGAAGCAAAGAAAAATATTCGACTTCCTAGCAAACCCAAAACAGTAGATAGTGACATTTGATAAAATCATTCAACCCCTGGCGGTTGACTCGAACCCACAATCCCCTGCTTAGGAGGCAGATGCCTTATCCATTAGGCCACAGAGGCTGAGACAGCAAATGCTAATGTGATTTGTGAGAGAAAAATAAACTGGGCCAGGGCAGTAATAATCAAGATTATATTAAATGATGAAACCAATGAATAATTTATAACTCAATTGTGGATAGTAGGCTTCCTCATCTTTCTACATATGTTTGCTAGGCCCACCCTCAAACTGTTAACTGCATATTTGTTGAGCAGTGCAAATTATTATGAGAGTTGTCTTCTTTTATTATCGAGTTGTCATCAACATACCGAGCTACCCAGAGCAAGTACCTTTGAAATAGAACTAGTTTTTTTAATAATTATGTCTAGAATTATCAAACTAATAATAATAAAATAATAAACACCAAACACCACTAAATGTAAAGTAGTGTAACATATAAGCATGCTCCTCACTTCTACCAGTACCTTCATGTACGTACCACAACATGATACACTCATCGATATGTTCGATAAAACATTCTCCATTCTATCAGTGTTATGTTGTAGGCCACAAAACACAGCTGATCGTATTAAATTTCAAACTGAAAGTGTCAGTAGTTGAGAATGCGTTGCGGTAGGACGCATTGCTGGACTTTATTGTAACATGACGTTATAGTGCACGACCATCGCTGTATACAACAAAATGCATATTGTATGCTGTAGTACTAGTAATGGTACTAGCTCTGAATAGACCACTACTTACAGGAACAAAAATATGTTTGTCGAAGAGATATGTTACTAGTCAAAACAGATTATACACAGGTTCCTGATAAAGCGTGGCTTCTATGCATTGCAAAACCCAATAAGCGCAATGAGGTAATGTGACTTGTGTGCTAGCTGTGTAGACAACTTGCGGTTACATTGCTGTGTTTATGTGAAGTATACAAGTTTTTGTATTTTGTTATAGATAACAAAAGAAAAGTGTTGGATGAGATGGTGGTCTAGTTATACAACACATAAATATAGCAGCAGGTATTACATCATAACAATCTAACGGATAAATAACAACTCATGTAACCTAACAATAAAATACACATAGACAGAGATGTTTGTTTCTGTAATTGAGTACAGAAGAACACAAAACAATAAAGTATCAGTCAACCAGAAACCTTGTGACCGGAGAGAGAGAGGAGGGTAGAGCCTAAACGCATAAAACTGAGTACTTTTGTATGAACCGAATACTCAGGTTTCCATCGGCACTCAAACACAATGCATCAACTATCACTTCCTGTCTCCTCAAACACCAAAGATCTAAACTAACGGACACTTACATTAAAGTACACAAACCCGTTATCCAATCCCTACCACCAACGATTCACTTAACACTCCAACCCACAGGCAGCCATCTTCTCAGGTAGGAGTTGCTCAGCACAACAAGCTTTGTACTTGTCACAATCTTTTGAAAAAATGACCCTTTCTCATTCGCTGAATTTTTTTTTGAAAATTTGATTCACCCTATGTGGAGTCATTAGAAGAAGAGTTTCAGTGAGGGGATTGGGGTGATTTTTAGTGACTCCTGATGACTGTAACAAGAACCTACAATTGGAGAATAGATGAATCTGGTATAAGGGCTTTTCAACTTCATTTTGGCACTAAACACCACTTTCCTGGTATAAATCGTTTGGCATTAACAGCCATTCGCAAACAAATTTTTGGGACTTTTTCAATGCTTCAAATAGCGTTGCTCTCTACCCGATGTTTGCTCTAGCTGGCAAATAGGTATTCTCCTTTCTCTTAAGTGTGGGTGATGTCTCTGCCTGCTAGGAGTGTAGCCAACAGAGGCATAGGGGCAAATTTCGTACTCAGCTCTCTGGTTTCTACAAGTTTCACAAGATTTGGTTAAAGACTTTTGGACGGTTCACTTAACCTTTCCAGAAATTGTGGGATTGCTCCTTCAGCTCATCTGATGTCGGCAGCCTGTGTTTATATCTATGCCCTGTTATATGATTATGCAATCAAGCTACTCTTTTGCTGTCAGCCCCAAAGGCTGACAGATTATGTCACAAAGAGCTATTATGTAATCCATTTTATATATCAACTGGCTGAACCTCACTGTAAAGCAGAGCAGGAGAACAGCTCAGTCAGGCCCTATCTTGAATAAAAGGATATTGTAACGGATTTCAGTCGGGTTTCTATGAATATCCACTATTCTTGAGTATTATGCCTCTCTCCAGAGGGAAAACTATGCTGCTCGACAGTAACAACTAGGTAAACACAGCTGGATCATTCCGCATAGGCAGAGCCCACGGATAACACAAACAACACAATGTATGGTTTGAATATTGGCTTTATTCCTCAACAACCAAAGTCCTAGGGTGGCAATCCACTAGGGTTAGGTTAGGTTAGCCTGTGGTCTTGATATCTGCAGATATGAGGAAGGGTATTTCCAGTTCCTGTCCTAGAGCAGGATCCTAGCTGGTTTTGAAGGTCCTCTGCTACGGCGGCCATCTTTGACCGGCCCTGAGTCACCATACCGGGTCGGTAGGGGTCAATACTGGCCCTGCAGGGGTCAATACCGGCCCTGCATACTGTGCTAACGGCACAGTAAGACTTTCCACTTGCACAGTATCTTTCTGATAGCTGTGGGTGAAGTACTAGCGCACTTGGTGTGGAGATAAGTGTAGTAAACACCCAGTTTACTACTGTCATCCATTAAAACCTACCACAATATGAATCCTCTATTTTACTACTTCTTGATCACAAACTTTGAAAGATACCTGCTCTGCAATTGCGTAGTATGACATAAGGGTTGCCGGCCTGTAAAGGCCTAAATTTCCAGACGATCTACTACCCAGCTAGTCTGCCTATGCTGGACTGGCATTGCTAGAATCAGTTTAGTGGCCATACAAAGTCGGCAGCCTTAGAGCTAGTACAGATGAATGCTACCAACAACTCGTTACCCTACCCAGAAATCCTGTACAATACTGTAGTACTAATAGCCATCTATCAGTATATTATATAAAATAGTGCGTAGTTGATTTTGGAAGAGTTATTGTAAGTTTATTGTAGTTTGTTGATGATAAAATAACTTCTTTATCAATTGTATTCCTTAATAATTGTCCAAAATATTAATTGCCCGCAGTAGATGTTAAAGAGCCTTACTACTTGATATATCATATATTTATATGGTATATGCTTATTTGGCGTGAATGATAATATTGCAGTGTATTTTAGCGTCTTGCTACTTCAACGCTAAGGTTGTTACCGGACAAACAGCTGCCTGCAGGCACAACAAGACAGTCAGCCTCTCAAGGCCTGACAATAGACAGTCGACCTCTCCCCAGAGGTGACCCCGTGCCGGGATGGCACTTGCAATTAGTTGTAAAGGAGTACCCTTGACCTTGACAACTGTAACGAGCCCTCGGCTCAGATATACACTCAGTGCTTTGAGTAGTATAAGCATTTATTCTTGTAAAAATAAATAGTGGCACACAATGGCAACCAGTCGTAATGCTGTACTGTATTGCAATGCAATGGACTGAACAGGAAGTGACAGGAAATGTTCGGCCTAGTTTGCCAAAAGCTCCAATCACGCATAAGAATGACAAGAGTTGACCAATAACAATATGTAGAAAAACACTAGCCAATGATAAATAGATAGATGTGTTAAAGGAAACTGGTGCCAAGAAGTGAGGGGCGGATATATGGTCATTCCAACCAGTAGTAGCTTGGTATTCCTCTGTCCAACAGTTTTGGTCTTTTACATTCTCTCTCTCTTAGAAGTCCTTGGTCTATATTTCTTCCTTCAGGCTAAGGCAGCCATCTTGCTGCCGTCCTGACATGGTTACCCAGGGCCGGGGTAGCAATTACCCTGTGCCGGTATAGTTAGATATGCTTTTATTGCCTATTTAAAGCAATGGAGTGACTGTATAGAAACCGAACTTGTTCTATTACTTATTTAAAAGGAGTGCCTGTTGGTAGCAACCATCAGGGGGACCTTACAAAGTAGTGGTCACTTATGGTGGTGGGTAAAATCCACTACAATTGTGCACTACTTTCAATCACTACATTAATATTTATACTGTGTGACCACATCACTGCATAGTAAGGAGATGACACAACACTTTAGAAAAATTGATCATATTTTTTCTTATATAAATTTTCCTAAGTAATCCTTTCATTGTAAGAGTGCATAACTTCCACCTTGACTCAACAACACTAGTCAGCTTTTTACACTGTTCAAAGCTAACCGGCTTTTTACACTGCCCAACCCCAACCAGCTTTTTAAAGCTGAAGGCCTATAAGTTCTGAGGGAAAACATTCTACTTTCTTTTGTACTGGTTCCAGCTAAGCAAGAGGAAGGCAATCTTAAGGTACAGTAATTTGTTTCTTTGCTTTGTATGCAAAAGATAATTTAAAGTTTTATAATTCTTACATCCGCAATACTTTATTTGGTGGTGCTCCACTTGATAATGCAATTACTAAATTTCTTTAGTTTGCTGGTAACGTCATA
This sequence comes from Cryptosula pallasiana, assembly GCA_945261195.1. Classification (NCBI taxonomy): domain Eukaryota; kingdom Metazoa; phylum Bryozoa; class Gymnolaemata; order Cheilostomatida; family Cryptosulidae; genus Cryptosula; species Cryptosula pallasiana. Next base: position 20,087,189 of record OX183133.1, on the reverse strand, counting down.
TCTGTTATCTGTTATTTATATGTTAATTCTGTTCACCGTCACTTTCTAAAAGTGTCCGCCGCTCTGCTGTTGGGTCTTCAAACTAGGTTGTTTTTACCTGAGGTCTCGGTTAAAAGAAAAATTAGTCATGTGAAAGTATACACATTGCAAAATCGTAGTGTTATATAGAATACAGATACAATATTTGCTTACATTAATGTAAATAGCTCATGCATCAGCAATTTCAATGCTTTAAACTTTGCTTCAAAGCTTTGAACTAACAATTTGTTTCCTCTATAAAATTAGGTAACCCATTGGGTATTTAAAAATTGTAGTACCCATTCAAAGAATCTGACAGTCTGACGGCACACTATGGGTGGGAAAAACTCCAAATCAAAACATCTGGTCAATGGGTAAGATAATGTTATGAACCATTTTTATGTTCATACTCGCCAGAGAATACTCACTTCAGAAGAGTTTAGTCATCTCAAAGCTTGCTAGTTGTTTATTAACAGACTATTAGCTTGATTTACTCTTTTCTGTTCCTTGAAGTATAATGAAAAAACTGTTTAAAACTCAAAATCTATTTTATAAGTGATTGTGAGCCCCTGCTGACTGAAGATGGTCTAAAATCTGAAAAGGTAGAAAGTGGGATAGTTAGCGATGAGCAGAAAAAAGAGTGGGCTGCTGAGCCTCCAATAGAAAAACAAGCTGCCACTGAGGAGTGGAACAAGGTAAGCAGTTCATGTGTCTAACCAGACCTTCTGTCAAGCAACGGTAGTGAGTAGTGGAACTTTTTAAGCTATGAAGGAAAGAAATGTTTTTGTCAACTTGAATTTTGTTAGCAAAAGAATAGATTTATTTATTTTGTTATAAAATTTTCATATATTTAGCGATAACATTTTCTTCTTTCCTTGTTTTGTGGGATTGGTATCGATGTACATTTAGTTTTGTACCTTGCAGTAGTTCGGTGTTGGTAATTGCTGATGCATTTGTCGCTGCCAGGTTTACGTTGAGTTTGAGCTGAATTTTGCACGAAGCCACCAAAAATTGATGTTTTTCCCAAAAATAATTATCAATTGGTATTTAAAGAACAATTTGCTACAATGCTGACTGTATTTATTTGTATAACTGCTGTAAATCACTTTGCAGTGTAAAGAGTTTCCTCCGGATGAGTACATGGATTACCTTCACTATACTGAAAATGAGTTGTATGAGATCAGCGAAAAACTAATGTGTCTTAACAATATAGTGACCAGCAATCAGAATTCAATCCAGGAAGTGGTGGATCTTTTGAAGAGCAGCGAAAGCAGTGGTTGGGGTAATTCAGGTAATATTATGCCTTATTATTTGGTTTGTGAATCTATCAAACACCTGCTAATAATATATATGTATATGCTCTCATTTACCATTTCACCACCTCTAGAGATACCATATGTATCACCACAAGTATACAACATGTATACTGCCACATGAATAATTTTCTTACCACCCTCTGGTAAGAATTGTAACCATTTCTTTATTAAACTGAGCGTCCCCCATACTTGGTCAAATTACAAAGCAAATGGAGCATCAACTTGACCCAAAGAAGTAACAACGATGCCGACCTGATCTTTGTGAAAGCTGACGGCCCTAAATTGATAAATTGTAGTACGATTTGATGCAGCTGGTTAAACTAAAACTAGATGTAAAGTCTTTTGCTAATCTGCAACACTTGAAGTTTGTGATTAAATTAGAGCACGAGAGTTTCATGTCACCAGAAGTTGATTAGCCTTGTCTTGTAAATTACATTTATCCTATTTATATGAGTTTAATATAAAAGAATTTAAATTTTTATAATCTTGGAATGCTAACATGTCACCATTTTTAAGAATATTCACATAAATAGAGTAAACCACTTGTATCTAAAACACTTGTTTAAATGTGAAACAAAAGCAAAATAATGTGAGACCTAGAGTTCTGAGATATGACTCTTTTTTTGGCTAAACTGGTGACTTATACTACTGTTGGTGCGTTAGGAGCTAAAGCTACAGCACCTAAGAGGAGTTGTCATAAACATCTAGCACCCATGTATGGAATCCAGCCAAACTTGCTTGGCTCCAGGAGTCCAAATAGCCCACAAGAACATGTCACAGAAAATCCATAGTGTGGCCAGTGCAGAGAGATGTCAAGAATTCAGCATATTAAAACTTAAGGTGATACATGTCTCTGATGTCAAAGTTTGATGTACAAATTATACTGTAATCTAATGGCATTTAACTCATTTTTAAGAGAAATGTGCTGGTTCTGCTAATTTTGATTTTCATAGTGCAATTGCAATTGTCACTAGTTCTAAGTTTCATCGTGAAACTTCATTTGATTGATTTATCTTTTAGTGGCTGCTCCATAGATGCTGCCAAGTCAACCGCATTTTGGAGTTGGAGTGAAATAAGATTGACAAATTGCCTTCACAGGCTCATGACACTTTTGTGTAAGCTTTCGGTAACCATAGATTTTTGAAAGAACATTTACGTAAATATATTGGTATGTTTACCCACTTTTTGGCATTGATGGTGCCGGTTGCTTACCCTTGTTTGGGTTGAAATATACAAATAACAAGCATTATTATTTCATAAATGTGGAGAAATAGATCTCTTATGAACAATGGCTTTCAGTCAAACAAACAAAATATGGCTGATATGATGCATAAATGAAAGCATGGTGTCATGTGTTGTAGCTTTGTTTGAGTAAGCAAGCTAGCAATCTGATGGGGTCCCGGCAGAGTAGTTTCACTTTCGCGATGCAACCGAAAGTAACTTAGTCTATTGTTTAACTTATCATTAGAAATCACGACTTGCTTTACTATTATTCTGATGTGAGGAAATTTGAGCAAATAACATGACAAAAATGATGTTGTTGAGACAGCTCAAAGAGTGAATAAAGCTTTTGGAAGTTCATTTTTGAAAATATTTTGGTTTATTCAATTAAAAAAAATAATTAGCCATCATGTTGACGGGTAGAACCGTAGTTTCGTGTTTTGGGTTAAATTGAGCTTGCCAACGTAAACTAATGAAAGAGCACCGTTGAACGATTACTGTGGTTTGTTACCACAGTGCCAATGTACTGTTACGATTCATGTTGATGGCGCATTGTCAGTATTGTATACCTCAAACTTATCAGCTGCCATGAATAAAAGTATGTTTCTTTAGTAATCGTTAAAATGAAATGATTTACATTTTAATAGTATTGCTGGCGGAAAGTGGGCTTCTGGTTTTTTTAATACTAGCCCCGAACAAAACACTGCCAGGACCCCATTGCTGCAAAAGTGATGGACTTTTATGAACATGACTCATGTGCAGTATCCCCTACCGCCTGCCCCTTGAGTAACCTAGTAGATTGTATACATTGCCTGTGATACCAGTGCTTAAGGTGTGGGAATGTAATAGTGGTATTGAGCAACTCCTAAACAGTCAGCTTGCAAGATGCTAGTGATGTACCAAAACTTCAGTGAGAGGCAGAAACAAGTATAAAAACTCGAAATAATAACATCGTCAGTAACAAATTGATTGGTAGAAATTAAGCTCATGTCACAGGTCTGTATCTGTATGGTCCTGTAACTGAACAGCCCTTGAACATTCAGCGGGTTATAGTTTATAAATCTTTAGCTTTAATTGAAAAACTTTTGCTGCATCATTCGCGAAAAAATAAAACATAAAAACGTAACAGATAGAGGTCAAAACAGAGGTTACATTATTGTAATGGATTTTGCTTACACATATCAGCGATTACACCAACATAGGGATCCTGCTGATAACTATTTTGTAGCAGACGTGCGTTCCCACAGGTCTGACATTAACTATAAACACAGAACAGTAAAGAAATCTTGATGACTGACTCTACCGGCCCTGCAGCCATCTCTACTCACCATGAAGTATCCTCTACTGACCCTGCAGTACCATACTGGGTCGGCAACCAGATACCATAGCCTGATGATTTGAAATAAACTAAATTACTTCAGAAGTTTTTAGCCACCAGACACCTACCTACAGACTAACCTAAACATGGACCACGGGTCATTAAAGTCCTATGAATTATCACAAGAAGCGATATGGTGCAATACCTTGCAGGACTGGCTAGTTGGCTTATAGGCTCCGCCTCCTAATTTTGAGCGATTTGTCTATTTAACCTTATTCCTTGTATGTTATTGCTTGCAATTATCAATTTCTTGGTTCATCTGCATAATTGTGCGTTTATATATATGCTATTGGTTGTATGGGTATTTAGCGTAATTAGTTCCTGTGCTTCTGCCCGAAAAAGACAAAACTTCAGCCATGTGACTTGATACCGTATTGCTAGTGTACTTTCCTAGGTAGCAGGATACTGTACAGCTTATTAAAATAGAAGTGGGTTTTGGGGGCCTGCCAAAAAGGGCCACCAACAACACGGAGGTTATCTACCAATCACCCTCAACAGGGGAGTATCCCAACTCCACAACTGTAACAAAGACCAAGGCTCAGACTCACTACTCAGTGCTTCAGAGTAAATAATCATTTCATTATTCCACAACAATCCAGTGCAAAATAACAGTGACAAAGTATCTTGCTACTTGGTGCCGTCACATGCAGTATCCTGATACAGGCGCAATGCATACAGACAAAACTGTGCCTATTATAGGCAGAGGCACAGGAAATCATTGACTTAATTATAGATCTAACAAATCACAATCAACAGTAAATGTACAAATCATGAGACAAGTTATAATTAGTAATGCATGAAATTGGCTAAGATATGGTTAAACAAACAAGGCGCCCATAAGTGGAAGGCAGAGCTTCTGGTGTAATTCTGCTCAGTTACAGTCCAGGAAGTGATGGTGTAAGATAGTTAAAGTTCCTGGGCTGTTATAGCTTGTGGTCCATAGATTCTGGCGAATCCGACAATGGCTAAGTCGAAAACTTGGGCTTCTGCATCTTTTGAAGCTAGTCTGGTTTCTCAGGCTATGTCTGTTCTCTTCCCACCAACCGGGTATAGATTAACTGCAGAGCCGGTAGTGTCACTGTATGGCTGGTGGTGATAGCTGTAGGGCCAGCAGTAGTAGCTGCAGGGCCGGTAGTGTTACTGCAGGGCCGGTAGTGTTGCTGCAGGGCCGGTGGTAACTGATGCAGGGCCAGTAGAGTTGCCTGCAGGTCCAGTAGAGTTGATATCTGCCTTCTTTCAAGGTTTCTGGCAGTGCCAGGCTCAATTAAGGCATGCCTGACACTCCACAGTTGCCTAGAGGACCTTTACACACACTTAGTGGTCATAAAAATTCGCTACACAAATACAGGAGAGTTGGAAAAGTACAAGTTTAAAGCTCTGAAGCATTGAGTTTTAACTCTGAGCATGGGAGCATCCTAGACGTGGACTTGAGGGAGATTCTTCTATTCTTGTTGGACAATGACCTTGTGTAACGTCTGGAACAGAGGTTGAGGTTGGCAGGCAGGCTAAAGGTTGCTACCAGCCAACAAGGTATTTGGCTGGAGGCAGTGCTCTCTAGTGGTTTTCAAAGGAGCCCCTGAATCCTCTACAACAAACCTATACAAGAAGGCAACTCCTATTTGTCTGCACTCACAGAAAAACATGAAGAAGTTTTAATCCTATTTCAATCAGTTCTTACTATCCGCGAACATAATCACCTGAGTAATTGACATCCAATTAAACGGGGATTGATTTGCTACCACAACCAGTGTAAGATGACCGCCTCAGTAAAGGACCTTAAAAATAGTTAGAGATGCTTCACCAGCCCTGACACCGGAAGTACCCAACTTCACATAGATAAAATCGCTGACCACAGGTTAGTTATAGCCCTAGAAATGGCAGGAGCCTCTTATTGGACAATGGAGAAATGACTCTACTTTTTAGCCACTCGGCGCCTTGTGCATTTAATTATTTATTGCATACTTAGTGGTTAACTATTTATATGTCTGCTTGTATTGGTTCATTAACTTCCTGTCATGTATTGTTCTATGTTAGATGCGAATAACTTCCTGCCAGCCTATAACAAAGCTGGCTTTCATTACAATCATTGCATTCATTTATGTACTGCCAACCACTCTTGGATGATTGCATCCCTAGAGCTTTGTGAATTATGAATAAAGCCACTCAGCAAGCTAACCTGCTACATAGTTTTTCTGGGCCAAAGGGCTCTGTGTTTGCCCCACTTGAACCCTCCTTAACACCCTTCCTTTCATACTCCTCGTCTTCTTCGAAGAGCTACATTTCCTTTCATAGCAGCCTCTGCCTATAGCTACGGTCTTTACACAAGCCTATACGGAGAAGAACTGAATCCTTCAGAATTTTTTGCCTTCAAAAATTCATCCCAACTTATTTTAAAAAACCGACAGCCTCATCCTCACACATAGCCAAACCCCTTTTCTGGTGTTAACTATAGAAAACATTACAATAGAGTAAACAACTCAAAATTGAGTACTGTCGATTTGTTTCCATGTTAGAGTACCCCTGGCGGCGACTTCTGACCAAACATGTCAGATTAATAAGTTGATATCAGTCAAATTCACTTTTGCAGAACAAAGTTTGACTATGGCTTAAAATATTCTTCGATAAAAACCCTGTTTACCTGAAATAAATCTTTCCAATAAGAAATCAATAATGAATTATTATTTATTTATTTATCCGTAGTTGGGTGAAGCACAAAAAGTTATAACAATTAGAGCGGTTAAATTTTTGTAGGTCAACTTAGACCTATCGCTTGTAGCGGATTTTGGGGGGCCGACCAAACGTCCACCAACAACGCCTCACTCTAGAGGTCAACTTCCAACAGAGGAATATGCCAACTCCACAACTGTTCTCGGAGCCCGCGGCTCAAACGTACGACTCAATGACTTGTTGAGTAAACCATACTTTATTACACAGCATAACCAGCAATGTATAATAAGGGTAATTGTATCATGCTACTTGGCTTAAGCACAGGCAGAATCCCAATACAATACAATGAATCAAGTGAAGTGTTCTGCCTTTTATAGGCAGAACATGATTAAAACATATGCCCAAACAAGGGGCAACAAATCAGCAATGGCAGGAAGTGTTTACACTAATCAGAACATAAGACATAAATATGCAATACAATCATTGGTTAATATAGGATTAAATATGCAAGGCGCCCAGAAGTAGGGGGCGGAGTTTCTCAGTCAATCTTGCTGATTCATGATGGTGCAATCAGTAGCTCTAGTTCCTGGTCCTTATGGCTTGTGGTCCTTGGCTTTGGTCTTGTTTGAGGACAGCTATGTTGCAAAGTCGGGCTCTCGCACCTTTGGTATCAATTTAGGTTCTCAGGCTATAGTAGTTCTTTCCTCACCGACCCGGTATAAGTTCGGTAGTGGCACTGCAGGGCCGGTAGTGCATGCTGCAGGGCCGGCAGGGTGTGCTGCAGGGCCGGTGGTACCTTTGCAGGGCAGGCAGTGAATGCTGCAGGGCAGGTAGTAAATACTGCAGGGCCGGTAGAGTTTCTACCGGCTTACTTGTTCGTGTTCTGGCTGTGCCAGGCTCAGTGTAGGCTTGTCTGACACCCAGCAGTTGTCAGGGGGACCTTGCGCAAAGATAGTGGTCACAAAAATCCACCACACGCTGACAAATGGCGTGCTTTGGTTTTTATTGCAGTAATGCATCGCCGTAGTTACACCGTCATCGGAAAAGTTTGGCACTGCCAAACTTTCACGATCATACTGCGATGCTACAGCGTCAACGGTATTCCATGTTCGCCTTTGCGAAAAACCATCGGCGATATCGCCATAACAATGTGAACCAGCCTTTGGGTGATCTTGTGAGTGATTTAGAGCATTGGTGTGTATTACAATTACTGGGTGCATGCATACAGGTATGACTAAATGGATTTCTGGCTGGAAAAAGAATGAATGGAAGCTGAGTAGTGGTGGACCAGTGAAAAATGCTGAAGAGTTGTCGGAGCTGGACAAACTCTGTAGTCAAATAGAGGCTATATGGGTGAGTGTGTACTAGTTGCTAGTGAATAAGACTGTGTACTAGTTACTAGTGAATAAGACTGTGTACTAGTTACTAGTGAATAAGACTGTGTACTAGTTACTAGTGAATGAGACTGTGTACTAGTTACTAGTGAATGAGACTGTGTACTAGTTACTAGTGAATCAGACTGTGTACTAGTTACTAGTGAATAAGACTGTGTACTAGTTACTAGTGAATTAGACGGTGTACTAGTTACTAGTGAATGAGACTGTGTATTAGTTACTAGTGAATAAGACTGTGTACTAGTTACTACTGAATGAGACTGTGTACTAGTTACTAGTGAATGAGACTGTGTAGTAGTTACTAGTGAATAAGACTGTGTACTAGTTACTAGTGAATGAGACTGTGTACTAGTTACTAGTGAATAAGACTGTGTACTAGTTACTAGTGAATAAGACTGTGTACTAGTTACTAGTGAATGAGACTGTGTACTAGTTACTAGTGAATGAGACTGTGTACTAGTTACTAGTGAATAAGACTGTGTACTAGTTACTACTGAATGAGACTGTGTACTAATTACTAGTGAATGAGACTGTGTACTAGTTACTAGTGAATAAGACTGTGTACTAGTTACTAGTGAATAAGACTGTGTACTAGTTACTAGTGAATGAGACTGTGTACTAGTTACTACTGAATGAGACTGTGTACTAGTTACTAGGGAATAAGACTGTGTACTAGTTACTAGTGAATGAGACTGTGTACTAGTTAGTAGTGAATAAGACTGTGTACTAGTTACTAGTGAATGAGACTGTGTACTAATTACTAGTGAATGAGACGGTGTACTAGTTACTAGTGAATGAGACTGTGTACTAGTTACTAGTGAATAAGACTGTGTACTAGTTACTAGTGAATGAGACTGTGTACTAGTTACTAGTGAATGAGACTGTGTACTAGTTACTAGTGAATCAGACTGTGTACTAGTTACTAGTGAATAAGACTGTGTACTAGTTACTAGTGAATTAGACGGTGTACTAGTTACTAGTGAATGAGACTGTGTATTAGTTACTAGTGAATAAGACTGTGTACTAGTTACTACTGAATGAGACTGTGTACTAGTTACTAGTGAATGAGACTGTGTAGTAGTTACTAGTGAATAAGACTGTGTACTAGTTACTAGTGAATGAGACTGTGTACTAGTTACTAGTGAATAAGACTGTGTACTAGTTACTAGTGAATAAGACTGTGTACTAGTTACTAGTGAATGAGACTGTGTACTAGTTACTAGTGAATGAGACTGTGTACTAGTTACTAGTGAATGAGACTGTGTACTAGTTACTACTGAATGAGACTGTGTACTAATTACTAGTGAATGAGACTGTGTACTAGTTACTAGTGAATAAGACTGTGTACTAGTTACTAGTGAATAAGACTGTGTACTAGTTACTAGTGAATGAGACTGTGTACTAGTTACTACTGAATGAGACTGTGTACTAGTTACTAGGGAATAAGACTGTGTACTAGTTACTAGTGAATGAGACTGTGTACTAGTTAGTAGTGAATAAGACTGTGTACTAGTTACTAGTGAATGAGACTGTGTACTAATTACTAGTGAATGAGACGGTGTACTAGTTACTAGTGAATGAGACTGTGTACTAGTTACTAGTGAATGAGACTGTGTACTAGTTACTAGTGAATGAGACTGTGTACTAGTTACTAGTGAATAAGACTGTGTACTAGTTACTAGTGAATAAGACTGTGTACTAGTTACTAGTGAATAAGACTGTGTACTAGTTACTAGTAAATAAGACTGTTTTATCCAGTCTCAGTTAAATCTAGCTATGTCAACATTAAATAATTTTAAAATTTGAACAAAGATAAGTTTGTCTAATATTACTTTGATGCTGGAGGCTTGCTTTGCTTTAAGAGCTCAAGTCCAAGAATTTCCAATCAATTTTTGCAGGCTACAATATTGTTTTACTTGGTTGTTGTGATTTATTATGTTATATAATACTGTTAAATCTTACAGTGCTTATTCCTTTGTTAGACTTGATATACTATTGTTCTCTTGATTGTGTCAATGTGCGTAAATTTATCCAAAAAATAATAATTTTACATTCTGCTGCGTAGAAATAACTCTTTCTAATTGCCGTATCATTGTTATCACTTAACTTTGTTCACACTGCAGACGCATGTGAAAGGTCACAGTGGCATCGAATGCAATGAACATGCTGACAGACTCGCTAATGATGGAGCTAGAAAACAGTAGCAGGGACAGGCCACTCCACAAGACCAATCGTTGACACTTATGTCACTCTGTCATCTTATACATACAATAAATAATGTAAATACAACATTTGCTATATAATATTTCACGAGGAGAATAATCAGATACTTGTTCATTAAGCTTTAATTACTATATTTTTGTGAAATAACCAATATATATTATTAATGAACTTGTCTCATATAGTTATATTGTGGACTGCGGTGAAGGTTTCTCCTGTCCTATATGTTGGTCAGTGGCAATGAGAAGTCTGCTGCTAGAGGACTTGCTGGTCATACTGCTAGATGAATCTGGTTTTTTGTACTCTGTACGTGTTGTAATACTCAGGCAGAGTGTGGCATTTATTTTTGTAAAGCTTCTGCTATTTATCTACATTTGGCTACATTGATTATGCCCTGATGATTGAGTTGCTGCGATTGATTCAATTACAGTTGAGTGAGGCACTTCCAATTGATTTAGGGGGCAATTTCTGATGAACCCTGCGTTATTACATTACTGTATCATGTCTACAGGTGTTCTTTTTTATCATAATTGCATAAATGTTTATTTTTCAAGGGATAGTTAGGGAGACAGCAAAATGGCAAGTGGTATTGCAGATGGAAATTATCTTTCCCTGTTCCTGCTTGTAATAAGCAATATTAAGAGGACACAACTTCTAATCTAGAAATACTACATTTTTTTATTATCTAGCTATAGCAGTTTCAAAGTTGTATTCCCTTCCTGGGTGAGGTTATGCTATGGTATCCACACTGTAAGCTACCTGATATATGTAGTTTAGGTAGCCCATTTGTGCTCCAAAGCTTTTGACTATTTTTGAAAAACTACACAATAAAAAGCAAAATCTACTGATGATGTGTTTTCACACCTGCTGGTGTACTCATGGCTTGAATTGCTTATGAGTCTTGTTTATATCCATAGACCCAGTATTATTATTTAATAATACTAGGTCTATGATTATACCCTTGAAGTAGTATTAGCTTTGACAACACTTCTATCCACAATGGTAAGTATATATACAGTTCCTGAAGTGATCATCCCCTTTAACATGTTTTATATGGGTTCACCTGATCACTAGCCAAGACAAAACATACAAAACCATTTGATGTGCTACCATGTATTACTAGAAACAGCTTCCTTGTAAACCAAACACAAATGGAAGTTGAAGACAGAAATAAAATAAACACAAACTAGCAAAAAGAAACCGGCACAATTTCCTTCTACAGTCCTTGTAGACTTATTTAGTGTAATTTGATTTGTCACAGTTTTGTATTTTCATTAATTCAGACATTTACAGCTAAACTTGTTCCAACTCTCATTGTTTCGTTGTTTTCTGGTTTGACATCTCCCTCACATCTGTCTCCATCTACTCTTACTGCCTTCCCTGTAGTAAGAAGCTGTTCTATCATTTTCCGCTCTCCTTCTTTAAGTTCTCCTTGTCTAACTGCTTGACCTACTTCTCTGCATGTTTTAGACTGTTCCTCCTTCATTTCTTCTATACAACCACCTTTGGCTGCCTCTGCGGCTTTTGTGCTTCTCTGTCCACCAGACCCCTGTTCTTTGGTCCCAACAGCAGCTGCACTATCTCCTTCTGACTTGGTTTCATCAACCTCACTCTTATCTAGATCTACATCATCAAAGCAGTCTGGAAACCTGTCTGTAAAATCACAGTTTTGTGTTGTAGACCGTCATATGTAACTGTACAAGGAAAGTTTTCCTAGAATAACAACATCTATACTTTCTTACCTTCAATAGATTTGGCAGCCTTAGTCAAAAGCTGAGCATTTTTTGCCAATGTGTCGTACCAGGGCCGTGCAAACTTCATCAAATCATTTCTATTCCTTGTAGCCTCAGAATAAACTTCAGCAGGTAGTGAGTTCTTATGTTCCTCCTAAAATATCGAAAAGATATGAAAGCTTGACTAAAAAATAGTTTTGAAGCAACTGATAATTTTTGTTTGTTTGTCAACCTTCCGTAAGTTTTAATCTGGTTATACTCACAAGTATCGAAAACAGAGTAGAATAGCTGGTTATTGCTTTTTCCACAGCAGCTATAGCCTGTATCTACAAATCAGTAAGGTGTAATGAACATGGTTATAAATGTTCAGAACCAAAGTGAAGCAAAGTGAAGCAACTGCAACCTTTTTGGATATTATACAACTTACGTCTGTCAAATATATGGATCCAAAATAGTTGCTGATGTGGGAAGCAAAGAATAATATTCGACTTCCTAGCAAACCCAAAACAGTAGATGGTGGCATTCGATAAAATCATTCAACCCCTGGCGGTTGACTCGAACCCACAATCCCCTGTTTAGGAGGCAGTTGCCTTATCCATTAGGCCACAGAGGCTGAGACGACAAATTCTAATGTGATTTGTGAGAGAAAAATAAACTGCGCCAGGGCAATATTAATCAAGATTATATTAAATTATGAAATCAATAAATAAATCTAGGTTAATTTATAACACAATTGTGAATAGTAGGTTTCCTCATCTTTCTATATATGCTTGCTAGGCCCACCCTCAAACTGGCAACTGCATAATATTTGTTAAGCAGTGCAAATTATTATTAGAGTTGTCTTCTTTTACTATCGAGTTGTCAACAACAAACCAAGCCACCCAGAGAAAGTGCCTTCAAACCAGTTTTTTTTAATATTATTTATGTCTAGAATTATCAAACTAATAATAAAATAATAAACACCAAACACCACTGAATGTAAAGTAGTGTAACATATAAGCATGCTCCCCACTTCTACCAGTACCTTCATGCACGCACCACAGCATGATACACTCACCGATATGTTCGATAAAACATTCTCCATTCTATCAGTGTTATGTTGTAGGCCACAAAACACAGCTGATCGTACTAAATTTCAAACTGAAAGTGTCAGTAGTTGAGAATGCGTTGAGGTATGACGCATTGCTGGACTTTATTGTAACATGACGTTATAGCGCACGGCCATCGCTGTATACAACAAAATGCATATTGTGTGCTGTAGTACTAGTAATGGTACTAGCTCTGAATAGACCACTACTTACAGGAACAAAAGATTATTTGCTATAAAATGAATAAGGTTTAGGAGTGATACACTCCTACATTACATGCAATTTTACATGTAGAAGGCTACACTGAACCGATATACTTGTCTTTGAGCTGAGCCAAAATCGTTCAACATGGCAGATAAATTATGTGATGGCAAACAAATAAGAGTAATTATGAGAAGTTATGTATTTATTGGTGAGACAACTTTTAAATATGTTTGTCGAAGAGATATGTTACTAGTCAAAACAGATTATACACAGGTTCCTGATAAAGCATGGCTTCTATGCATTGCAAAACCCAATAAGCGCAATGAGGTCATGTGACTTGTGTGCTAGTTGTGAAGACAACTTGTGGTTACATTGCTGTTTATGTGAAGTATGCAATTTTTTGTATTTTGTTATAGATAACAAAAGAAAAGTGTTGAATGAGATGGTTGTCTAGTTATACAACACATGAATAAAGCAGCAGATATTACATCATAACAATCTAACTGATAAATAACAACCGATGTAACCTAACAATAAAATGCATGTAGACAGAGATGTTTGTTTCTGTAATTGAGTACAGAAGAACACAAAACAATAATGTATCAGTGAACCAGAAACCTGGTGACCAGAGAGAGAGGAGGGTAGAGCGTAAACACATAAAACAGAGTACTTCTGCATGAACCGACTACTCAGGTTTCCATCGGCACTCTCGAACAATGCATCAACTATTACTTCCTGTCTCCTCAAACACCAAAGATCTAAACCAGCGGACACTTACATTAAAGTACACAAACCCGTTATCCAATCCCTACCACCAACGATTCACTTAACACTCCAACCCACAGGCAGCCATCTTCTCAGGTAGGAGTTGCTCAGCACAACGAGTATTGTACTTGTCACAATCTTTTGAAAAAATGACCCTTTCTCATTCGCTGAATTTCTTTTTTGAAAATTCGATTCACCCTATGTGGAGTCATAAGAAGAAGAGTTTCAGTGAGGGGATTGGGGTGATTTTTAGTGACTCCTGATGACTGTAACAAGAACCTACAATTGGAGATTAGATGACTCTGGTATAGGAGCTTTTCAACTTCATTTTGTCACTAAACACGACCTTCCTGGTATAAATTGTTTGGCATTAACAGCCATTCGCAAACAAATTTTTGGGACTTTTTCACCACCACATCATGACTTTTTCGTTCCACTCTTTTTAATGAATGCTTCAAATAGCGTTGCTCTCTACCCGGTGTTTGCTCTAGCTGGCAAATAGGTATTCTCCTTTCTCTGCCTGCTATGAGTGTAGCCAACAGAGGTATAGGGGCAAATTTCGTACTCAGTTCTCTGGTTTCTACAAGTTTCACAAGATTTGGTTAAAGACTTCTGGACGGTTCACTTAACCTTTCCAGAAATTGTGGGATTGCTCCTTCAGCTCATCTGATGTCGGCAGCCTGTGTTTATATCTATGCCCTGTTGTACGATTATGTAATCAAGCTACTCTTTTGATGTCAGCCCCAAAGGCTGACAGATTATGTTACAAAGAGCTATTATGTAATCCATTTTATATATCAACTGGCTGAACCTCACTGTAAAGCAGAGCAGGAGAAGAGCTCAGTCAGACCCTATCTCGAATAAAAGGATATTGTAACGGATTTCAGTCGGGTTTCTATGAATATCCACTACTCTCGAGTATTATGCCTCTCCCCAGAGGGAAAACTATGCTGCTCGACAGTAACAACTAGGTAAACACAGCTGGATCATTCGGCATAGGCAGAGCCCATGGATAACACAAACAACACAGCGTATGGTTTGAATATTGGCTTTATTCCTCACCAACCAAAGTCCTAGGGTGGCAATCCACTAGGGTTAGGTTAGGCTAGCCTGTGGTCTTGATATCTGCAGATATGAGGAAGGGTATTTCCCGTTCAGGTCCTAGAGCAGGATCCTAGCTGGTTTTGAAGGTCCTCTGCTACGGCGGCCGTCTTTGACCGGCCCTGAGTCACCATACCGGGTCGGTAGGGGTCAATACTGGCCCTGCAGGGGTCAATACCGGCCCTGCATACTGTGCTAACGGCACAGTAAGACTTTCCACTTGCACAGTATCTTTCTGATAGCTGTGGGTGAAGTACTAGCGCACTTGGTGTGGAGATAAATGTAGTAAACACCCAGTTTACTATTGTCATCCATTAAAATCTACCACAATATGAATCCTCTATTTTACTACTTCTTGATCACAAACTTTGAAAAATACCTGCTCTGCAATTGCGTAGTATGACATGAGGGTTGCCAGCCTGTAAAGGCCTAAAACTGTAGACGGTCTACTACCCAGCTAGTCTGCCTATGCTGGACTGGCATTGCTAGAATCAGTTTAGTGGCCATACAAAGTCGGCAGCCTTAGATCTAGTACAGATGAATGCTACCAACAACTCATTACCCTACCCAGAAATCCTGTACAATACTGTAGTACTAATAGCCATCCATCAGTATATTATATAAAATAGTGCGTACTTGTTTTTGGAAGAGTTATTGTAAGTTTATTGTAGTCTGTTGATGATAAAAAACTTCTTTATCAATTGTATTCCTTAATAATTGTCCAAAATATTAATTGCCCACAGTAGATGTTAAAGAGCCTTACTACTTGTTATATCATATATTTATATGGTGTATGCTTATTTGGCGTGAATGATAATATTGCAGTGTATTTTAGTGTCTTGCTACTTCACCGCTAAGGTTGTTACCGGACAAACAGCTGCCTGCAGGCACAACAAGACAGTCAGCCTCTCAAGGCCTGACAATAGACAGTCGACCTCTTCCCAGAGGTGACCCCGTGCCGGGATGGCACTTGCAACTAGTTGTAAAGGAGTACCCTCGAATTCAACAACTGTAACGAGCCCTCGGCTCAGATATACACTCAGTGCTTTGAGTAGTATAAGCATTTATTCTTGTAAGAACAAATAGTGGCACACAATGGCAACCAGTCGTAATGCTGTACTGTATTGCAATGCAACGGGCTGAACAGGAAGTGACAAGAAATGCTCGGCCTAGTTTGCCAAACACTCCAATCACGCATAAGAATGACAAGAGTTGACCAATAACAATATGTAGAAAAATACTAGCCAATGATAAATAGATGGATGTGTTAAAGGAAACTGGTGCCAAGAAGTGAGGGACGGATATTTGGTCATTCCAACCATTAGTAGCTTGGTATTCCTCTGTCCAACAGTTTTGGTCTTTTACGGTCTCTCTCTCTTAGAAGTCCTTGATCTATATTTCTTCCTTCAGGCTAGGGCAGCCATCTTGCTGCCGCCCCGACATGGCTACCCAGGGCTGAGGTAGCAATTACCCTGTGCCGGTATAGTTAGATATGCTTTTATTGCCTATTTAAAGCAATAGAGTGACTGTAATATAAACCGTACTTGTTCTCTTACTTATTTAAAAGGCATGCCTGTTGGTAGCAACCATCAGGGGGAGCTTACAAAGTAGTGGTCACTTATGGTGATGGGTAAAATCCACTACAATTGTGCACTACTTTCAATCACTGCATTAATATTTATACTGTGTGACCACATCACTGCATAGTAAGGAGATGACACAGCACTTTAAAAAAAATTGATCATATTTTTTCTCATATAAATTTTCCTAAGTAATCCTTTCATTGTAAGAGTGCATAGCTTCCACCTTGACTCAACAACACTAGTCAGCTTTTAACACTGTCCAAAGCTAACCGGCTTTTTACACTGCCCAACCCCAACCAGCTTTTTTAAGCTGAAGACCTATAAGTTCTGGGGGAAAACATTCTACTTTCTTTAGTACTGGTTCCAGCTAAGCAATAGGAAGGCAATCTTAAGGTACAGTAATTTGTTTCTTTGCTTTGTATGCAAAAGATAATTTAAAGTTTTATAATTCTTACATCCGCAATACTTTATTTGGTGGTGCTCCACTTGATAATGCAATTACTAAATTTCTTTAGTTTGCTGGCAACGTCATATCTGTTATCTGTTATTTATATGTTAATTCTGTTCACCGTCACTTTCTAAAAGTGTCCGCCGCTCTGCTGTTGGGTTTTCAAACTAGGTTGTTTTTACCTGAGGTCTTGGTTAAAAGAAAAATTAGTCATGTGAAAGTATACACATTGCAAAATCGTAGTGTTATATAGAATACAGATATAATATTTGCTTACATTGATGTAAATAGCTCATGCATCAGCAATTTCAATGCTTTAAACTTTGCTTCAAAGCTTTGAACTTACAATTTGTTTCCTCTATAAAATTAGGTAACCCATTGGGTATTTAAAAATTGTAGTCACCCATTCAAAGAATCTGACAGTCTGACGGCACACTATGGGTGGGAAAAACTCCAAATCAAAACATCTGGTCAATGGGTAAGATAATATTATGAACCATTTTTATGTTCATACTTGCCAGAGAATACTCACTTCAGAAGAGTTTAGTTGTCTCAAAGTTTGCTAGTTGTTTATTAACAGATTATTAGCTTGATGTACTCTTTTCTATTCCTTGAAGTATAATGAAAAAACTGTTTAAAACTCAAAATCTATTTTATAAGTGATTGTGAGCCCCTGCTGACTGAAGATGGTCTAAAATCTGAAAAGGTAGAAAATGGGATAGTTGGCGAGGAGCAGACAAAAGAGTGGGCTGCTGAGCCTCCAATAGAAAAACAAGCTGCCACTGAGGAATGGAACAAGGTAAGCTTTCATGTGTCTAACCAGACCTGTCAAGCAACGGTAGTGAGTAGTGGAACTTTTTAAGCTTTGAAGGAAAGAAATGTTTTTGTCAACTTGTATTTTTTTAGCAAAAGAATAAATTTATTTATTTTGTTATAAAATTTTGGTATATTTAGCGATAACAGTTTCTTCTTTCCTTTTTTTGTGGGATTGGTATCGGTGTACATTTAGTTTTGTACCTTGCAGTAGTTCGGTGTTGGTAATTGCTGATGCATTTGTCGCTGCCAGGTTTACTTTGAGTTTGAGCTGAATTTTGCACGAAGCCACCAAAAATTGATGTTTTTTCCAAAATAAACTATCAATTGGTATTTAAAGAACAATTTGCTACAATGCTGACTGTTTTTATTTGTATAGCTGCTGTAAATCACTTTGCAGTGTAAAGAGTTTCCTGTGGATGAGTACATGGATTACCTTTACAATACTGAAAATGAGTTGTACAAGATCAGCGAAAAACTGTTGGGTCTCAACGATATAGCGACCAGCAATCAGAATTCAATCCAGGAAGTGGTGGATCTTTTGAAGAGCAGCGAAAGCAGTGGTTGGGGTAACTCAGGTAATATTATGCCTTATCATTTGGTTTGTGAATCTATCAAACACCTGCTAATAATATATATGTATATGCTCTCATTTACCATTTCACCACCTCTAGAGATACAATATGTATCACCACAAGTATACAACATGTATACTGCCACATGCATAATTTTCATCCACCCTCTGGTAAGAATTGTAACCATTTCTTTATTAAACTGAGCGTCCCCCATACTTGGTCAAATTACAAAGCAAATGGAGCATCAACTTGACCCAAAGAAGTAACAACGATGCTGACCTGATCTTTGTGAAAGCTGATGGCCCTAAATTGATAAATTGTAGTACGATTTGATGCAGCTGGTTAAACTAAAATTTGATGTAAAGTCTTTTGTTAACCTGCAACACTTAAAGTTTGTGATTTAAATTAGAGCTGGAGAGTTTCATGTCACCAGAAGTTGATTAGCCTTGTCTTGTAAATTACATTTATCCTATTTATATGAGTTTAATATAAAAGAATTTAAATTTTTATACATCTTGGAATGCTAACATGTCACCATTTTTAAGAATATTCACATAAATAGAGTAAACCACTTGTATCTAAAACGCTTGTTTAAATGTGAAACAAAAGCAAAATAATGCGAGACCTATGAGTTCTGAGATATGACTCTTTTCTTTTGGCTAAACTGGTGACTTATACTACTGTTGGTGCTTTAGGAGCTAAAGTTACAGCACCTAAGAGGAGTTGTCATAAACCTCGAGTACCCAAGTATGGAATCCAGCCAAACTTGTTTGGCTCCAGGTATCCAAATAGCCCACAAGAATATGTCACAGAAAATCCATAGTGTGCCCAGTGCAGAGAGATGTCAAAAATTCAGCATATTAAAACTTGAGGTGATACATGTCTCTAATGTCAAAGTTTGATGTACAAATTATACTGTAATCTAATGGCATTTAAGTCATTTTTAAGAGAAATGTGTTGGTTCTGTCAATTTTGATTTTCATAGTTCAGGAGTGGTAAGTGCAAATTAATTGTGATTGTCACTAGTTCTAAGTTTCATCGTGAAACTTTATTTGATTGACTTATCTTTTAGTGGCTGCTCCATAGATGCTGCCAAGTCAACCGCATTTTGGAGTTGGAGTGAAATAAGATTGACAAATTGCCTTCACAGGCTCATGACACTTTTGTGTAAGCTTTCGGTAACCATAGATTTTTGAAAGAACATTTACGTAAATATATTGGTATGTTTACCCACTTTTTGGCATTGATGGTGCCGGTTGCTTACCCTTGTTTGGGTTGAAATATACAAATAACAAGCATTATTATTTAATAAATGTGGAGAAATAGATCTCTTATGAACAATGGCTTTCAGTCAAACAAACAAAAATATGGCTGATATGATGTATAAATGAAAGCATGGTGTCATGTGTTGTAGCTTTGTTTGAGTAAGCAAGCTAGCAATCTGATGGGGTCCCGGCAGAGTAGTTTCACTTTAGCGATGCAACCGAAAGCAACTTAGTCTATCGTTTAACTTATCATTAGAAATCACGACTTGCTTTACTATTATTCTGATGTGAGGAAATTTGAGCAAATAACATGACAAAAATGATGTTGTTGAGACAGCTCAAAGAGTGAATAAAGCTTTTGGAAGTTCATTTTTGAAAATATTTTGGTTTATTCAATTAAACAAAATAATTAGCTATCATGTTGACGGGTAGAACCGTAGTTTCGTGTTTTGGGTTAAATTGAGCTTGCCAACGTAAACTAATGAAAGCGCACCCTTGAACGACCACTGTGGTTTGTTACCACAGTGCCAATGTACTGTTACGATTCATGTTGATGGCGCATTGTCAGTATTGTATACCTCAAACTTATCAGCTGCCATGAATAAAAGTATGTTTCTTTAGTAATCGTTAAAATGAAGTGATTTACGTTTTGATAGTATTGTTGGTGGAAAGCGGGCTTCTGGTTTCTTTAATACTAGCCCCTCACAAAAAACTGCTGGGGCTCCATTGCTGCACAAGTGATGGACTTTTATGAACATGACTCATGTGCAGTATCCCCTACCGCCTGCCCCTTGAGTAACCTAGTAGATTGTATACATTGCCTGTGATACCAGTGCTTAAGGTGTGGGAATGTAATAGTGGTATTGAGCAACTCCTAAACAGTCAGCTTGCAAGATGCTAGTGATGTACCAAAACTTCAGTGAGAGGCAGAAACAAGTATAAAAACCCGAAATAATAACATCGTCAGTAACAAATTGATTGGTAGAAATTAACCTCATGCCACAAGTCTGTATCTGTATGGTCCTGTAACTGAACAGCCCTTGAACATTTAGCTGGTTATAGTTTATAAACCTTTAGTTTTAATTGAAAAAGTTTTGCTGCATCATTCGCGAAAAAATAATGCATAAAAACGTAACAGATGGAGGTCAAAACAGAGTTTACATTATTGTAATGGATTTTGCTGACACATATCAGCGATTACACCAGCATAGGGATCCTGCTGATAACTATTTTGTAGCAGACGTGCCTTCCCACAAGTCTGACATTAACTATAAACGCAGAACAGTAAAGAAATCTTGATGACCGACTCTACCGGCCCTGCAGCCATCCCTGCTGACCCTGCAGTACCATACTGGGTCGGCAACTAAATTGATACCATAGCCTAAGGATTTGAAATAAACAAATTACTTTAGAAACTTTTAGCCACCAAACACCTACCTACAGACTAACCTGAACGTGGACCACGAGCCATTTAAGTCCTATGAATTGTCACAAGAAGTGATATGGTGCAATACCTTGCAGGACTGGCTAGTTGGCCCATGGCTCCACCTCCTAATTTTGAGCGATTTGTCTATTTAACCTTAATCCTTGCATGTTATTGCTTGCAATTATCAATTTCTTGGTTCATCTGCATAATTGTGCGTTTATATATATGCTATTGGTTGTATGGGTATTTAGCGTAATTAGTTCCTGTGCTTCTGCCCGAAAAAGACCAAACTTCAGCCATGTAACTCGATACCGTATTGCTAGTGTACTTGCCTAGGTAGCAGGATACTGTACTGCTTATTAAAATTGAGCAAGTACCTTTGTACTAGTTTTTTTAATATTCATGTCTAGAATTATCAAACTAATAATAATAAAATAATAAACACCAAACACCACTGAATGTAAAGTAGTGTAACATATAAGCATGCTCCCCCCTTCTACCAGTACCTTCATGTATGTACCACAACATGATACACTCACCGATATGTTCGATAAAACATTCTCCATTCTATCAGTGTTATGTTGTAGGCCACAAAACACAGCTGATCGTATTAAATTTCAAACTGAAAGTGTCAGTAGTTGAGAATGCGTTGCGGTAGGACGCATTGCTGGACTTTATTGTAACATGATGTTACAGTGCACGACCATAACATCGCTGTATACAACAAAATGCATATTGTATGCTGTAGTACTAGTAATGGTACTAGCTCTGAATATACCACTACTTACAGGAACAAAAGATTATTTGCTATAAAATGAATAAGGTTTAGGAGTGATACACTCCTACATGACATGCGATTATACATGTAGAAGGCTACCCTGAACCAATATACTGTGGTAGATTTTAGTGCACACTAGTAGTAAACAGGTCGTTTACGCTAGGAACCTTACCAGACAATGCGCTAGACTTTTGCCCACAGCGTTTGGCTAATAACTGTTGGGTAGAAAGTCCTACTGTGCCGGTGGCATAGTAAGCAGGGCCGGTATTGACCCCTGCAGGGTCGGTAGTGACCTCAAGATGGCCGCCTTAGAAGAGGATCTGCTAAGAAGTCTAAGAACTTAGTCAAGGTCGTAAACAGGAAGTACTTACTCTTAAATTACCAACTTCATGGACCTAACTCTACGTACAGCCTGGGAACCCTGTAGGAGCATTCATTGGACAATTAGGAGAAAGGACTCCGCCCTTGGGCCACTTGGCACCTCCCTTTATTACTTACATTGCATTGTTGATTGGTTGATTATTTATATAGTTAATGTAATTGGTTAATCTACTTCCTGTGCATTGACTGTTATATGTTTTGTGCTTGTCAGCTCTCCTATAAAAGGAGAGCACCCACTGCTAATCTTTGCATTCATTACAATGTTGCCATGGCATATACTCTTATATTGCTAAACCCTAGAGGAATAATTACCCTCAGGACAGCTTAGAGAATAAAGCCATTATAACAGACACTACTCGGTACTGTTTGTCTGAGCCATGGGCTCTTGCCTTACCGGGTAATTCGGTTGCCCTATACAGTTGTCACTGTCGGCTAGCACAGTGTCCCCTCTGGAGAGAGGTAGAATACTCGAGATTAGTGGATGTCCGTGGTAACAGATCGGAATCCATTACATTGGTGGCAGCGGTGGGATAAACGGTACCTTCCCACGCTTTGCTCTTTCACGCTACCCTCTGGCCCTGCGAATGCACTGCAGGCCAGCTACCACTGAAGAAGGAGAAGTGATCTACCGGGTGTAGATCTGGAGAGAGGAGAAGAAATTGATCTACCGAAGTAGTAGATCTGAAGAAGCAATTGACACAAGATACTACCGGATTTCTCTGCAGGCTCGTTGAGGCCCTCCGCCCTGCAGCAGCTATCCCGGCACAGTATCCACTACTAAAGGCTGTCTGCATCAACCGTAGAGCTTGCTCCGTTTGCAGCAGTCCAGTACAGACGCTACCGTATCTTCTACAGGCTCGTATAGTTCGCTCCGACCTGGACATAGAGATACCGGCACTGTACAGAAAGAAGAGAGAGTCGTGTATCAGCTATACAGACTCAGCTACCAAAGATTATTCAGCTTGGAGTGTTACTCAGCTGGTAACAGTGACCCCGGCACTGTATCCATTTACAGTGTCCCTACACTACTGCCTGTAGGCTCGTAGAGCTTGCTCCGCCCTGCAGCAGTACAAGAAGTTTCGTAACGGTTGTTACAAGCAACGGAGTGCCAGATCCATTGGACAAACCCCTAGATCTGCTAGAGCCACTGGAAACACTGCTACTGGCCGGGATCCCACCTATACCGGCCCGGGATCCAGTTGTACTGACCATTTCTTAGATCTGAGTTGAGATCATTCCTCCATCTGCAAAGAATGGCCACCCAGAGAGCACGCAGCGCCGGTCGAGCACCCGCTGGCAACCCAGAAGCTACAGCAATTGACAGATTGACCGAAGTATTGACGGCTATGATGAGGCCCAACCAAGACAATGCACCAGCTAGGCTAAAGGCTCCAAAGTTCGACGGCGAAGGAGACGTCGAGTACTTTATCAGTAGATTCATGGATGTAGCCGAGATGAACGATTGGCCAGAGAACACGGCCATGTTGTACCTGAGAGATGCATTACGAGGTAAAGCATTGGACTGTGGAAAGCCTCCACATCTGCAGGGTATCTTTACTGCACTACGAGCATGTTTTGGGCTAACACCAAGGGAAGCTATGTCCCGGCTGACCAGCCTACACCCCCAACACAAGACGTCGCTCCAAGAGCATGCAAGTGAAGTAGAGCGCCTAGTGCGCATTGCGCATGCTTATCTACCTCACCGACCCATGCAGAGGATGATGTTAGATATCTTCAGCACCACAGACGGAAACGCTTACCTGCAAAGACATTTGTTGGCCATGCAGCCCGTTGACGTAGCTGGAGCAGTCAGGGCCGGCAACGAGTACATGCAGATAAAGACACCGTTTGAAGAACGCCAGGGTCATGTACGGATGTTGGAAGAGGATGCCAACGAGGAGGAAGAGGAATGGCTGAGGACGGTTGCCAAGAGCCCGTCCCAACGTGTCTCCACCGCTACTGCGGTACAGCAGACACACCACACCCCTACACCTGCCATACCGGATCCCATGATAACAGTCATGGACAGCCTAGAGCTCTTGACGGAAGAGATACGGTCGCTGAGAGCGGCAAGACAAGCGGCTCCCTCTCCACAGTTGGAGACAGCACCTGCAACACGCTGCTGGGGCTGCGGGCAACCAGGCCACATGATGGGCACCTGCCCCTGAACTCAGCGCGCAGTTCGATATACAGACACCCCCAGACAGACGGGAAACGGCCGGCGCCCGCAGTAGCGCCACCGGCAGCTGACTGCAGCTGGGCAAGCCGGACCACACCCACAACCCCTTATAGTCCTGAAACTCTAGGAGAGAGTGGACAACTCCCCAAGACACTACAGACAGCAACCAACCACCGCTGGACAAGCCCAACAACTTCTGATGCCCCGTACAGTCCTGGAACTCTAGGAGAGAGTGGACAATCCCCCAAGAGAGCATCAACACCCGCTGACTGCAGCTGGACAACTCCTGATACCCCGTACAGTCCTGGAACTCTAGGAGAGAGTGGACAACCCCCCAAGAGAGCATCAATACCCGCTGACTGCATCTGGACAACTCCTGACACCCCATACAGTCCTGGAACTCTAGGAGAGAGTGGACAACCCCCCAAGAGAGCATCAGTACCCGCTGACTGCAGCTGGACAACTCCTGACACCCCATACAGTCCTGGAACTCTAGGAAAGAGTGGACAATCCCCCAAGAGAGCACAGACGCCCGCTGAGGACAGCCGGACAGCTCGACAACCCCCTTTTAGTCCTGTAACTCTAGGAAAGAGTGGACAACCCCCCAGGAGAACGCAGACTGACAGTAGCCGGACAGCTCGACAACCCCCCTTCAGTCCTGTAACTCTAGGAAAGAGTGGACAACCCCCCAGGAGAATACAGACTGACAGTAGCCAGAAAGCTCGTCAACCCCCTTACAGTCCTGTAACTCTAGAAGAGAGTGGACAAATCCCCAGGAGAACACAAATGGCAGCGCCACCGCTGGAGCGACCTTACCAGGCCAGCTACTTCCTGGCTGGAAGGTTAGCCGGTAGACCAGCCTCCTTGTTGATTGACACAGGCTGCACAACCAACTTGTTGTCGAAGCATCTGCATCAGAAATTGCCACAGTCAGTGAAGGACACGCTGCAACGCAGTGAGGCGCATGGACTCATTGCTGACGGATCTAGGATTCCCTTTTACGGTGCCCTGCAAGTAAACTTAGGGCTTCGTAAACTGAGAACGAGCGTTAACTTCGTCATTAGTGACATTAATGAAGATGCTATAATTGGCATGCCGTTCCTCACCTTACACGAGTGTGCCCTACTGTTTCCAGACTCCCATGTCATCATTGACGGACATGTGTTACCTTGCACGGACAAGCACGGGCGGCCACTTAATGACAGTGTCCGTCTAGCACAAGCAGAGCTGACGGAGAACCCCCCTTACACCCCTGAAGAAGAGGACGTCCCCATACAACCACCCGCTGTAGAGAGAACTCCAGGTGGAATGTACCAGGCTGTGAAGAGCCCCCCGCCACAGGTAGATGGCAGAAGATTTGAGCCGGATCGGACAACAACTGTAGGAGCTAGAGGCAAAACAGTGTTTTCCCCCCATTGGCTACACCCATGCAATGGAGAGAGGAGAGCCCGACCGCTGGAAAGAGGCAGCCACCCTTCAGCCATCCAACCCCTACAAAGAAGAATAGACTACCCCGAGGAGCTCCCTGACAACCTCCAGTTAACAGAATAACTGTAGCTGACCGTCTAAGGATGTTAGAGAAGTGGCCAAAACGTCCCAGTACCCAAACCCTTCCTGTTAAGCCGGGCAGAGTGAGACAAAGTTGTAAACAACTCTGCAGCACAGACCAGCCACTCGTACCTAAGTCGGTTGGGGGGGGGGGGGGAAGGCACAAGGGTGGTGAGAGCTAAAGGGTCACTGGCCGTAGCGTTCTCGAGTACCCATTTATCATAGGCACTTTTCAACTCACCAGGTTGACTTGACGTGGCTGGTGGTAGCGCAGTGGGTGCTGACTCTCCTGTTATGCCTAGCAGCTGATCCTCGCTGTGGCTAGAGGGTGGCTGATATTCAGCTAGATTAGCTTCGAGCAGGAGGTTGTCGTCATCATCCTCGAGCTGTAAGCAGGCGGAAGTTTCGGTGTTCATACTTTGCAAGTAGTTCTGAAGGAGCTGTAGTAAGCAAGCGGACTGCTCAGTAAGCAAGTTAGCAGACAAAAGGGCAATATTTTCTTGACTATTCAGCTGCAAACCGGTTTGCTCTGCCACTTGGGGGGTATGACTCATGACAGAGGGGAAAAGAGGGGTATCTTTGGGGGCTCCTGCAGGGGGGTTGAATGGAGAGAGCCAGCTGAAGTTTGGAAGGGGGTAGGGGAGACCCTGCGATTCTTTTGAGACTAGGCAAGGGGGGTTGTGGTCCTCAGGCTTAGTGGTGAATGCTTTAACTGTAGCCTATAACTTGGTTCTTTCTTCCTGTAGTGTATCACTTCTTGCAGTGACTTGGTGACACCAAGGTTGGCCATATTGTTGGGGTGGTCCTACATTTCGTCTAGGGTGGCCTGTAGGTGCTAGGGCTAAGGGAGGGGGGCGTGCAACTGGCGGGGGACAACTTCTTGGTTTACCTTATGACCTACTGCTCGGCCAGTTCTTGTCCGATTGGATTGATTTTTGCTGGAGAGATTCGGTGAGCACTCTTCTACAGGTTGAGGTGTTCTGGGTGCTGCTTTCTCTACAGGTTGACTTGCTCTGGGCGCTGGCCTCTCTACAGGGGGAGAGATTGGAGGGGAGGGGGGCGCCGTATAAGGGGAAGGCATTGGGAGGTCCAGGAGTGGAAAGGGTATTTCTTGTAAAGGGGGAGGGGGTTGTGTTCTCCTGCGGGGAGCAGCGCCACGCATGTTGGGGCGGCGGACGGGTTCTTAAGCTGCAGGGGCCTGTCCGTACGGCTCCAGGCATGCCCTATATGGTTTCAGGCGACTGCCGTTTTGCACTGACTGTTGGCCGTGTCGATTGATCAGGTATGTGTGGTTACTGTAGGCTTCCTCTATTATATAGGGGCCCACAAACTTGGGTTGGAGTTTGGGGTTCTCTCCCTTCCTTCTCCTCCGGTTCTCCAACCATACTTCATCTCCCGTTTTGAATAGAGACGGCTCCTCTCCTTCGTCTCCTCTTATCTGTTGCTGCTCCATTCGGAGAGTCTCATGAACCTCTTCCAGTCTTTCCTGTAGGGCTTGGGCATATTCGTGTACGGGCACACACTCAACCAAGGGGGGGTGATAAGTTAGTTGGTCGGGGAGCCGTAATTCCCTTCCCATCATCAGGAAGTTTGGTGTTTCGCCTGTAGTAGAATGGGGGGTGGCACGGAACGCTCTCATTATTTGGGGGAGAATCAAGTCCCATTCTCCGGGCTGTCTCTTCAATAGGAGAGAGCGTAGGGCATCTCCTAATACCCTATTATTGCGCTCTACTAAATCGTTGGATTGGGGGTGGTAGGGAGTGGTCCGAGTCTTTTTTACCCGCCAGAGAGTACAGAGTTTGTGCATGAGACTCGACTCAAACTGGGCGCCCTGATCGGTGTGCATCTGTTCGGGTAGCCCAAAGTAGCAGAACACGTGTTCGTCGAGGGCAGTGGCAACAACAGGGGCAGTGGCATCAGGGAGGGGGAGGGCATCTTGCCAACGGGTAAAGTGGTCTGTTAAGACGAGTATCCACTTGTTTCCTCTATTGGTCTCAGGGAGGGGGCCCACCAGGTCTACGGCCAACTTTTGCCAAGGGCGGCCAGCATACATTCGCTGCCGTGTGGGGTTGGGTTTTGTACCGCCGTGTTTAGCCCGCTGACAGGTTTCACAGCTGTTAATGGCTCTCCGTACATCCGCGGTCATACCTGGCCAGTACCATGTGAGGCCTACTCTCTTTAATGTCCGTTGTATGCCTTGGTGGGCCAAGACGTGTGTCTCCCACTACTTTGCTTCTCAGGCTGGGGGGGGCACACAGCACACCAGTGGGCTCTATTCTGTCCGGCTTGGTGTACTTCTAGAATACCATCTGGGTGGATCTGCATGGAGTGTTGGCGTTTCTCCAGCTGTCGGAGTTCATTACTTCCGAGTTCCAACTGCTGTGGGGGAATAGGGGTATGGTTCTTTACCGCCTCGTAGATGATGGCTACCGGGTGGCGGCCTGTCTTCTGAGCGTTCAGCAGGTCGGTGTCAGGGGGTGGGGGGCGAGTGATAGCTACCACTCGGGGGTGACGGGGTGGGGTCAGTTGGGATGGATGGGGGAGGGGAGAAGGGGTGGGGCAAGGTTTGCAATATTTCTTTCTTTGTGGGTCCGCCGTCTCTGGCTTCAATGTGATTACATTGCTTACAATCGGAGGGACACCGTCTACTAAGGCCGTCAGCATTTCCATGCAAGTGTCCACTCCGGTGTTCGATGGTAAACTGGAACTCCGACAAAGTTTCGAGCCACCTGGCTACTTGGCTGGACGGCTCTTTACGCTTACATAGCCACATGAGGGAGGCGTGGTCTGTTCTCACCCGAAAGGTTCGACCGTAGAGGTAGGGTCTGAAATGCTTTGTGGCTTTGACTACGGCCAGTAGTTCTCTGCGAGTGACACAATAGTTGCGTTCAGGTGGGCTCAGTGTTTTGCTATAATATGCTATCACTCTTTCTTCACCATTCTGTAGTTGGGAGAGGACAGCTCCAACACCGTCATCGCTTGCATCGGTGTCCAATATATACGGGCTATCGGCATCTGGGTAGCCGAGAATGGGGGCAGACAGCAGTCCAGCTTTAAGCTGTACAAAAGCTTCTCTCTGAGGGGTTGTCCATTCCCATGGAACGTCCTTGCAGGTTAACTTGGTCAGGGGCTTGGCCGTAGTGGAGAAGCAAGGGAGGTATTGTCGGTAATACCCGACTGTACCGAGGAATGCTTGGAGTTCTTTAAGGCAGGTGGGGGTGGGCCAGTCACGGACTACTGCAATTTTTTCGGGATCCGTGGAAACACCATGCTCTCTTACGAGGTGTCCAAGATAGTGGACTTGTGACTGTAGCAGTTCGCATTTGCTGGGCTTTAACTTAAGTCCTGCTGCTTTGAGCCGCTGTAGCACTTCTGCCAGCCGGTGTAGGTGGGTGGGGAAGTTGGGACTGATGACGATAATGTCATCTAGGTATAGGAGGAGTGACTTCCAGTGAAGTCCGTGTAGTACTCGTTCCATGAGTCTTTGGAAGGTGGCTGGGGCAGAGGTGAGACCGAATGGGAGGACCTTCCACTTGTATAGGCCTGATCGAGTTGAAAAGGCAGATTTGTCGCTGGCGTCTGCATCGAGGGGCACTTGCCAATACCTGCTCACTAGGTCAAGGGTACTAAAATACCGACTTCCAGACAGCGCATCTAGGCTCTCATCTATATGAGGGAGAGGGTAGGCGTCCTGTTGGGTTACCGCATTTAGACGCCGGTAATCAATACAGAAGCGCCAGGTGCCATCCTTCTTCTTCACCAATACTACGGGGGAACTCCAAGCGCCAGTGCTGGGTTCTATCAAACCCCGTTCGAGCAGCTTGGCTACTTGTTCTTCAGCCTCTCTCTCTTTATGAGGCCCTAGCCTGTGGGGATGTTGACGGATGGGTTGTGCGCCAGGTCTCAGGGGAATGCTGTGGGCTACTAGGTTGGTAAGGCCGACATCGTGGTCACCTTTACTGAATACTTCCTCATACGAGTGCAAGAGTTGTGCCAATTTGAACGCCTCCTGGGGGGTGTGACAGTTGCCTAGTGCTTGGACATACAACTCTTTTAGATGTTCAGGGACGGGGGGAGGAATGGCGGTGGAGGGGGGGGGGGAAGTGGGCTCATCTTCTTTTACTGGTGATCCTACATCACCGTTGTGTACTCGAGTGTACCTTCCTATCGTTTTGCCAGCTTTCAAGTCCAGCGGTTGGTTGGTGGGGTTGAGACACCTCACCAATAGCTGATGCCGGTCATTCGGGGTATTAAGACTGGCAGCTAGGGGGGGGGGGGGGGAGTTGTGGATGCCTTCTACGATACCGAGGGGAAGGTGTATGGAGTGGGTAGTTCGGCACAGTATGGTTGCTTCGGTGTGGGGGGGATCTGAGTGTCTCTAACCACCTGGACTCCAGTAGCCAGTACTCTGCCTTGCTGGTCTGTACACAGCAGTTCTTGGCCATTAACTTCTATCACTGACAGGTCGAACTTCATGCGACACTGATGAGAAGTGAGAAATGGCATGCCCAGAATGGCGTCCTCATTTATTTGGCCTACGACGAAAGTGGCTTCCGTTTTGACATCTCGCAGCCAAATGGGTAGGCGGATGGTACCAAAGAAGGGGATGTGAGATCCGTCGGCTAACACACCGTGTGAATCACCTTCTTGCAGGGAACTCTTAGTAGTTGGGGCCAGTCGATTGAACAGGTGTTGTGATAAGAGGTTGGTGGTGCATCCAGTATCGATGAGTACTGACACCGGTTTTCCCTCTACTCGTCCGGGTAAGAAGTAGCTTGCCTTGTAAGGACGCTCTGATGGGGGGTAAGTGAGGTCAGCGGGTTTAACTGCTGAGGGTTGGGGGGTAGGGGAGCGTCTATGTCGAGTACGAGAGGGTCGCTCAGTGGTCAACGGGGTTGAAGGGGGGAGTAGTTTCTTAGCCAAGACTGACGAGGTGGGTGTGGCTCGGTGTCCTGTGTAGGGTGGCACACCAGGTGACCGTGGTCAGCAAGACTTTGTCTATGAGAAGGGGTGGGATGGGTATACAGGTCAGTAGGGTAGTAGTCCGACTCTGCTTCACTGGGTACCGGGGAGTAGGGCTCTTCGTCTCCTATATCTTGGAGGGGGGTATACCGGTTGGTGGTGGGTAGTTGCCAGGGTTCTGAGATGGGTACTACACGCCGTCTCTCTCTCTGCCATGGGGGAATCTCTAGTACGGGGTTGTACTGTTCTACTCTAGCCAACTTTCTTTGATAACGCCAGGGTGCCCGGGGGCAGTGAGGGGCCGGTTTCCCTACTGCGGGTGGCGCCCGTTTTTTGACTGCTGGTTGGGGGGGGGGGGGGGGGGGGGCGGGGTAGATGGCCAAGGTTTGACCGGGCAGCTTCTTTGTAAATGGCCGATAGTGCCACATCCCCAACACTGGAGGGGGGCGGATGTAGGGAAAGGGTGGGGGAGGGAGGGGGCAAGGGGTGGGTTGACTTGTTGTTGTAATTGTTGCAATGCGTCGGACTGGAGCTTAACTGCTTCGGTCAACGTCTGTAGGTTCTTCATCAAGGCACTGAGGGTGTCCTCTGGTAGGGTGGCCGTCTGTTGGACTTGGTTAGGGGGGGAGGTTGGGGAGGGCCGGTCACTGGGTGGGGGTAAGTGTTCTTCCTCCTCTTCCACTATTCTCACTCTGGAGGGCCTGTCTTCGAATCCAACTTTGACTTGCAGGAATTTGTTTCCAGCTCTAATAGCCTCCTCAATCGTGTGTGGTTGGACTGCCAGCAGGTGCCGTTGTAGATAGGCATTACCAATAGTGCTGGCGAAAGTCTCTAGCACCATTCAGTCGACTCTTCGGGGAGGGGGGGGGGGTAGGTCATCGTATGCCACACGAACTAATTTCTCCACTTCGTTGGCGTGTTGTTGTAGTGAGGCTTGGGCAGAACGACGCAACACAATTAACTTGGCCTGCGCTTCCTTTGGGGTGAGTCCAAAACGGGCTCGGAGGGCGGCGAAGATACCTTCTACGTGAGGGGGGCGTCCACACTCTAGTGCCTCGTCCTTCAGTGCTGCTCGGAGATGCATCAGGGCTGTAGCTTGGCCCCAGTCATTGGCATCTGCGACCTCGAGGAACCGAGTGACAAAATACTCGATGTCTCCCGTCCCGTTGTACTTTGGGGCCTTGAAGGGTGTCTGTATTGGTCCTCGGGGAGGCTGTACCAACATCTGCAGAGCTTCGGTGAGTTGCTCCAGCGCTATGGTAGGTTGTGTTCCGACAGGGTTTCTACCGGCACTCCTAGCTCTTTGGGTTGCCATGTTAGATACAATGGCAAGCTAAGGGGGGTTGAGTGACTGTTTTTGGCAAGAGTAAGCTGGTATACACGGTATACAGGCTCGGTATAGCTTCGGGGTAGGTAGTATGTGGCTATACAGGCTCGGTATAGCTTCGGGGTAGGTAGTATATGGCTATACAGGCTCGGTATGACTTCTGGGGAGAGGGGGAAGGTGGTATACAGGGTATACTGGCTCGGTATAGCTTCGGGGTAGGTAGTATATGGCTATACAGGCTCGGTGTGACTTCTGGGGAAGGGGGGAAGGTGGTATACAGGGTATACAGGCTCGGTATAGCTTCGGGGTAGGTAGTATATGGCTATACAGGCTCGGTATAGCTTCGGGGTAGGTAGTATACAGAGGGATACTGACACAGAGTAGCTTCTGAAGAGGGGGAAGGTGGTATGCAAGAGATACAGGCTTGGTATAGCTCCTAGTTCTTCCTACCTTCTTCTCTCTCTAACTTCTTCTTTTCCTACCTTCTTCTCTTCCTATCCGTTGTGTCTCTCTTGTTCATAGAATCCCACCGCTGCCACCAATGTAGTGTTTTTTTATCTTGATTTACACCACCGACACAACGGCTTCCATGTATTCCTTGTTAATACTAATAATGTCCAGACAATCGAAAAGAGTGTTCCTTGTTAATAATAATACTTTATTATTAACATTCTATTTAGCAAGCTACAAGTACAATGATTACTCCACCATCACTGCAAGTCATGCATAATAACTCCACAGTAATCCACAATAACTTCTGCCCTCCTGATCTCCAACAATTCCTTTTATAGGAGAGACCAGGAAGGCACACTCCTTTATTAGGGTAAACCAATACAATATTTCTTTACAAGTTATTAGCAAATCATCACAATCAATACATAAATAAACAGTAAACAAGGTGTCATGCATGCACTATTTCAGTTGATTGTCTTAGTAGCTCCAAGGCTCCTCCTCTTTAAGCTTGGTTCCCACTTTGATACTCCTTCTCTTGTATAACTCCATTAGGCTGTTTAGGTTCCTTGTTCACTCATGCTTATCCATTGGCGGCCATATATGCCCGGCTAATCTCCGAATGGCGGCCATATATGACCGAGTAAATCTCCGAATGACTCATCAGTATAGTGGGTGGCTGGGCATACATTATAAGTTATAGTAGTTGCACAACTCAGGTATTTTATGGATACTTCTAGACAAGGGGGAAGGGGTTCTATTACACTCTTCTGGGGTGGCAAGGGGTGCAGGGTAGGGGGGGGGGGGGGTTGAGGGGGAAGGGAAGGGCTGGGGTCACTGATTTCACACAAATCTCCCACAATATTATGCCTTATCATTTGGTTTGTGAATCTATCAAACACCTGCTAATAATATATATGTATATGCTCTCATTTACCATTTCACCACCTCTAAAGATACAATATGTATCACCACAAGTATACAACATGTATACTGCCACATGAATAATTTTCTTACCACCCTCTGGTAGGAATTGTAACCATTTCTTTATTAAACTGAGCGTCCCCCACACTTGGTCAAATTACAAAACAAATGGAGCATCAACTTGACCCAAAGAAGTAACAACGATGCCGACCTGATCTTTGTGAAAACTGATGGCCCTAAATTGATAAATTGTTGTACGATTTGATGCAGCTGGTTAAACTAAAATTTGATGTAAAGTCTTTTGTTAATCTGCAACACTTACATTTTGTGATTTAAATTAGAGCTGGAGAGTTTCATGTCACCAGAAGTTCATTAGCCCTGTCTTGTAAAATACATTTATCCT
This sequence comes from Cryptosula pallasiana, assembly GCA_945261195.1. NCBI lineage: Eukaryota > Metazoa > Bryozoa > Gymnolaemata > Cheilostomatida > Cryptosulidae > Cryptosula > Cryptosula pallasiana. The sequence continues at coordinate 20,053,022 of OX183133.1, read as the reverse complement.
ATTTATTAGCGTCCACAAACTGATCACGAAATATGACGTCACACGTCAAAAGCATCGATATAAATATTTGTAGCACCTATTTTTTTTCAGTTTCCAAATATTCGGGAATTACTAAATTTTTAATAACTTGGGACCACAAGCTGCTAGAAACAAAATTTTAAAAGGGTTTAATAGGATACAATATGCCGAACGAGATTAACCAATCACTGCACTTCTTACATATCTGTAGTTTTGGGAAAAATTGTCTGGAAATGACGTTGTAAACGTGACTTTTCCCAGTGCGCCGATGGACCATATGATTTTAGTTTATGTTATATCACTAGCCTGTCTTATTACCGACCTGTTGATATACTATTTGTTATAGATCCTTTACATCTGGAGGTAGGAAAATAGATTTAATAATTTACTTGCCAAATAAAAACGTAATTTTTTTTAATATATATTATCATGAAGCAATTAGTAACTAACCGCAAATTAATTACGCTCGCTTGGTCTTGCGTCACGGATTTCACTCTAATGTATCAATAATGAGGCGTAAAACTAACGGCAGTGCGAACATGAAACAAAGTAATTTTTTTGCTGAGAGGGTCATTTTTAAAACTCATTTTCTCAGTAACTATCAATGAGAGACAAAAAAGTTTACTACTATTGTATGGAGTGCCGTTT
>OX183133.1:19965963-20052156 GCA_945261195.1 Cryptosula pallasiana | reverse complement strand
CGGTTGTGGAGTCGGTATACTCCTCTGTTGGGAGTTGACCTCTGGAGCGAGGTGTTGTTGGTGGACATTTGGTCTGCCCCCCAAAATCCACTACAATATTTCATCATATAGTTCAGCCATGTTCAGCATGTGATGTGTGGCGCAGAAGATAACAGCTTGAGAGGTGACTAGCTTGATCGACTTGTTCAGTATTACCATGCTCTCCACAGCATGAGTTACCTAAGTACATTTAATAATAAATAATTCGAACCCGGTTGTTATCTCTCTGATAAAAAAGACAACTTGGTCAACGCCAAAGACTTTGTAGTCTTGAGAATAAACCGACTGGGCTCTAGAAGTATTATACCTTCTCCACAGCGCAAACTACCTACGTACAATTAGTAATAAATAATAAGAACCCAGTTGTTGTCCCTCTGACAAAAAAAAAACAATTTTCAATGCCAAAGACTTTGCAGTCTTGAGAGCAAAGTGTCTAAGTTCAAGAAGGCCACCTCCACAGCGCGAACTACGCTAGTACAATTAATTAAAACCCAGTGGTTGTTTCTCTGACAAAAAAGGCAATTTTGTCAAAGTCAAAAACTTTGCAGTCTTGAGAAAAAACTATCTAGGTTCTAATAGTTTACCTTCGCCACAGCACGAGTTACTCAAGTAAAATTGATAATAAAAATAAGTAAAACCCGACTGTTGTCTCTTTGACAAAAATATTAATTTTGTCAACGCCAGTGGGAGCGTAGGAGCAGATCTCTGTAATGGTGTCTATGGAGATGAAAGTTCTCCTGGTTCCAAGTGCGTTAAATAGTTATCTATTAATTCTTACCTTATTGATGAGAGTATATCTAGTAGTTGTAGGAGATGCTGCAGTAGATGTTGCTTCATCAGACGATGATGCTGGAATGGATGATTTCTGCGTAAAAACAGTCCTTTTTATATAGTCAAAGTTGTACCGATTAACCCAAGCATAAATCCTACTTCTCTGACAAAATGTTGTTTACTTCAAGCGAAAATACCTTTATACTGTGTAAGGATTTTTCGCGCAAAAATCCCTAAACATTATACAAGGAATTTTTACTTGACAAAAACTACATTCTTCGCGCAAAAAAACACAAATTTTTCACACGAAAATCTGTTTATAATTACATATAAGGATTTTCGAGCAAAAAAAATTTATTTGCGCAAAAATCCTTAACTTATGATAAAAGAATTTTCACGCAAAAACCACATTCTTTATGCGAAAAACAATTTTCACTCGAAAATCCATTTATAATATATAAAGGTTTTCGCCCGAAATTTTTTTTTTGCACGAAATTCACTATACATTATAAAGAGGTTTTTGTGTGATTGAATTCAGGTCAATCGGTCAACTTTATCTATTTAAGAGCCAATGTTTTTACACAGAAGGCATCCACTTCAGCAACAGTGGCTGCAGAAACAACATCTACTACAAATACTACGAGAACTGTTTGCATTAAGGTAGGAAATGATTAATAATTATTTAACACTAGTTAAAGTACTCAGGTAGCTGTGCTGTGGACTAACTAACTCTACGATTTCAAGCGAGGAAACGTCATGCGTTTCATTTGGAAGAGGAAAGAGAGCATGCTGAAACTATGGATAATGTCGAACACTCGAACTGTAAAAGAAGAGTTGTGATAGGTGTTGAAGACGACATACTTCTCCGTCACACCAAGATTAATCTTCAGGACGTCAGGGTTGACAATCTGAGTGCCCTCACTCACAAGAATGCCTCTCTGCTAAATACTGATCTCACATCGACAAAACATCGTTGAAAAACAGCACCAATTAGAGATCTACCGATACCAACAGTTATGCAGGTGTTTAGCGTTGAGTTCTATGATGAATCAATGTGTACCATCATCTACAACTATCGAAAGGATAAAAAGGCAATTCGAATGATGAGCACTTAGCACTCATCTCCAGCAATTTTAATCTACATGGAAGAAGAAAAGTCTGGAGAAACAATATTCCGAACTGCTGATGGATACGACGGTAGCTGTCTAAAATCAAAGGATGCGTTTGACGTGTTGACAGGCAAGAGTATGAGACAGACCAAGGCTTACTTCAGCGTAGCTCACTGCACGATTTTCCACCAAATAGTGTTATAAGCTATGGAAATCCGGTAATAATAAAAAAAAAACGACAGTTGATGGAACAAGATTGCTGAAAATCTTGTGGCTCAGTACAAATGCTTGATAAGCAGAGTGAGCTGCTGATTGGAGATTGTATGTCTCCCTCAAATAGAATTGGCAGTTGTATAAAAAAATAAAGAGTTATTCTATTCAAAGGAATGAACCAAACTGCAGACAACATAATTTCTTACAACGTCGTCCAGCTCACACCTCTTCAAGCCTCCATTCAAGCCTCCGGTCTGCTAGAGGCTATGGACACTTGTGACTTTCTCACCTAATTTGATGATGTCGAAAAAAAACAATGTCCAAGACAATAGCTGGACAGCCTGATCACCAAATCAAGAAATGCGCTTCACTATCTCCGATGGTAAGTTTTATTCGCTGAACCACAAAGTCAAAAGTATTTTTTAAGCTAAGGCCTACGTCAATGTGTGATAGAATTGCGTGAGAGAGTGTGTGCGGCCAAATGCGCCAGGAGTTACCTTATCTTACTGAGGCAGATGTTGCCTTGGATGTCTAGCAACCCGAAGAGCCTGTGTTCCTACAGATCATGGAGACGTGGTAGCCAAGATCAAGTTAAAGAACTAGTACTAGGATTGTTCCGGTAGCCATCTTGCTTTAATTAATTATTATTATTGTCATTGTGTTGCGTAGCTTGTAATGCGCCTGTTTATATTATATGTATATTTCCATGCTTAGCGCTATTGTGCTTGAATGTAGTGCCCTAGTTTTGTCTGCCAATCACATTGTGTTATTTTTACCCAATCCCATGTTGTAGTTTTCAACTGCTTTATTTGCATATTATTTTAATAAGTATTAGGGCAGAGTTCTTGTAGTTGTTGTGTTGAATTGATACACTGGAAGCGTTAGGGTAACGTTGTGCATCATTGTAGTCTTGATTGGAAGTATTAGTGGGTTCTAATATTGTCGACTATTTACACTTCAAAACACCTCTCGTTGCAAGTTTTGTATCTTTACGTCTGAATACATTGTTGCTGATAACTACAACCCTTCTTATACTGTCGTGAACTTGCTAAGCAGAACTACTTGTTGATAATTACACACTTAGAGATTATGTTACACTCTTTGAAATTGTCACAAGTCTGTCTAACACGATTGCTATAAACTAAACACGTGCTTGCTAACTAACTGATAAGTAAAGTGAAACCGGATCTGCGTGCTAAGAAGCAGATCTCCGTATCAAAAGAAACAGGAAGTCTCCGGATTGAGACAGTTAGATTGATATATACCGTATACAGTGGAGTTATACTGCTGGTTAGTAGATACTGTATAACGGGTTCTGCCTTGACACTAGCAGGCTACGCTACCAACACAGCTCTAGTGCTCATTAGTACAGACAGCTATTCTCAAACAGTGGTCCGGTAAAGGTGCTGTGTCATTACATGGGCGAATCCTTTACAAATGTAAGCTGGTCTCATTAGTTACTACATGTATGTCTTTTAGATCTAACTAAAAAAACGAAACCTGAGAGAGAGAGAAAGCGAGACTCTTATTTTTGTCTTGTAAGAGATGAGCGCAAAAATAACTTTGAACAATGCACATTAATTTTATAGGTTTCATAGTAATCGAGACAAATACTACACTAATTTGTATTTGATAACAATTTTACTTGTTAAATCAAATAAAATTTCATTATAATAATTTAATTTAACAATTTACTTAGAAGACCGGCTTCTTGTACGTGTACTCCATCTATTCCTTCTAGTGTATTGTTTTGTGTAAACTCGTATCTAGAATAAATCTGTTGGATAAATCTTCGTATTGAAAGATATCTCCTCTCATTGTCTCCTATGTCTCGCAAGCTTCTAACAATTTCATCCATACTCCATCCTCTGCTTCTCAATAAACAAAAGTATACGCAGTAATCACAGAATATGATTGAGAAAAATTTTGCACCCGTGTCTCATTACTCCATATCAAATCTTTTCCTCTCTCTCTCCTCAGCAACTCCCTTATGTCTGAGTAAAAGGTTACGGGTTGTCCAAATGAATCAAAAAACTCCGAACCGAAATCATCAGCGTACACTGCCAACCAATGCTTTCCGGGTTGATGGGAATAATGAGTGTTGAATATAAAACATTCCATTGAAAAATTGTAAATTTGCATCCAAACCTGATTTCTAGATCCAACGTGAATACCCTCTGCACGACAGATATCATCCAAAGATAATATCAAACGAATCTGTATGGTGTTCATCTCTTGTTTGTTATTTAGAGCATTACGTCATTGAAAGACGCTGTCCATCTCTAATACACCATCCTTTACAAAGTAGGCGACCAGGGACAAGCCTTCCGTTGCGTTGGCGCTGAATTGTATCTCCACACTCGTCGTAACATTTTTCATCGAGTGAAAACCTTCTTTGAGAAAATTACCTGTCAAGTCGAACCCGTAAATAGTAGTGCCGCCAATATAATGTTTTTTTCGTAATACCTAACTTTCACCATCAAGCAAAGATCCACTAGTGTATAGAAACTGATGATATTCCTGTCCACAAAATTGTTGGTATAGTTTGGCTCATACCCTCTTTCAACTGGGCAATCGCCGACTCTCAATACGATGCTCTTGACATTGGCGTGTTCCATACTAAACAGATCAGGGTGAAATGTCCACTCAGAGCGTTGTGATTGACCAACCCTAAATAGATCTGTTTGGATTTCTGCTTGTTTTCTTCCAATGTTACATTAATCTGTGCAACTCTGCTGCAAATCCCGTACAACTTTAATAGCTTTCGCTCAATCAGATAAATGTAGTTGTGTCCTTCCAACGCCAAACTGGGTTGAGAGTTTTGTATCATGGGGTTTACCTTGACTTTGCAGAGATGCAATTCAAACTTGTCGATTCTGGTATTCGCTCCTCTAATTGGTGACTCATAGGCTGCAAACAAAAACAGTTTGCTGGAAGCCCGTTCAAACTCTAGTTGCATAGTTGGCCCGGGGACTATGAGTTTTCTTGGTTAGAAAAAGACAAGGTGGGTTTTGCCGGAAAACTCCAATATCTTTCTACCTCTGATTAATGCCCTCCTCTTCTTTTTAACCCTGTGTTGAGTAGCATCTTTACTCGTCGAATTGTCGTACATCCAACCCTCCAACCGTCCCTGATATTTCTTTGCAGAGGCGGTAGTTTCCAGTAGTTGCGTAAAGTAGAAGCACAAACCATAACTATTGGCAGATTCAAAAGTATTACCTTTTACAGACATTTCCATCTCCTTGAACAATACACCGAATGAATCTCCCATCCACACAGGTGCATTGTCGTTGTTGCCCTCAGTATCAGCTCCATCGTCTTGGACGATTGCGGCTTCAATTTACAAAAACGAGTTGCAAAGATTTATGTAATACTCATTACTCCCTACCAAGGTCAACTCGATCCAGCCATAAGGATCCAACTTATCGAATTTGATGACAGCGTATTCGGATCTCTCTACCAAAATGTTTGTAGGCTCTGTTGCAAAGACATCCAGCGCAAGGTTTATGTTGTAGGGAGAACCTTCCAACTTGTTACCCGCCGTTCCATTTAGACCAGCCATCTTTTTTGTGAATGATGATTGATTGAAGCGATGACACTTAATGAAGACATAATGTCACCTTCCACCCTCTTCATAGATTTTGCTTCTGCTAAAATATGGAATAACCCCGATTGACTGGACCCCTCCTCTTCCCGGAGCTTATTTCTTTCTCCTCTTGATTCAATCGGGACCACTGCGCCAAGCTCATTGAGCTCCTCCAATCCTTTCTTTTTTGCAGATGATGCAAAACTATGCCCATCGATGACGCAACGTGCTATGTTGCTGCCTACAGATAGCGCTCTCTTACTCAGGCTTATTGCTCCTCTTTTCAGCACAGGCGTTGTTGATTTGATTATACTTAAGAAAATACTACCGAGTCTGTTCCCCCTCATACCAGGCATCACGCAATGTCAACTATACAATTCAATTTAAATTCCAGCTTTCATTTTGTAGAACTCCTCAAAAATTTTTTTGAGTCTTTGGGAGTGCATCGTCCCAAACTCATTGCGCCCTTTTTTTTCTAAAGTGAATTGTCAGAACGACTTTTCATCCATCAAATGGTATTCGCTAAGTGTCGTTGCTTGTTATAAAAATTGTATGAGATCGCTATTCAGTGATGCCGCGTTGACGTAGTGTGGGTTTTTAAACTCGTTGTGCATGACGATATTCTTCTTCCCTTGTACTAGTATTACTCATAGCAAAGGCTCTTTCGTAACACATACCATCCTATTGTCGACAATGTTGGAATAGATGTATAAAGAAGTTAGTCCAAAATTTATATCGGGTTATGTGATATTGTTTTATCTACTACAGGGATACATAGTTTTTCTACTCTGTTTCGATTCCAAAGATGTAGGCTAAGTCTTTAGAAAAACTCAGTGTTGCATTGAGATCGCTGTTGGTTAGTAAACTCGTGTTGGTCACTTTGTTATGGGAGATGACAAACCTTTTGTTCAATCTCATTTTATGCATTCTCTTTCATACAATCTCCTTAACTCTTCAACAATATCGTATCTCCTGTTGCCGATTAGGATGAATGAGTTTTCGCGTCTGCTGGAGACATTAGTTTTTTCCAGATATATTTTACAATTATTAGAATACAATATATTTAGCAGAGCTACCTGCCATTTAGCGCCGATGATGTCCAGGTATTTATACAGTGTCACTGTAAAATAAGAATTGGTGTTGTTCGGCAACTCTCCAGCATCAGAGTTTGACGGCAAAATTATCAGCATCAACATTTGGCCGTCATACGATGGAGACAGCGAGCGTTCGTTTCTTTTAAGCTATTCATCCACCCACTCATTGATTTCTTCTCCGTAACCCAACCACTTGACCAGTATCTTTTTCTTACCTCTCGTCGTTCTTCTTTCCAATATGTTTTCGACGCAAAAAATTGTAAATTTTTTATCTTTTGCAACCCTTTTTCGTATAAGGTCTCCTCTATCGTCTCTTCAGCCAAATCTTTCTCTTTGTTCATGATAAGTTTTTCATGGCTTAGCAACTTGGTGATTATAAAGATCTCAATGGACCACTTAGGGGTGCATCCTCTCTCAAACACCACTCTCACCTTGCTTATTCTCACATTTGGTTCTTTAGCCAAACTGTGCTCACCTCCTTCATACACTCGATTCCACACGAGTTCCTGTTTTGAAAATTTATGTCGTTCTGTCACATACCTATAGCAGTGTGCATAGTGTTGTTGCATGCACTAACCATCTGGGGTAAAACATCGATGCATCATCTTTGTACGCCAGAAATTTGTAAATCTTCTTTTTTAAAATCCGGTTGAAACATTCCACCATTGAAGCCTTTATCGTTACGTTTTCGGTTGTAAAGCGCTTAATTTTTTTTCAGCCAGCAGGTTCTTGACTTGATGATTGTCAAACTTCTTACTTTCATCCAGTTGTAGAGCCTTGTAGTTTTCTCAATCCAATATCCTTCTCAAACCTCTGGCTATGATGTGTCTGGCTTTGGAGGTGAGCAACACAGCCCATCCTTTTCTGGATAGAGAATTGACAGCCATTAGTAAAAATGCTGTGCCATCATTTTCTTCTTTCTGAGATCGCACATCCATCAAATTGACTTAAAGCTGCCCTCCTATTCCGGCGACAATCGTAAGAAGGTGTTTGTGTTTTGCTGGCAGTTTTTTGTGTCGCGTGTTAGCGTCCTCTCCTCTCAGTCGTTTGCGAGTTCTATTTTTTCCTTGTCATTTTCTATGGGTTTGCAGTGAATCTCTAGCTCCTCACAAAGATGTATGCAATTCTGGATTGTAATACAGCTCCTTTTCCCATTCCCGCCACAGTCATAAGTTTTCTCTTGTGTGTTTGTCATGGCTAATTCTTCACAGCTGTGATTCCTTGATCAGACAGCAGGCTTTTAAGTTTGGTGTAGTTTTTATTTTCCTTGATTTTATCAAGCCAGCATTGTTTAAAATGTCCCGCAACAACAATTTGGAAAGCCTAGTGTTCAGCCAGCTCTCTCCAATTTTGAGCTTGTCAGTATTCAGATCGCATTTCCCAATTTTGCTCAGTTGTGCAACATTTTGACACCAATCGGTCGATTGCCTTTTCTCCTTGTAATAGCGAATGCTTTTTTCCCAAACCAGTCTAACCTTTTTATCATTTCCTCTGATTGCTGTCACTTTCTCCACCATTACCATCGGCATCCTTGCTATCATTCACATAACAGCTTTTGCTGTCAAACAATCTCTTTTTGATCTGTGTCTTCCCTTTAACATTTAACACGGGACTAGAGAAAATAGCAGCATTCGGCGAAATGGGCGTAGTCTTGTCATCGGTAATCGTACTATTAGCAAAGGGTAATTCAGGCTGCGGCTCTGGTTTCTTAGCGAAATTTCAGTCATCCGTCCGTTGGTGATTTTTCTTAATTTTCCTTACATCACTCAACTAGCTGTACATGTTTTAAACATTTTTATTCACATTTTCGTACTCGGAAAAATCAGTTTCATGCGCCAATTCCAACGAAGCGTCTTGCTATCGCTTCATCGCTCTCGTTATATCCTCTATAGGGTTGTAATACAATGGCGGCACTTTTTTATTTTTGTCTGTCGGTTTATCATTACCAGTTTTTCTCATTATTCAATCGTACTCATTTTCAGACACTAGTAATCAAGTTCTAGAAAAATCAAAGGTTGGAGGCTCATGGTTTTATTGACAATAAAACGGATACATTGGGAGCGATTATCGCATCCAAAAAATTACCTCTATCAGTCTGAGTCAAATTTTTACACTTATCATTGACTGCTCGTTTGCCAATTAGTTCATACAACTCTTTCTTGTACCACTGCAACTCGATAAACAGTTTCAAGTCTGGAAGAACGTTACCTAAAATAATGTTTTTAACAGTTTCTATCAACGTGTGAAACATATCGGAGTCTGCCTTTTTAACTATAGCCGTTTTTTCTCTCTTACTCAAGTCATTGAGAGCTAAAATAACTTTCCTATTCCCCTTCATTCTTCTGGAGCTGTTCATCTTCGTCCTGCTGCTAATACAGCTTTCAGTATATCAGGACTTGCTGTGCTTATGATAGGTCCTAGTAGAGAAGCTAGAAATCTTTTTTTGTAGCACAAACTTTTTATCGTCTATCATCGATTTCCTGACCAAATTAGCGATATTCTTTGCGCTTCGCTGCAACTGATTATGCTGAGCAATTGACAATGGTATTGTTCTATTTATAATAGCTTTAGCACATTCATTCAGATCGTAACAATATCTTTTTTTGACATTAATTATTACAAACTTTTGAATTGAAGCGGATGCGTTGTTGAACGATGACAACACCGCCGCATTTCTTTTCAACTTTTGTTGCTGAGCTTTAGTAACTGTATTGACGTGCTACTCATCTGATTTATCGAATACTTGTGAGATTAATGGAATAGCAATTGTATTGATATACTATCACTTGAGTACATACAACATCATAGGATCGTCCGATACAAAATCTCCCAATGTTTTGTGAAGATCATCGGTTCACTGGGTAGCGTCTATTCCTAAAAAAGGGTTTAGTTTCTTTGTCGTTTTCTCAAAAGCCTTTTGTACAGATTTTTTTCTCCCAGAAAAGCATTGGTGAGCCAAACAGGTAAACATAAAAGCGTCTTGATGGGTTTTAAAAAGTAAAAGATAGTGATTGTTCAAGGAAACTGCACAATTTCCTTTCAAAAAAAGATTCTGAACAAAGAAAAAACGCTTTGTATACAAAACATTGACATCAGCTTTACCAGAAACTTCATCCATCAAGTCATCAATTATCAACAATCTCTAGTGAAGCTTGTCATTATATTTATTGTTCCCTTGTGAAATATCAATCTGGATAGGTCATCAAAGACTTTTTGATAGCCTTCGCAACAGTAATGCACTTCTACCAGTTGAGGACGAGCAATAGTCTGACTAGCTTCAACCATTTGTAAAATTGCTGGCGTCACTGGTAGAAGTGCATTACTGTTGCGAAGGCTATTAAAAAGTCTTTGATGACCTATCCCAGAACCAGTCAGGTCCCGCAATCATCGCCGTAAAAGGCGAGTGCATCCTCATGTCAAACCCTTCAGCACTACCAGCCTTGATGAATTAGATGTTCGTCATTCGCCTATAGTTTCATTTATGAATCGAACGGAACAGTTGTTTGTCTTTTGTATTTTTCCGATAGCGGTTTTCTAAATACTAAACTTGGTAACACCTCCAAAAGTAGAAAATCTTATGAAAAATACCGATATCACCATAACTATTATCACATTTGGTTTCAGACCCGGCAAAACAATATCTATAGTTTCAATCCCGCTTTCACCAACCGCATCGTTTTCACTCACTGCTTTCTTCTCCTTGTCTTCTTTTCCCAACATATTGCCTATCAATAGTAGTATAATAATACAGTACTTCATTTTCATACACTAGTCAAACCAACAATCCAAACTGTGATAAAAACCCCAATATAAAAAAATTCTGCACAATAAATACTGAATAACAATCATTATCATGTGCAATTATTACATACACTAACAACTGCAATAATTAACACCTGGTGCACACAAAAAGGTACCTTAAATGGTTCTCATGGACCTGGTGCTAATGAAGTACTTTGGAACCAGGAGAACCTTTTTGTCCTTAGACACCATGATGCAGATCTGCTCCTATTATACTACCTACTCTGTGGCACTTGCCACATAATGGCATGGTTTTCAATCAATCTTTCAGCTAAATACAGTTTGGATGAAATGATGTTAACAATTATTTGTATTGATGGGATTATCATGATTATCATATTCAAATAGCTTATATGGTTATTTACCAGCATTAAACTGTATCAAATTGCTGTTCAACTATGAAAAAAGTCAGAAGCACACCTCAATTGGCTTGAAAGCTGTGGACTGTGAGAAGACAACTGCTCAATCAGTATTTTCTGTTTCCGTCGCTTAAAAAATCTTTTCAAAGCTGATAAGTCCAATTCCTGTTCACCTCACATCGAGGAGATATTTGAAACAATCCAGCTTTTCTTGATTGTACATCAGTAGTAATATATGAGCAGATCTCCCTACCAAGTGTTTTTTTGTGGATTAGATCTTGGAGTTTAGGCAATGGGTTACGACGTTGGATGAATTCGCCGAGTTTATATTGTATTTCATTTGAGGGGTACTTGAGTGGCATTTGAGTGGCATTTAAGTGGCATTTGAGTTTTTGATTATTATTTTACTTAATTTGAACTTATATGATATATACATTTTGAATGTATGGCATTTAAGTTTTGATAATTTCTTTTCATAACTCGAGCTCATATAGCATCTTGAGAGAGAGGAGAGAAGAATGAGGAGATATAACTACATTGAATAAATACAGTAATTAAAAATGAAACAATATGTGAATATATACATTTATTGTGCAATAAGTAGGGAAAATTTCATATAATATAGCTAGAGTCAGTAAATATTAAATAATACCAAATACTACAACTTGTAATGACAATCAATGCATAAGCTTTTACTAAAAACTATCTTGAAAACCTTCAAAACATGATCCCAAATGGAAAAAAAATGGATAAAGTTAGATATTCATCTATTTGTTTACATCTACAAAAAAGAGGTATTTGGTGAAATATTTTTTCGATTTATTCAATTTTCATTAATTTTTTACAAAAACAAATCATCCTCTAAATGGTTAAATTTCATCTAATTGTACAAATTTACAAAAAAACAGGGTATTTGGTAAAATATTCTTTCATTTCATTAAATGTTCATTATTTTTTTGCAAAAAAGAAATCACCCTTTAAATGGTTAAATTTTATCTGTTTGTATATCTTTACAAAAAAAACAGGGTATTTGGTAAAATATTTCCTTTATTCTATTCAATTTTCATTAATTTTTTCAATAATTGCTTAAATATACATTATTCACTATTTTCTTATTCTAATTGTACAAATTTACAAAAAAACAAGGTATTTGGTAAAATATTCTTTCATTTCATTAAATCTTCATTATTTTTTTTGCAAAAAAGAAATCATCCTTTAAATGGTTAAATTTTATCTGTTTGTATATCTTTACAAAAAAAACAGGCTATTTGGTAAAATATTTCCTTTATTCTATTCAATTTTCATTAATTTTTTCAATAATTGCTTAAATATAAATTATTCATTATTTTCTTATTATTAGGTGAGCAACCTATCATACAAAATTAGTTTCTTGAGTGAGGGTTTTATCCTACATTTTCCTTTTGAATTTTTTTCAAAAACAATCATTTATATATACAATTTCCATTATTTTTTTAAACAGAACAATTCCTATCTCTGAGAGGTTGGAGATATTGGGGTAGAAAACTTAGACATGATGATGAGAAGGCTATGGATTTTCCCGTTTAAGAACAAACCATTTTCGATGGCAATTTCAATTCGGAAAACTAAAACAATGTAATTTGTTTTTCAAAATGCAATCATCAGAAAGCTTTTGTCATGATGAGGAGGAGGCTATGGATTTACCCATTCAAGAACAAACCATTTTCGATGGTGACTTCAATTCTAAAAACGAATTAGAACTGAAGTATGTGGTATTACGTAATCATTTTTTTAAACAAGAACAAACCATCTTCGATAGCAACTTTAATTCTAAAAACTAAATCAATGTAACTTTTTTTATTCTTTGTCTCCCATGAAATTGTTCAAAACGAATTAGAACTGAAGTATGTGGTATTACATGATAATTTTTTAAAAAAACACATCAAAATCGACAAATTACTCCTCTAGATAGTTCAAGTTTACAATTTTTGAGAATTAATCACAATAGAAACATTAAGCCTACTTGATAAAAAAGAATTTGACTGTTAAATTTAACTAATTGATTCAATGTTATTATTTGGATCTTTTGAAAATAAACATTTCAATGAAAACATCATATTTAGTCTTTGACACACTTGAAACCATTTTCCAGTAAATTTCACCAACAATATTTCAGAAATTTTTACTAGATATTTACAAGAAAAATGAGGTATTTTGGTAAAATATTCTTTTATTACATTCCTTTTTAATTTTTTATGTTTTAAAACAGGGTTTTATTACAAAGTTTTTTGTTTTTTCAACTTTTTAAAAAAATAATCATTATAATATATAGTTTTCGATATTTTTTTAAAAAAAATAAATATATATAGAGATTTTCACTTTTATATTCTTTTATTCCATTCGATTTTCAATAATTTTTTGAGTGAGGATTTTATCCTACACCTTCCTTTTAAATTTTTTTATTTTTTTAAAAAATAATCATTGAAATATATAGTTTTCGATATTATTTTAAAAACAATGTATATATATATAGAGTTTTTCACTTTATATTTACAAAACTTTGGTATTTGGGAAAATATTTTTTTATTTCATTCAATTATCAATAATTTTTTGAGTGAGAATTTTATCCTACACAATCCTTTTAAATCTTTTATGTTTCAAAACAGAGCTTTATTACTTTTTTTGAACTTTTTTAAAAAATAATCATTGAAATATATAGTTTTCGATATTTTTTGATTTTTTTTGTACTTTTTAACTTTTTTAAAAACTGTCAAAAAATCACCAAATTACCTCTCTAGATGAATAAAATTTACAAGTAAATAATTGTAATAGAAAATACCATATCTAGTTTTTACATTCATAAAACTGTTTTATAGTAAATTTTCTGTAATACAAACTACTATAGCTTACGATATCAATGGTTACAAAGCGCTTTTCTTGAACAATATCTTCCTCGATATTCTTCTGGTACATTATTAGACCCAGGGAGGAACTCTTGTATTCCGTATTCTCTGTGATCCAATAATTGACTAAAATACAAAAGTTATTCATTATATAAATAAATTTTACCGAATTTAAATTTTACTCTTAGCTACATTAGATAGTTTACATTATATATAACAGGAAAATAACTCACTGAGTTACATCATTCAGCTCAATATTTCTTAGGGAAAGTTCTTTACTCTGTTTTCTTTTTACGATATAATGGACTAAAATAAAAAATGATGTATTAGTATAGTATGATTAAAATTAATGTAAAATAAATATAAACTTTTGTTATTTTTTCAACTTCTATGTAAAAGAAATACACTGATTACACACGAAAAAGTCCTTTTTTTTCATTTGGATTCGGAATGTATAAATATAAATATATATATATAATTTTAAAAATGTTTTACAACAAACACTCATGAATAAGCCATTTATGTGATAAAACGTGTTATTTACGTGAAAAATTAAGCATTTTTGTAAAATAATTATAACCTTTTGTGATTTTTTTTTCAACTTCTAGCTAAAAAAATACACTGATTACACAAAAAAACCCTTTTTTTTAATCCAAAATATATATAATTTAAAAATGTTTTACAAAAAATGTATATGAATTGATCATTTATGTGAAAAACTAAACATTTTTGTAAAATAATTATAACCTTTTGTTATTTTTTAAACTTTTATGTAAAAAAAATACACTGATTGCACAAAAAAGTCCTTTTTTAATCCGAAATAGATATAATTTAAAAATGTTTTACAAAAAATGTTTATGAATTGATCATTTATGTGAAAAACTAAACATTTTTGTAAAATAATTATAACCTTTTGTTATTTTTTAAACTTTTATGTAAAAAAAATACACTGATTGCACAAAAAAGTCCTTTTTTTAATCCGAAATAGATATAATTTAAACATGTTTTACAAAAAATGTTTATGAATTGATCATTTATGTGAAAAACTAAACATTTTTGTAAAATAATTATAACCTTTTGTTATTTTTTAAACTTTTATGTAAAAAAAAATACACTGATTGCACAAAAAAATCCTTTCTTTAATCCGAAATAGATATAATTTAAAAATGTTTTACAAAAAATGTTTATGAATTGATCATTTATGTGAAAAACTAAACATTTTTGCAAAATAATTATAACCTTTTGTTATTTTTTAAACTTTTATGTAAAAAAATACACTGATTACACAAAAGTCCTTTTTTTTAATCCGAAATATATATAATTTAAAAATGTTTTACAAAAAAGGTTATGAGTTGATCATTTATGTGAAAAATTGAACATTTTTGTAAAATAATTATCACCTTTAGTTATTTTTCCAACTTTTATGTAAAAAAATACACTGATGACACAACAAAATCCTTTTTTAATTCGAAATATATATATAACTTAAAAATGTTTTACAAAAATGTTCACAAATTTATCATTTTAAGAGGTTTTTCATTGTAAGAATACACAAAATTTTCACAAATCAACTTTTTAAAATTATGGTAAAAATTAATAAAACTTACCTATAGTGATATGAATCCCTTGAGTTATAGATTAGCTTCTCGAGAGTTTGTTCTCCACAGTCTTCTTTTTCAGCATCATCGAAGTGGTTGAGAAAATCCTCAGATTTTGGATTATCAGCCAGTTCCGAGGCTTGGACGAAGGCTTGATGAGCTGCAAGTACACTGATGTTGTAGAAAATTGAATTGTCTGCGTTTCGACTCAGACCCTTGAACAAAATCACTCCAAATCTCTCCGATGTCACAGCAGAAGCTATTTGATGAGGAATGCGCATATCTCCGATCAGTAATTCTTCATCTACAACACTTCTGTATTGAACTAGAAGAGTCTCTTCATTTCCATTCCATCGCCTGTCAGACTTTGTTATAACTTCAGGGTTTTGGAAACATATGACACTATCTGTTGGGAAATCCTGAAGATTAGCTACCTCGAAATAAGCATTGATTTGTCGCATATTTTTTTCTGGTAATACATCAAACACATTCTTACACCTCAAAGTAGTTCCTGTTTCTGTAGCAGCACGAAAAATTGCTTTTCCAGTCTTTTCAACACCCATATAGATCAAAACCAGTGGTCTTATTTGCGAAGCTTCATTGACAAGTAATCCCGCTGCTAATGGAATAGTGTTCTTCACTCTAACTACCTTTCCATCCTTTTTATAGTTGTATATGATGGTGCAGTTCGTTTCATCATGGAGCTCAACGGTTAACACCTGCCTAACTGTAGGTATTGGTAAATCTTCAACTTTGACTATGTTTTCAATGTTTCTTCTGGAAGCTGGAGATAGAGTACTTAACAGAGAGGCGCTTTTGATGATGAGAGTTGCCAGAGTATTCAGACTGGCGCTTTGAAAGGGGATCATAGTGCGTTGAAGAAGTACATTGTCATCAATCACCTTATCTTGTGAAGGTTTTGGTTCTTTATTCTTCAGTTGTTTTGTATTGACTTGTGTCGACATTCTAAAAGATAAAGTAAAATTCCATGTTATGATTTCTTTTTCAAACCAATTTGAAGATATACATACATATATATATATATATATTTACTCAATATCATACCGCTGTTAGTATCTAAATCGATAAAAATTAAATTTATACTCAATCAAGTTGACTTACCTCCAAACAGAAAAGTCCTTCTAGCAGTTGTAGTAGATGATGTTGTAGTAGATCTTGCTCCTTCAGTTGCTAATGTCGAAGTGACTGCTTTCTGTGTAAAAACAGTGCTTCTTATATAGCTGAAATCATGCCATTTATCATAAGGTTAAATTAATGAAACATTGTTTTTACGGAAGAACACCAATGCTTTCGCGGGAATAAATAATTTATTTTCACGCGAATACAAACCAATGCTTTCGCGGGAATAAACATTTTATTTTCACGCGAATGGGAACTGTTGCTTTCGCGGGAATGAATACTTAATTTTCACGCGAATACAAACCAATGCTTTCGCGGGAATAAACATTTAATTTTCACGCGAATGGAAACTGTTGCTTTCGCGGGAATGAATACTTTATTTTCACGCGAATACAAACCAATGCTTTCGCGGGAATAAACATTTAATTTCCACACGAATAGAAACTGTTGCTTTCGCGGGAATGAATACTTTATTTTCACGCGAATACAAACCAATGCTTTCGCGGGAATAAACATTTTATTTTCACGCGAATGGAAACTGTTGCTTTCGCGGGAATGAATACTTTATTTTCACGCGAATACAAACCAATGCTTTCGCGGGAATAAACATTTAATTTTCACGCGAATGGAAACTGTTGCTTTCGCGGGAATGAATACTTTATTTTCACGTGAATACAAACCGATGCTTTCGCGGGAATAAACATTTTATTTTCACGCGAATGGAAACTGTTGCTTTCGCGGGAATGAATACTTTATTTTCACGCGAATACAAACCAATGCTTTCGCGGGAATAAACATTTAATTTTCACGCGAATGGAAACTGTTGCTTTCGCGGGAATGAATACTTTATTTTCACGCGAATACAAACCAATGCTTTCGCGGGAATAAACATTTAATTTTCACGCGAATGGAAACTGTTGTTTTCGCGGGAATGAATACTTTATTTTCACGCGAATACAAACCAATGCTTTCGCGGGAATAAACATTTAATTTTCACGCGAATGGAAACTGTTGCTTTCGCGGGAATGAATACTTTATTTTCACGCGAATACAAACCGATGCTTTCGCGGGAATAAACATTTTATTTTCACGCGAATGGAAACTGTTGCTTTCGCGGGAATGAATACTTTATTTTCACGCGAATACAAACCAATGCTTTCGAGGGAATAAACATTTTATTTTCACGCGAATGGAAACTGTTGCTTTCGCGGGAATGAATACTTTATTTTCACGCGAATACAAACCAATGCTTTCGCGGGAATAAACATTTAATTTTCACGCGAATGGAAACTGTTGCTTTCGCGGGAATGAACACTTTATTTTCACACAAATACAAACCAATGCTTTCGCGGGAATAAATAATTTATTTTCACGCGAATACAAACCAATGCTTTCGCGGGAATAAACATTTTATTTTCACGCGAATGGGAACTGTTGCTTTCGCGGGAATGAATACTTTATTTTCACGCGAATACAAACCAATGCTTTCGCGGGAATAAACATTTAATTTTCACGCGAATGGAAACTGTTGCTTTCGCGGGAATAAACAATTTATTTTCACGCGAATACAAACCAATGCTTTCGCGGGAATAAAAGATTTATTTTCACACATTCACCTATATAAGAGACAACGGTTTCAGACAGAAAGCATCCAGTTCAACAACAGTGAGCAAAGGAGCAACATCTATCTACTACATCTTCCATTGCAACTACTAAGAGTTCTCTCTTCATAAAGGTAAAACTTAAATTCAAATATTTCCGCTAGCTAACACAACTATCTGAAGGCTTTATGACATATCTATCTTTAAATTGGTTATAAAGAATTGAACCAATTTTTTCTGTTTTTTCAGAATGAATACTCAAGTCGTAGAAAGTCAACCATTGTATCTAAAGTCGGAATCTCAGCCTGATGAAAAGGTAAGAATTAATAAAAAATACTATTTAACACCTGTTGAACACCTTTAATTATTTTAGTTATCTAATTATCACTTGTATTTTAGAACAATGCAACAACAAATCCAATCTACTTAAAGGACTTCCTTCCAGAAATGTATCATAACTATGTGATAAATAATGATGTTGTTGAAGAAAAAGCTGTAGAACGTTTGACATTTCAAGTTATAATATTCTGTATAACTCAACACATGATGAGTATGGGGATGTGTTGTAAGAAACGTGATATATCTACAGAACGTTTTGATGACATTATAAAAAACGGTTTCGAAATCGTTTTGTCAATGGTGGAAGTCGTTAATATTAATAATTTTTTAAAAGAAATTGAAAGAAGTGCTTGGAATCAAATAGTTTTCAAAAAATTATACAACATGACGTGGAACAAAAAAACTTTTTATAAATTCAGAAAGCATATTTATAATTATGTCCAAATAGATAAAGCTCTATCCTCTTCTGTAGGTATTTTAGAACTAATGTTAGAAGCGTTTCATACATATTTATGAAAAATTTTTAGTTGTTATTTATTATTTTACAATATTTTGTTCAAACTATTATATTTTATTTCTTACCAATTGAGATGTTAAAAGCGGTATGATATTAAGTAAATACATATATATATATATATTTGAATGCATCCTTTGTTGTCTGTCTCCACATCCCAATAGTTTAATAAGCACATTCTCAATCTACCATAACTCTATGATCTTAACTGCTTTTGGCATAAATACATATATATATATATATATATATATATATATATATATATATATATATATATATATATATATATATATATATATATATATATATATATATATATATATATATATATATATATATATATATATATATATATATATATATATATATATATATATATATATATATATATATATATATATATATATATATATAGATATATATATATATATATATATATAAGACACTCTAAGTAATAAATACACTCTTAGCCACTCATGCAAATATTACCCTTTTATTTTTAGAATGTTATGGATGCTCTTTCTGAAGAGCTCCTTAGCACAGATCCATATCCAACAGAAAATAAAATGAAAAACAGCAAAACAACTCCTAAGAGAAGGAAAACTGCTCCAAAAAAGCGAATAGTAAGGAAACGAAAACAAACAGTGAGAAAACAAACTACTTCCGTTGATAAGCAAACAATGGAGAGTGCAGCTATACCTCATTTAACAGTTGAATGTCTCAACGAAAGGAGAGCTAGGGAATTAGAAAAGTCTAAAGGTTCTCAAGTGATTGACTCACCAAAAGTTCCGATTTGCAAAACATTTGAAGATCTTCCTATCCCAAGCATTATGCGAGTGACTGGTGTGATACATCCATCAAGTAAGGAGAAGTGTAGATATTCTCAAGTACACTACCATGATCCTTCAGATATAAATGAACTCGAACCCAAAATACTCCTCTGTCCAGTTGAAATAGCTAAAAACTTCAACTGTGATAATTACCCCCCTCCGTTTAACGTTGTATATTTGGGTAGAAAGGGAAAACCAAAAAATAAAAACGTTCTTTGGTATGATGTCAGACGTGTTACCAGACATCCTCTAAGCAAAAAGAAAGCTGAAGAGGAATCACTATATTTTAGTACATTGACTAAAGGTCAGCTCAAACGCTTCTTGAACATCAACACCCTCAATAGTTTTCAACCCGGCGCTATTTTTCCTTACCAAGATGTTGTTGATAGATTCGTTCCTCATCGATTTAAAGGAGGGCAGTCGAATGTAATTTGTATCCGTTATAGCATTGAACAATGTGGAGAAACGCTGTTGAAGACGCTTGTCATACCAGACAAATATGCTTCAGAAGCTAACAAATATACTCCAGGTGTGATGATCTACAGAGGAAAAACAACCCACGGAAAATTTAAGACAGAATACGATCTTTCATTTTGCTCTCCATACTGTCTCGGTCGAATGTATTGGAAACAATATTGTGATCAAGCAAAGCACAACAAAACAATATTAGAAATTGATGATGATGATGAACTTGAAGATTTTCTACGTGGAGACTTTGATGATTTTGAGACAGGATATGTTGCTGAAAAAAAATGATGAGTGTTTTAGCGATGGATAGTCTCTAATTCAAAAAACAAGTTGGACAATGTGACTTGGTGAGCTATTTCCCTTTTCTATATAATGTAAACTATCCAATGTAACTAAAGCTATAATTCAATTTCATGTAATTATTTCAAATTTTTGTTTAATCATTCTATACTAATACATAACTTTTTATTTTAGTTCATTACGAATTCAAAAGCACATAAAACAGAAGTCTCCCTTCTTAAGATATAACATCACTACATCAAAGACATCATTGTAAAACAAAGACTATGTATTAATTGTTATTACTTAGTATTTACTGACTCTAGCTATATTATATGAGATTTTCCCTACTTATTACACAATAAATGTATATATTCACATATTCTTTCATTTTTAATCACTGTATTTATTCAATGTAGATATATCTCCTCTCTCTCAAGATATCATATGAGTCGGAATTACAGAAAATTATCAAACCTTAAATGCCTTACATTCAAAATCTAGATACCCTATGAGTTATAATTATGTATACAGTTATGTAATAATTATCATAACCTAAATGCCATACATTCAAAATTTAGATACCATATAAGTTCAAATTAAGTAAAAAAATAATCAAAACTCAAATGCCACTTAAATGCCATTCAAACGCCACTCAAGTACCCCTCAAGTAAAATACAATATAAACTCGGCGAATTCATCCAACGTCGTAACCCATTGCCTCAACCCCAAGGTCTAATCCACAAAAAAACACTTGGTAGGGAGATCTGCTCATATATTACTACTTACATCACATGGCAAATAAAAACAACTGTTTTTTTTTTCATAAGAATCATCACAAAAAATGCATACTGCAATAAAAGTACATTTAATACCAATAAACTTTTGAAAATGTTTCCTCAAAACTGTCCACATACTCTGCCTGAAATGTGTCACTTAATCTAAAAAATGCTAGCCTCCATAGCTTTTTGAAGAATGGGTAAGACAACTCCATCGAAAACAGATTTAATCTGAATGCGCAATTGATAGCAGGGCTATCCAGATGGTAAGGGGTAGATAACTCTATTGATGATAAAATACAACTTTTTGACAGGTGACTAATACAGTTCTTCCAAAATCAAATGCCTGACAACTCCTGAACTTTAGCCTATGTGTCACGGAGAGTTAAAAGTTTATCAACCCTGCGTCACAGTGATACTATTTGTCTAACATCAGCCCTGCGTCACAGTAATACTATTTGTCTAACATCAGCCCTGCGTCACAGTAATACTATTTGTCTAACATAAGCCCTGCGTCACAGTAATACTATTTGTCTAACATAAGCCCTGCGTCACAGTAATACTATTTGTCTAACATAAGCCCTGCGTCACAGTAATACTATTTGTCTAACATAAGCCCTGCGTCACAGTAATACTATTTGTCTAACATAAGCCCTGCGTCACAGTAATACTATTTGTCTAACATCAGCCCTGCGTCACAGTAATACTATTTGTCTAACATATTCACTGACAACTTCTAGATATTTTTTTTTTATTAATTCCTGTCAAGTGAACTAATTTCTCTGATAAATAATTTATCACATCTTACCATATTAAAGTTGATAAAAAACTGCCTGGGAACAATTTTTTTCCCATTTTAGGGCCCAAAATCGCTTGAGCTTATTTTCTTAAGGTTGTAATACTCCTTCTATCAAACTCTCAAAAAACTTACAGCCAAATGAAAGCAATACCCTATACAGTGTAGGAAGCTTCACTATATCCTATGTCAAGCCAACATGTATATGACACATACAAACCAACTGCCCTTGAGTTCTCTCATGCCAATCTGCACCATCAGAAATTTGGGTTTCACTACCACCATATATACTCTGTCGTTTCTGCTAACGAGCTTGAGAATTTTTTTTTTAACTAAAAACACAAATTTTGTTGCATATGTGTATACTAAATGTTTGGTTTCATGCTATGAAGCATTCAACATCAAGCTCTCTCATCTCTGCTTTAGCTCCATCTGATAACTGATTCGAGTATGTGTGGTGAACTTGTGTACTTTAGATGGCACTGAAGAATGGTACTACATCTCACACAACCACTATGTGGAACCAGCTCATGGTTGGGTGCTAATGGAGGCAGAGTTCTACACTTTAGGTGAGCAGATTGTCTGCGTAACTTTCTTACATATTGAATATTGATTGTTGGTAGTTGTTTTAGAAAAGGCTTGTGGTATTGAAAGAATGTACCAAAATCGACTGTCAAACAAAGAGCTGCTTTTTGTTCATCAATCGGCTATTGAATTATTGTAATGGATTCTGGTCTGGTTACCACGGCCATCCACTAGGCTCGAATATTGTACCTCTCTCTAGAGGGGACACCGTGCTGTTCGACAGTGACAACTGTGTATCAGGCAACCGAGTTACCCGGTATGGCAGGAGCTCATGGCTCAGACAAACAATACAGAGTAGTGCTTGTGTAAGTGGCTATATTCTCAAGACAAAGTCCTAGAGGGTAATTATTCCTCTAGGATGTTTGTGGCAAGACATGAGAATGAATGCAACGATTATGGCAAAAGTCTCTCCTTTTATGGGAGAGCTCACAGGAACTAATTAGCATATTCTATATAACAGTAAGAGCACAGAAAGTAATCAGACCAATACAAGTGCACATAAATAACTAACCAGTCATACAGTCAATAAGGGTTAAATAAATAAGGCGCCAAGTGGCTAAGGGCGGAGTCCTGTCTCTTACTGTCCAATCAGACTGTCCTACATGGTCCCAAGGCTCTGGATAGCTTGTAGTCCTGGTTACTGCAGATGTAAAGGTAGGTAGCTTCGGTTCCTGGATTGGTGGAAAGTCCTAGCTGGTTTCGGAAGTCCTCAACTATGGCAGCCATCTTAGACCAGCCCTGAGTCAGCATACCGGCCCTGTGGAGGTCACTACCAATCCTGTAGAGATCACTACTGGCCCTGTACCGGCCCTGTATACTGTGCCACCGACACAGTATGGCTTTGCTACCGGCACAGCATCTCACCGATGGCTGTAGGTGCATTGCCAGCGCACTGAGTGGAAAAATGGTGGAGCAAACTACCAGTTTACTGTGAAAATTCACCAAAATCTACCAGATTATCCACATGATACAGTATAACTAAATCTTATCGCTATTCTCATCATTTCACAAACTGCATATCTTAGCAAATTTTGGTGTGCCCACTACTTATCCAATAAACAGTTGCTACCAGCCAAACTACTTTTTGCCGACACAACAAGACAGTCAGCCTTTCAAGGCCTGATAGACGGCAATCATCCTCTCTCCAGAGGTAATTCTGTGCCAGGGTGGCACTGCAACCTGTTGAGAAGGAAAAAACCCTACTTCAGAATGATGGTGAGCCCTCCGCTCAAACATACAACTCAGTGCTTTCTTGTAGTATACATTTATTCTAACCCAGAATAAGTAGTGGCACCAGGCTGTAACTGTAGAACACAATGCGCAAGATTGAATGCAATGAATTAATGAAAAGCACTGCTTTTTATAGGCCGAGTTATAGAAAGCGGCAGAGATTGCTGAGCTTAGTTAACCACGTACTCCAATCACATACGATGATAATACAAATAGGCATAATTGGTATAAATAGGTTATAAGATTATTAATTAAACATATCTGTTGCTTAGAAGTAAGCGGCGAAATCGTTATTCTCTCAGCCAGTAGCCGCTGTTGCTTTTCCTTCTCTGGAGATACTGGTCTTTGGTAACTTAGATCCCTAAAATCCTATTAGAACTAAAAGGACTGGATACGAGACTATTAAGCTAGACTTGGTTCTTCAGGTTATGGCAGCAATCATATTGCCGGCCCGAGATAGCTACCCAGCGCTGGTATACTAATGTATACTGCGCCAGTGTAGTTTGATTCTATTGCTTATTTAAGCTGATAGAATAATTGCAATCAATGCCTGTCTCGTTGTATTTTAATTTATTGAGGTGTGCCAGTAGTATAACAGTATAGCAGATTTCAACTTCCCACTACTTTTCGTTAGGCGTTGTCACCGCACAGACTGCTTGTCTGCCGGCACAACTAAACAGTCAGCCTTCCTAGGCCTGAAAATGAACAGTCAACCTTTTCCCAGAGGTGACCCCGTGCCTGGATGGTTCAAACAACTGCTTGGAAAGAGAGTAATCTGCTTTACCAACTGTAGTGAGCCCTCGGCTCGAACATATTTACTTGATGCTTTCGAGTGATATATAACCTTTATTCATAGCAGAATACAGAGGTGGCAATCCAATAAAAGGCTTTCAGGTAACGCAAAGAAGTATGAGAAAGCACTGCCTTTTATAGGCAGAGTCACAGGGGGTGACAGGAAGTGTTTGGCCTAGATTGCCAAACCCTGCAATCACACATAAAAATCATGATAGTTAGCCAATAAAAGTGGGTACAATAATAATGCCCAATAAAATGTCAATATACATGTTAAAAGAAACTGGTGTCCCGAAGTGAGGGGCGGAGTCTATAGCTGTCTCGACTAAATGCAGATTAGCATTCTTTCTGGTAATAGTCCTTAGTCTTTGAGAGCTTTTGGTCCAACTTTTCTGACTTCAAAGGATGGTAAGCTCCTGGATATGGGTCCTAGAGGTTCTTGGGCTATGTTTGCTCTCTCAGGCTATGGCAGCCATGTGGATGCCGGCCCGGGATAGCTACCCAGGGCCAGTGTAACAAGTACCCTGTGCTGGTATGATTAATTATGACTTTATTTAATACTCAAAGCAATATGGTAACTGCAATAGAGTCCGTTCTTACTCTATTGTATATATTGGCAACAACCATCAGCGGGTCCTCTGCAAGGTAGTGATCACTGTTGGTGTTCAGTAAAATCTACTACACACCTCCCGCGATTAAAGACAACCAGTCTTTAAGAACAGAATAAATCAGAGCAATCAAGTGAGAGTGTCTTCGCACTCATGGGTGTATATTTATACGGTCGTGTCGGTGGTTGTCTCCTTAGAGTCAACTCCTTGGAGCGCTCCTCCAATCTTCTGAACAAGACACATAGGAGTATTTTACTTTGACGTGTGGATGGTGTTGAGAGAAATCGAGTTAAAAGACAGAATACGCTATCATAAAGTGTGTCTACAAAGCATTCTGTAAACCGTATGTGGCAATTACTGCATATACTTTTGTTTACTGAGAATCAGAGGGTGGAGCATGGATAAAATTGTGAACAGCTTGCAAGCTATAGCAGATGATTGGATGAGAGATTCCTCAATAAGAAGATTTATCCTACAGACTTACCCTAACTTTGAGATTACACGCGACTGTACACTAGAAGGAATATATGTAGTACGTGTACAAGGAACCACTCTGATAGCCAATATGCTGATGTCAACGATAACTACTAATTTGCTAAAACAAAAATGTTTCGTCAAGTTTAACTTCCTGTAAGAAATAAGGTCGGTAGATAGTACAATGATACAACTTGAGTGTTAGATCTTATAAAATAAAATTGAAAATGGCTGTAAAGTATTATAGTGAAAAGAAAACAATTTCAACTTAAACTATAATGTTCAATATCAATAACCAAACCGTCTCCCATTGCACGCATAATCGGTTTGGGGATTTGTTCTTCCTATCAACCTACACCTCATGAAAATCATATGCTAGCAATGCTCGCTTCTAGATATAGTTACAGGCTAACTACAGCCCTACTAATGCTACTACTATATCAAGAGCGTAAAAAAACTTAAAATCAAACGTACATAATAGCGTCCTTTGATTTGTCCACAATGCTCTTGAGTTTCTCTCCATCAGCGAAGAGTTGCTCTTTCACATTGTCATCGAAGTAAGACAGAAAGTCTCGATGGGTTGAGTCAATTGGTTGAATGGAGGCTTGGTGGTGAGCAAGATGACGTCGTGGGAAATTGAGGAATGCTTGTTTTTATTCATTCAGTTGTACAAAATAACTTTACACTTTTGTAGTATGATGGTGTTGGCTACTTGGGAACATATGTTAAGACGTGATCATCAGCTCTCCATTTGCCATACATCTTTACTGAGCTATAGGACTCTCTCCCGTTGCACTCCTTTGCGGTTCTGACTTTTTGACCAAACCAACATTTTAAAAACTGATAATGTTCCCCGGTGGGAAATAGTACAAGTGAGCCAGGTTAACATATTGTAGTGGATTTTGGGGGGCCGACCAAACGTCCACCAACAACACCTCACTCCAGAGGTCAACTTCCAACAGAGGAGTATACCGACTCCACAACTGTTCTCAGAGCCCACGGCTCAAACGCACAACTCAATGTCTTGTTGAGTATACCATAGTTTATTATACAGCGTAACCAGCAATGTACAATAACGGTAAATGTATTATGCTACTTGGCTCAATCACAAGCAGAATCCCAATACAATACAAAGAATAATGTGAAGTGTTCTGCCTTTTATAGGCAGAACAGGATTAAAACATAGGCCCAAATAAGGGGGCAACAAATCAGCAGTGGCAGGAAGTAGTTACACTAATCAGAACATGAGATATAAATAAGTGATACAATCATTGGTTAATATAGGGTTAAACATGCAAGGCACCCAGAAATAGGGGGCGGAGCTTATCAGTCAATCTTGCTGATTCATGATGGTGCAATGAGTAGCTCTAGTTCCTGGTCCTTATGGCATGTGGTCCTTGGCTTTGGTCTTGTCTGAGGACAGCTACGCTGCAAAGTCGGGCTCCTGCATCTTTGGTATCAATTTAGGTTCTCAGGCTATAGTAGTTCTTCCCTCACGGACCCGGTATAAGGCCGGTAGTGGCACTGCAGGGCTGGTAGTGCATGCTGCAGGGCCGGCAGTGTGTGCTGCAGGGCCGGTGGTACCTCTGCAGGGCCGGCAGTGAATGCTGCAGGGCCGGAGGTAAATGCCGCAGGGCTGGTAGGGTTTCTACCGGCTGACTTGCTTGTGTTCTGGCCGTGCCAGGCTTTATTTAGGCGTGCCTGACACCCAGCAGTTGTCAGGGGGACCTTGCTCAATGGTAGTGGTCACAAAATTCCACCACAATATGCCTCCAGCCAACTCAAACTTTTCTTTAGGCGAACTTCATGAACATTTGTTATCATTTCCAAACTGTGATGACCTTCGACTAAGTGCACAATCGATTCCCCAAACTTTGCCTTTCCCATGTAAATTTAAATCAATGGATCCATTTGTTTCACTTTTGTGCCCAAAGACACCCATAGCAATTGCAACCTGGCTCTTCATTAATGAGGTGATTTCATTCTCTTGATAGTTGTAGACAATTGTGCGCTATCCTGTTGCACTGTGAAACTTGACATCCAACACTTACATGATTGCAGGAATGGGTTGGTTGCAAACTTCCATTTGATATTAAATAGTGAGATGGCCAGATAGACTCACAGCATTTAGCACGGAGGCGCTCATTTGAGTGAGCATGCTCAAATTGCGGAAGTTGGCTTTAGAAAATGAAATCTTGGTTATCGGACGATTTACTTCTTCATCAATGAGTTTTTTTCTTTTGGGAGATAAGTCATCTTCCGCAGGCATGAAAACCATTTCCTTTTCATCCACCAACTGTCCGGAATCGTCGACACATCGCGTTCCTGGTAGAAAGCATAGTTGACTGTTGTGGGATGCGGGTTGGTTAGAGACACATTCTCTTGCTTCCTTGAATAGCAAAGACAAAAGAAAAAATCACTCTTGGGTTTCTGGTTCATCAACCGCTGTTTGAATTTCAATGAGCTAGCTGATTCTAAACCAAACGGAAAATCAATAAAACAAACTAATCATTATGAATATGATTGGATAAGTTAGTAGTACATAATCTACATGTAGTGAAGATAATAATGATAATAGCTATAATATCATTAGCTCTTGGATGAAACTTGATTTCATCGATGCCCAAAGACTGCAGTTTTGAGATGAGCTTTCTTAGATTTTAGGAGAACAATGTTTCTCCAGTGCAACTAGTTGGGCTGAGCAACTAATGTAAAATAGTCTTACCTTACTGTTGAAGAGTCCTAATAATTCCATTAGATGATGTTTCTTCAGATCCAGGTGCTGTAGTAGATGCTTATATAGCTAAAGTGGCTCTTATAGCTAAAGTTGCACCAATTAACCTACCTCTACATCCAACTAGAATTATAGCGTAAAAAAGAGCAACAAAACAGTATTTTCTTTGTGCAAAAGAAAGACAAAAATAGTTGGTTTTTTTGTTGCAAAAGAGTGTAATTTTTGCAAATTTGGCGCACAAAAAAAATGAAAAAAGTAGTTAAACTTTTGCTCGAAGAAAAAGGACAAAACTAGCTAAACTTTTGTGTAAAAGACTACAATTTTTGCCAATTCTTCGCAGGAAAGAAAATGCAAAAAGAACAAAATTTGTTCACAAAGAAAAAATATAAATAAGGTTGAGTTTCTGCAAAGAAAAATTTGCTTTTGACATTTCTTCACATCAAAAGGCAAAAACATCTAAAGTTTGAGCGAAAAAAAAAGACCAAAAGAACTACACTTCTACACAAAAAAGTCATTTTTGTGCAAATTTTTCGCAAGCAAAAAAGAACAAAAACAGCTAAATTTCGATAGTTTTATGAGAGAAAAGCTGAAACACTAAAAAACACAAAATAAATTTTGTATTGTAAGAAAAACATTTACTATTATTTAATGATTGTACCAGCCATCATGCAAACAAACAGCGTCTCACATGCATAATTTTGTAGATATGAATTTCCTTGTTATTTTTCTTCTTCATCTATGGCAATGTGATACCAAGTTCTCAGTCATGATATATAATGCTTCCTATGACTGAATAACCTCAATGGTGGACCAACTGGTATAGGAACAGATTAGCTGATAGAGTCTCCATAAGAAGAGAGGGTCTCTGCTTCGAGTTAATGACATCATTGCTGTAAAACCCCACCTACAATCTGCAGAACTGGCAGCTAACATGGCAATTGTGTTCTTAAAATGTTTTGATGCATCGTTTTATTTGCAACCAGAACGTACACACTCTGTAAAGCCATCTATGCAATCACAATTATCGATCCAACCATGTCTAGTCCAAGCTTGGCACAGTGATATCATAAGCTGTCATCAGCAAGTGCTGGGTTTTGGATTTTTTCTTCCAATCTTCCATATTTATTGAGAAGCTCTCCATGATTGATGAGTTCACCATATAGGTCTTTCTACGATGTGACGTTGTAAAACATGAGGGCGTCAATGCTATTGGTTATAGCCCGTATGGTGGATTTTAAATAAATACTTCATGATTAGAAATTTGTACTTTTGAAAACATGGTGGGAATTTTGCCTTCGTAAGCTGCTGCTTTGTTTTTCAGGCTTTGAGAGTTTCTCTAGCAAGATCCACTTTATTGTACACCTCAATACTGGTAATGCAATATATTTAGATAACTAGCAATAGGCTTGGCAGCTGATCTAAGCAGTGTACATGAAGCCAAGTTTGCCTCAAAATATTCTGTTGTTAGGCGGATGTATTAGTTAGGATGTGATGCTGGGTGTGTAGGCAAGTGAACGTTTTCCATTCTTTAAATCTGCTGCCAGTGTCGTTATTTGCCAACAGAAACCAGACATCCAGGGCCTTGTGAGAGCTCCACACAACTGTAACAGTTCTCTAGCTATAAGCCATCCATCTGATGTTGAATCTGGCTCTTATTATTTGTAGGGCCTGTATGCTACATTTTGGAGCCATTTTGATTTTTCATTTACAAGGAGAACCAATTATGTAAATGTAACAGAAATACCCTAAAACTATTTATGTGCGTTACGACTTTCAGTCTATTATTCTTACCCAATTCCAAGTGTCGGGTAGAGCAGTACCATGATATGATTACCAAGTATATCTCTGCTACAATAATGTGCAGGCCTCTACTGTTTTATGACGTTGTGCAGCATTCATCAGCTGTGAATCTAGAATATCAGGCATTTTCAGATTGAAAACGTTCATGCCAAAACAGGCAAATTTTTTGTTTTTCGGCGAGTACAAAACCTGATTTTTGGAACTCTATTCTGAGCGGTTGTTCACTGTATGACATTCTGGTTCGAATACGTACAGTTCCGTTAGAATAAATATTTTTGCATAATACGAGCCCTTTTACGACAGCTACCATTTTCGCTTAGATGCAACATATATATTGTGAGGGACGCTGGCACTCTTCTTACAGAGAGACGCCATATTGTTTACATTTCACCTAGCTACCTACGAACATTTACATTTCTCTCCCTGTACATTTTACTCTTGCCAAACTGTACAATTCTATTTGCAATCACAAGTAAATAATTATATAAATTATTATTATTATTTGTAAACATTTTTCCACGATCGATATCAAACTACTTTTGGGTGCTGTAAATGTAAGGCGTGGCTTACATAGATTTTACTATTCTATTCTGTATAAATATTTATGTTAGACAAGAATAAAGTCAGAGTTAGTCTAGCTCTCAGAAGATTCTCTTGGACCAAGAAGCAGCACAACTACAAGCACAAAAACTACAAGCGCTGATAAGAGTCGACTATTAGTAAGCACGAGGCTTGGCGGAAAGTAAGAACGGTTCGCCCTCTTACTGCGTATTCCCTTGCTACGGCAAGGAGTGCGACGCAAAGCACCTGGTGCCCTGATAGTTTGGCCCTCAAAAAAGTCGGACAATAAGTTTGGAACAAAGTGGACAATAATTACGGAATAATTATTGTCATCTATATATCAAGTCATTCCTCACTAGATTCGGCTGAACACATAGATGCACGAGCTAACAAGCACTCTCCAACGATAATTGCAAACCATTTGTGTATATATATATAATATTTTATTGGCATCAATATCATTTTATAAAAATGTTTTTCATAAAGTGCCATAGCTAAAAGAAAAACAAAAAATCAAAAATGAAACAGAAAATAAAATGAACACAGATTGGTTGGTATCAGAGCACATTCGGGAGGTTTACAGGTGGCTACCACCCAGACATAAATTCCTGTACAATATATGTATTTAGTATAATTGATCATTACTATTATTATGGATGGCAATAAAAATTATTTTTTATTTATCATTTATTGAAGTATTAATATTGTTATTGTTTCTTACTATAATAACTATTTATCACTGTTATCTTCTGTTGTTAGTTAGGGAATAGATAGAAAACAATGATGATATTTAAATAATTAAAACTTGACCTCCTCTGGGGGCGGCCATCCTTTTATTTGTTTCCGGATTTTGGCGACTAGTTGACAACCAAAGAACACAACTCCTGATATGGAAGTTTGCGTTTTTGAACGCTCAACTCACCGAAATTATGCCAGGAACGGACATCAAAATTGCATTTGCAAGCACTTTCCCGTAACAATTTTTTTAAGGCATGGACATTCTTGATCCGAAAATGCCTATCATCATGCAAAAAGCCATGTTTTGACAAACACTTTATTGGACAATTCTTGATAACTCTAGCATTTTCAACCTTCTCTGGCTCAACTAGATCCAGAAAGAAGGCAATTAGGACTAGTTGATTATGGCTCTGATGTAGATGATGAGTGCTGCTGTACTGGAGCCTTGATTTGACAGCCAAGATTTGCTCTTTTTTCATTTCCACTGATAAGTATATCGGGATACTTCTTGCTGCTGCATTGGATTCAAGTATTTTTCTGGTATCTAGCCAACTCTTTAAACATGAACATCGGCATAATAATTTTGCCGGGTCAATATAGTTAAATAATGGCTCTATCGCTAATACATATATTAGCATAGAGGTGGAGTGCAACCAATGCCAGTCTTGCTAATTCCATTGAGGCATGCCTGATGCCTAAAGGCTATCAGGTGCATGCCCAGTATTGTTTCTGTAAATTACTCGCTGGTCAATGATTACAAATTACTTTTGTAGAGCAAGCCCTCATCAGTCATTTTCGAACTGCAGTTTTTTACATTTGTATCACGACTCCTTGCAAAGTTAATGACATCGGAATTGTAATGTTTTTACTGCTTGTTTCAGAAAATGACAGTTTTAGAGGCATTGATAGCAGAGTTCAGAGAATCATAGTTGTGTTTGACAATTAGGCAAGCTAAACCAATTTTTATTATAATTCCGTTATTATAAACTATGGATCGGCCGGACTGACAATGGTTCTAGGGTATAGCTTCTAGCAACCATCGAACGTGACCGGCAACAGGTGTGAGTGCTTTAGGGTCTGAGTTATGAACTGTGCTTATAGTGAAGCTTGCACTGTTTATAGCTACTGCTATGACTATATTGACTGCCTCCTATATATTTGGTGCGTAATGTAATTCAGAGCTGTGTGATAATCTTCTGAGAGTGTGTGTGCTACCCTGACTTCATTACTTGATGTATGAATATTTATATAATGGGGTTGGATGGCACAATCAAGATAACAAAGGATATTGACTAGCAATGGGCCACACCTGATGGCAGCTACAGTAACACAAATGTGTGCAGAAAATAGATGTACAATAGAGGTGTACAAGTAGAGCTGCTAATAATAGAGTTTTAGTTTTTATGATAATGTTTGGTGGCAACAATGTTTGTGTTTGTCACCACGATAACGTGGTTGTCTACTCTTGTGAATTTTGCCATCTGCCACAGTATTACTAGTGAACAGACTATTGTGCTCACCACTCACCATGCTGACAGTAAGAGACAACCCACGCATGTTGTTTCAAACTGATTTATCGTTTGAGCAGTTAGCAGTAGCGTGTTAGCAGTAGCAGTTAGTAAAAGTGGAACTTGCATGAACTCCAATGATGGAAATAGTAATTGTGAACCCTAGCCAGCCATGCATAAGCAAATATATTTATTTGTCACTTCAACAATTATATTATTAGTCTGGCCAGTGCCTTTCTAATAGTAAAAGTTGGGAATCCGATCGACGTTTCTTTCAGCACTACTTATACAGTGCTGATGGTTCATAGAAGTTCATAGAAGCACTTCTAGGTTCTGTTTGGTAGAATTATGGGATGAACTCTTTTACACCATTATCCCTAACCAAAAGTCCCAGGATCTTGAAATAATCAACAAGCAGAATTAATAATTCGAATAACATCAAAGCAGTTTATTTTTAAAAAAAACCTTTTACCACTAACACAATAATCTTGAATCATTTATTTTTTCTACTTTTCCAGAACTGAACCAAACAAAGATGTCCCTCACCATAAGAGACCCTGACCCAGGAGTCAACTTTCTAGTAGATGGCTTGTCTGTGACTGAAATAGGAGATGCTCTTCCAGAGTCTCCTGGTAACATTGTGAAAAATCCAGGGTTTGAGAATCCTCTCGGAGGGAGCAGTTGGAGTTGTAATGGCCCATGTGAAGGAGTTCTAGTCAATGACTCTCATAGTGGAAACTATTCATACAAAGTATTCAACAGGTTGGATGTAACTTTCATTTAGCAATCAGGCCACTTTATTCATCAAGCTTGATACTATTCAGCTGTAATTAGATGTATTTGATGACTGCTTCTCTCCTTTCCCTACTCACCTTTTGTCCACTACAGCTTCTCTTGCCTCTCTAAATTTGTATGTTCCTCAGTCTGCCAAGTGCTGCTCCTGCCATCTCTTCGTCTAATCATTACATCATTTTTTCTTCCGCCTTCTTTCTCCTCTGCTTTTCTCTTCCCCTACCATTCCACCCAACACTTTTATCTCCTTCTGAATTTTGTTATTGCAGTCTCTCCCTCCTATCCTGTTTTAATCTCATATTTTTTCTCCTGCCATTTATTTTCTACCTAACTGTTCTCACCCCAGTCTTTCCTCCAGTTTTTTTTTACTCTAAGTTTTATTTCCCCCTCTTTTATCTCTTCTCCTTTTTCATACACCCCTGTCACCCTCTTCCTTTCTCCCAAACATCTTCACTCACCCAGAATTTGTTTTCCTCTTAACAGCCCTTACAGCTGACACTCTTAATAAGCTAGTGCGTTACACTCCTCTCTCCCAGTCCCCCAAGTCTTAAAACCCTCTCAGTCTAACCCAACTTATTCATATGTTCCCTAAGTCTCAACTTCCTAGTCTAAATAGCAAGACCCCGCATCTTGTTGAACACTAGTTGATATCGATAACTAATCAAACCAAGCTGTCTCTCCTTTATTGGGCACAATTCCTTTAACTCATACAATTAGAAGATGCTCAAACTTACTATAACCAGGGCAAGTGTAATAAAGATCTCTGGAGAAATATTGGAGCAAGCAAACATATTAGAGAAAATCGTGCAACCTGCGCAAAAGAATTATTACCGGGGAAACCCAAAAATAATTATTGCGAGCTTATATAAAACAATGGACAAAGGAAATGCCCATAATTAATTGGGGTTTCCCAACTGTTTGAAAACTTTCGCAGTCTTCGCGTTTTTCTCTATTAAGAAATAATTGCACAAGTTATAAATGTGCCCTTTTACTAGGAACCAATCAAAATGTCTAATCTCAACCATACATACCTTAGAGGGAAACATCAGAAGTTTTTAATTATTAGCTATTTTTTGGAACTGATTTTCAGCATGTTACATACAAGATAACTTGTCAATTTTAATTATTACATTAGTTTAAGAAGTTTTCTGCCGCTACTGACCTGCAATTGTTGATCATGCAATGAACAATGACATAAATTTTGATTTTTTAAATTCCTCCAAAGTAGGTGTAAAAATTGAGTTGTCCGCTTTTAATACTAAACTTCTGAAACAATTCAATAACAGCTGACTTGTATACGATGTTCTTCCTTGTCGGATAGTATTCTATTGCAGTTTCCTCATCATCTGATACTTGCATACTTGTATCTGGGCCATCATATGTCGAAACTTCAATATGAATAACTACTGGATACACACAAAATCCCTTTTAAGTCACAATTTGTTATAAAAACTTAAGTATAAATTGTACTGTACGTGTTCAGAAATGCATCTGGAATGGAAAGGTAAAAGTTTAATGAAAATTTTTACCACAATTTACATCAATGTCATCGTTGTGTGTGCAGTTTTACTTACCGTTTCATCAGTGAGGAGATCAAGTGTAGTGGAGATGCCATTTTCACAACAGATAAAAAGAGCGATTGCTGACTTTCCTGTTTCTATAAAACAAATATATACGGAATAAAACATTACTCTTTAATTAGCATGAGCAATCAACATCTGAAATGGCATTTGAAGTAGCGACACTGAGCCGCCGAGGTATTACTTACGGCATGATATGTCATTTAGCCCAGCATAGGTATGAGTCACTAGGAGGCATAGCATAAGCATGATCCATTCCTACAGCATGGTGTAGATCATCCATTTGAGTAGACGTTTGAATAGTTCGCATACGTATAATTCGTTTTACACCCAAGAAAACACAATAATAAGCTAGAGCTGTTAAAAAAATAAACTCACCAAAATCCAATAACTTGCGTTCACTGAGCGGAGACCAGGAAGCTCTGAGAACATAGCAATAGAGTGAGTGGTTTATAACAAAGCTTCGGATTAGCAGGGACTAGTTTGAAAAAAAATATGCACATTAGTCGCAAATGTTGTGGATAGTGGGAGAAGCCAAAGACAAAAAACAACCACCTGCTACAAACAAAAATTACTTGCCATGAATAGTCTTCACATCTGCTGAGCTCATAACAAATGACAAAACCAAGCAAATGGGTCAATAAAGCTCTTGCATGTAGCTTAAGTACACACCTGTGTGGTAACGGAATCCGGAGATGGCGGTAAAGCGTGTAGATAAAATGGACATCTCGGTGTATCTAAATGTATCTAAATAATATCGCACAGAAGTGTAACAAAAAACAGAAAAACAGGAGGTTATAGCTAAAAGACATACTGTCAGGTACGGCATATTTCTACTAGAATTCTGTATAAATGTTTTCTAATTTTAAGGAGAGCAAATGTTACTCCAACTCATCACACTAATTTTAACTCATTGATGAAGCTGGAGAGTACGTCAGAACAGCATTGTCACGACCCTCGTCAGCTTCGGCTTCTTTCGCAAGGGTAAATTCGCTCATAGAAAAAACCTTTTCAAGGCATGGGAAGAGCACCTATCTTCAATATCCTTCTGTTCAGTTTGCTGAAGGTAAAACTATCATTGGCAAAATGCAGAGATCAGATGCGATGATTGGAAGTATTATCTCTGAGAAACATATGTTTGTCTATATCACTTTTGCGAATATAGATATAATGATTACATTTGTTGATAGGAGGAATCCGATAGAAAGTTAGATGACGGTCTTTTTTTCTGATGACTGTCACAACCAAAGACTGCACATATCACCATGATGACTATTTTGCACCTAAAATATATGCATGCAGGGCCTATAAACACAAAAAAATAGCAAATGAGTAATCTTGAAAACACTTGTAGAATGAGCCTCATTTTTTTCAAATTCCATTAAAACTTGGCGTGCTACGCAGGCGATCCCTAGAGAAGGTTTGAGTCTATGGAATGTTGTTTTGTTAGTTGGAAAAACTAATTTTTCTGAGTCAAGGGCTCCTATTGTGTCTTATTAATCATGTGATTTTTTTTATCTCTGGAGATATGTAATGTAGTTGAATCTGCCTGCAACTATTGGACACAACTACCACTGATCCAGTTAACAACTTTACAGAGGCTTAACACCTGCCCTGTAAGTTTCAGGCACCGCTCTGCCAACCTAGTTGAAGCACTGGCACAGTAAGAATAACTGCTACTGGGCCGGTATGAAAACCTAACAGTGGCTACTGCAGCTCCAGAAATTATTCCTAGATACGCAAGAAAAGTGTTTGTAGTAAAAACAATATATTTGAAATTGAACTCTCTGGCTCCTGCATGACTTTTTCTCAAACACATAACATATACGTTACAACATACAACCAATCGTATCATTAGAATCATTCAGGCATCTCATGAAACAACCAAGGTGAATAAGTATGATGTCTTTTGTACAATCATCCGATTATATAGGTTTGGCTCTCTACCAAGTAGTGGGAGAGGTCTGTGCCTTCTCCAGCAGTAGTCTCTATGAGCATGAATATATTTTTTCAACCTGGCAAAACCTGCATACTGTACAGGGAGTATGTGAGTGCTACACAGCTGCACTCTGCCTGGCCATATGTATTTTAGAGGACTGCAACCAAAATATTTCCTCACATACACTGCTTCACTAGCTGCCCTAGCCACTAATACATCAGCGATAATAATAAATTGTTGGATACACCCTATCTAGGATCAAAATGTACTCGTAAACGTTATACAATGAGTAACATTGTAACTGGTACACTAAAGAGACTAGAATAATTGTCCTCGTTTGCTAGTGGGTATCTTCCCTATAGTGTCGAAATGACTTTAGACTGGTAATGGCTGCTGCTGGCCGGATAATGGCCATTTTTTTTGCATATAAACGCACTATCAAAACACTGGCTATACAATGCTGCCTTAACTGGATATGTTTGAGAAGCTATGGAGCCCTCTACTGCTACTCTTCCCCTCGGGAGTGGAGGAAACTCTTTTTCTTTGATTTTCTTTGACTTGTCTACCTCACTAGCTGTTCCCCCGTATTCTTTTGCCTTGCTACCCTTCTCGGCAGGAATAATAAACTCAGCTGATGGAATAGCCAGTAAATTCTCCTCTTTCACCGGCAAGAGGGAGCGGAATTCTGTTGAATTAGAAGTCAAGGGCTTCTCTTCAGCCATCAGGTTTAGCAGTGGCTTATCTATCTTGCTCTTTTGCAAGTTTTCTTGGACCGGTAGCAGAAACAAGACAGGCATGTGCACAAGGCTGACTCAATTCCGGTGAGCTATATTCACTTAGCAACTGACCAAACTCGGCTTAGGGCAAACTAGCCAGATTGCAACTTCCTGAAAAAGCAGAACCTGGATAGAGCTTAGAGGAAGTTGGTTGAACTGACTCTGGGATTCTTTTGAGTCCAAACATGGTGTAGCCACTTTTAGCAGTTCTCCGGCTACTAGTGGCTCCACGGTGGGTGTTACTGCAGCTTTAAACACATTGTTCCTGAATTCAGATCCAATGACATAGTGGCAAACTTTCTGTCCATACCACATGAGTGGCGCTACATTTTGACTGGGCTTCTTGCTGACTCAATCACTGGAAGGGTTCCTCTCTACTGTGGGGGTAAAGCCAACAAAGGCATAGATGTGATCTCCACACTTTCTGACCTAGAAACCATAGTTTTGGGCCAAATTGCACACCATTGACAGGGACGATTTAGGAGACTGTCTGTTAACTATGGCTAAAATCTTGTGGCTGGCATTTTTGCTGCTGGAGAGTCAGGTTCTACGGGAGAAGGGATACTGCAAGAGGTATCCGGTTCAGCTGCTGGTGCTTGCATCTTTTGCCTTTTTTATACCCCTCAGGTTGGGTCTCCTGTTCGACTCTGTTGCCGCAGTCGCTTGTCCTCTCGGGCCAGTACAGCTTGCGTAGGGTTTAGGTGTGCACTTATTTTTTACTGTCATTGGACTATACCAGGAGATAAGGTAGATGTGATTTGAATATGCTTCCGTTACCAGATTTGGGCCAATGAACTTGAACTTCAGCCTAGGGTTCTCTCCTCCCCTCCTTCTCCTGTTCTCAAGCCATACTTGCTCTTCCATAGTATGTAGTGAGGGCTCCTCTTCTTTCTCACCCTTCCTCCCAAACGGTGTTATGTGCCTGCTTCAGACGTTCTTTGAGAGACTGAGTGTATTCATGGACCGGCACATGGTCTGTTAAAAAAGGGTGGTAAGTTATCTGGTCCGGCAGCCTCAACTCCCTAAAAAGGTGGCTGTTTCATCTGTCACAGAGTGTAGGGTTGCCCTGAAAGCTTGCGTGAATTGTGGCAAAACCAGGTTTACTCCTCTGGCCATCTCCTCAGCAACAGAGAGTGCAATGAATCTCCTAGCACCCAACTGTTGTGCTTGACCACCCCATTTGCCTGTAAATGATATGGCATAGTATTGGTCTTTTCGATATTCCGCAGAGCAAGTAGTTATTTCATTAGACTTCATTCGATTTGAGCTTCCTGGTTGGTATGAATCTGCTTTGGTATTTTCAGGTAACAAAATACCTGCTCTTCTAAGGCATCGGCAACCACTGGAGCTGCAGCACCAGTTATGGCCAGGGCATCCCACCACCTTGGTAAAGTTGTCTTCTAGAACAAGGATCGTCCATTTCCTCTATCTGTCTCAAGGAGTCGCCCAACCAGATCTACTTCTAATTTCTGCCAGAGTTCATTGGCGTACATTTTCTACCAACTCAAGGTTAAGCTTGTGCCCTCACTCTTAAGGTCCGGTCATACTTTGACAATATTGCACTGAAACGTAAAAATGCACCTACACCGTAACTGAGATACTAGTCTACTACCGAGCCAATATAGTGTGTGCTCATTGATACACGTGGCTACTAACAAGGCAATCGCCTTGAGGCCAATAGCATTACAGAGTTCTTCAGTCAACCAATGTGATGCCGCTGATATATTTAGCAACCTAGCTCTGCCAGGTCTTGCCAGAATGTCGACGACAGCCCTTTCCAACGAAAATATTGCGTAAATTATATGCTTTGTTGTACGTTTCGTTGCAATGTAGTCAAAGTGTGACCGCAAGTTTAACTCTCTGGCAGGCCTCGCAGCTGAAAACCAACCTGATGGCAGCTGTCGTGCCTAGCCAGTATGATGTTAACTTGAGATGCTTGGTGGTTTTCCAATAGCAGCATGTACCAAGTAGTGCATCTCCCACATCGCTGTACCCTTCAGACTGTACGAGTACACTTTATACTACCGGATATGATTTTCAACCACCACGTGCAATTTCAGTAGTCCATCAGTTCAGACTCTGATGGACTGCTGCCTTTGGCTTCATTGCTTGAATTCACTGCAAAATAGTTCTTCCTGCTCATTGATGTGGGAAGTGTTGCTTTCTACGGCTGCATAAATTACAGCCACTGTGCCTATACCAAATCCATATCTGTTGCCAATGAATGTCCCCTGTCTATGACAAAGATATGATAAGTACCAAAACTTGTGGTAGTGGCAACTAGTGATGCTGAGAGGTAGTGAGATCCAACCTCTTTCTTCACTTCTGCTTTGGTGCGACCTCCATCTCTGCCTTAAATATGAGTGCACTGCTGACAATCATCTGCACAATGTCTACTCAATCCATCCACGTTGTCATGTTGGACTTGGCTCCTATACTCGAGAAAGTAAAAGAACTAAGAGAGGATCTCTAGCCAGCAGCCACTTAGCTAGTAGGCTCTTTTCTCGTGTATGGTCACATCATTGAGGCATGGTCAGTTTGGAGGCGAAACTTCTGACTATATAGATAAAGCCAGAAATGTTTCACAGCCCTTACAAATGCCAGCAACTCATTTTTAGTGACCCAGAAATTTTGCCCATTGGGCCGAGCATGTTACTGTAATAAGGAAGTATCCTCTGTTTTCCTTCCTGCTCTTGGGAAAGAACAGCTCTAATACCATCATCGCTGGAGTCTGCATCCACAATATATGTCCCAGTGGCCTCCGAGTATCCAAGCACAAGAGCAGTGACCAGTCTGTTCTTGAGTACCTGAAAGGCACCCTCCTGATCTTTTCCCCATTCCCAAACAGAGTTTTTGCGGGTCAACTTGATGATCGGCTTGGCAAAGGTAGCAATTTCGGGTCTGTATTGCCTGTAATATCCAATGGTGACCAAAAATGCCTGCAAGTCTTTCAGTTTTTTTTGGGGATCTCCAACCTTTTACTACCTCAATCTTGGTAGAGTCTGTGGCCACCCTTTCCTCACTGACCATGTGTCCAAGGTACCGAATTTGTAGGACTTTCTCGAACAAGTGTTGAGCTTGGCCGGTGCAGAAATGAACACAATGTGCAGAATTTCCCAATTCTGGAGACTGATCTTGTCAAGAAAGCTGACTTCTCACTGGCATCCTCATCTGAAAGCACCTGCCAATATCCACTAACGAGGTATGGGATGCTGAGATATCGACTGCCTGCAAGGGCGTCTAGGCACTTGTTGATTCAGGGCCGCAGACATGCATCAAATAGTGTTACTGCATTTAGCCTCCAGTAATCTATACAAAAGCACCGCAATCCATCTTTCTTCTCAACCAGTATGCATACTGGCTTTCCTTCTAGTTTGCCTGGTGAGAAGTAGCTGGGTTGATATGGCAGCTCTAGAGGATAAGTCACCCCCTCAATGAGGCAGATGTCTGAAACTGCTGGTTCATCTGGAACCACTGGTTTGTCTGCCGGTTTGTCTGCCGGTTTTTCTGCCGGCTTTTCTGCTGGTTGGTCTGCTGGTTTGTCTGCTGGTTTTTCTGCTGGTTTTTCTGCTGGTTTGTCTTCTGGTTTGTCTGCTGGTTTGTCTGCTCGTTTGTCTGCTGGTTTGTCTGCTTGTTTGTCTGCTGGTTTGTCTGCTGGTTTGTCTGGAACTGCTATTTGTTTGCTGATTTATCTTGACGGGCTTTCTTTGGCCTTAGCTTATGCCTTGGTGGGTATTCTTCATCTGTACTGGATCGTCTGCAGGGTAGTTTGGCAGCCCTAGAGTTGTACTGTTTTCCTCCAGTTGTCCCAAAGCATGCAAGCGGTTGGGCAATGACAATTGCCAGGATTTAGGATTGGAAACAGTTGGGCATCTCGGTTTCTGGTTATCTGAAACTGGGTTGTGATGTTCCAGCCTCTGTAGTATCCTTCTAAATCTCCCATTGACCGGGGTGTGACTAACTCTGGGAGTTACTGCGGTGGGCTCTTCACATTTCTCTGCTGTAGATTTACTTTGTTGGTCTTGGGTCTGGTGGAGCAGCTTCTATGGTGATGGCTTTGACCTCTACATCATCAACAGCAAGGAGGGATGGGTTTCTCAGAGATGGTTTGCTTCATTTGTTGCACCTTCAAATGCTTCACTTCTTCCACTGAGACTTGAAGGACGTTCATCATCTCAACCTGAGGATCTTTGCTGGCGGCTAATGGTTTAACCTGATTAACAGGTAGCTGCATGGCCATAACTGGCAAGGATGACACAGACAGTTTGTCTTTCTCTGTCTCATCATCCACCGTACTCACTCTGATAAGTCTATCTTCTAAGAAAAGTTTGATTTTCAGGTACTCACTACCTACTCTGACAGTATCCTCAACTGTCTATGGTTGAACAGCCAACAAGTGCCCTTGCAGTGCTGTGTTGCCCAGTGTGCTAAAAAGATTTCCAACAACATTTGTTATACCCACATGAGTAGTAATATTGGAGCAGATCTCCTTCCTGGAGATAAGGTTCTCCTGGTCCCAAGTGCCTTTTTGTTAGCACCAGTTACCAGGTGTTTTGATGGGTGTTTGACCCTTGATGTTAACTGTAGATTAGTATTTATTGGTATGAGTTTATTGATAATGTTTTGGTATTACGGTGGTATTTTGTTATCATCAGTTAGCATGGGTGTAATTGGTATGGATTATAAGGTTATCCTGGTTGTCTATATGTAAATGATGGCTCTGTTCCTCGTGAACCCGTTGAGGTGCCTTTTTGTGTGCACCAGTTTTTTGAATGGGTGTTATTACTATAGTGTTTAATGTTGATTAATACATTGTATGGAGTTGGGCGTTGGAGGTTATCCCGGAGGTTATCCTGGTATGTTTATTTGGTTAAGAAATGGTAATAGTACTAGTTTATAATTGGATCGATTATGTTATAGCTGCATGCCCAATATCAAAACAATCATACAAGGGCACAATAATAAGATCTCTAACAACACTAACAACACCACCACTAATAAATGCAACTGTAGAAATAGAGCTGAGTGTCCTCTTGAAGGCAACTGCCAGATTAAAAGTATCATTTACCAGGCTACAGTCACAGCTAATAACAAAGTTGAAACATATGTTGGCCTAACCGAAGGAAAATTCAAAACTAGATATAGAAACCACAAAACATCTTTTAATACTGCCAGCAAAAGAAATTCCACCGAGCTGAGCAAACATATATGGTTACTTAAAGAGTCATCCACCCAATTTAACATCAACTGGAGAATTTTATCCCATGCCAGAGCGTATTCTAACACAAATAAGAAATGTCACCTTTGTACGGCTGAAAAATTCTATCATCTTTCAACCAGAGTTGTCTTCCCTCAACAG
Source organism: Cryptosula pallasiana (assembly GCA_945261195.1). Classification (NCBI taxonomy): domain Eukaryota; kingdom Metazoa; phylum Bryozoa; class Gymnolaemata; order Cheilostomatida; family Cryptosulidae; genus Cryptosula; species Cryptosula pallasiana. The sequence continues at coordinate 20,008,482 of OX183133.1, read as the reverse complement.
CAGGAGTGAAGTTGTCACCACCTGCCGACACTCTAATAAGTTTACTCCCAGCCAGGCGTAGCTCTATGCCCTTAGCCACTTTTGAAGCCCGTGCACCCTTACCACCATATTAACATAAATAACAATCCTTGTGCACTTAATGTTTTCGGTCTGAGCTAATTGTTTCCTGTTCCATCTTCATTTTTACAGTTTTTGAGCCGACCTGATGATTGTGCCTAGAATTCTTTTCTTTTTCCATCTTTTTTCTAGCACATGAAGCAATTTGTAGTCAGCCAATAGTTTTAACATTTTTTACTATTTTACCTTTTAGTACCTAGCTCCTCAATTTTTTCTTGTTGAGCACTGTTTTACTTGCTTCAGTCTTGACTGGTTTTTCCATCTCTTGGGCAACCAATATTAATAATTAGTTATTTAATATTTATTTGATTGTTTCTATTTAGTCTAAGCCCCTGTGCACATCTTGTGCCCCAGTCATACTTTTACCTATATATATATATATATATATATATATATATATATATATATATATATATATATATATATATATATATATATATATATATATATATATATATATATATATATATATATATATATATATATATATATATATATATATATATATATATATATATATATATATATATATATATATATATATATATATATATTTATATATATATATATAAATAAATATATAGTATCGCATATACTGTATTACAAAAGTATAAATATCATAACAAACAGGGCTGAGCAACAGCTGAAAGGTTATTTGTGGCCCTTCAAAAACTTTTCAGTAACCCCTGTACCTTCTCTTGTTATTTTTTATCAGTGTATATTATTGTAAGAGAATTCCTATATATCCCTTCTTATGATCTTGGATTCAAATTAAAATCCTCTATCATTTTCTGCTGCTCATTTTTGTCTGTAGTAGAAAGACAAAATATCATTGAATTGAGCTAACTAAAGTGATCTGGGGGTAGCTCTTATAACTTTCAGTCATCTTTTAGTAATTATTCAGCATATCTTTTATTACATATTGACAAAAATTATTCCCAACCTATTGCTCTATTATAACTATATTTCCAGAGCTCTGGTAGAGGATAGGGGAATAGGTAGTCCCAATTCAAGACCCCGACCTCTTTTAGCACCCTAGGTTACAAACTCTTTTTATTAGAAATAGGAAACAATAGAATTTTATTCACAATCTTTACAGACCTCTTCATACCACTAAAAAAAGATAAACACCTTGAATAAATTATATTGTATGAGTGAATAGAGGTGAGGGGCAGTAGGAGGCAGTATAGGGTATCACAAATAAGAAGGTAGCTGTAAACTTTGTTATAGCAAAGAGCGGACAACTCTTATTTATGTAATATTCATTTTGAACATGAGGCTTTTGTGAACAACTGGGCGTTTGAAAGGAATACAAGGACAGGGTTGAGTAGAAGGTTACTGGCGTGTAAAAGGAAATTGAGGGTCCGGGGTGTATAGAGGGAGTGAGAAGAGGCATTGTTTGCCACTTGACAGTAAAAACCCTCAACAAGAACGATGGAAATCATGAAGGTTTAGGAGCTGACCTCAATTTTTGACAAGATTTTAACAGAAAAAAACCAGTTAGTACAGCACTACGTTTTATATTTTTACTGTAATAAACAAATGGCATGTAAAACATGAGAAACTGCAGAGTGCAAAAATTATTTTGAAATTGTAGAACACTGTCAGGTATGGGCCCACACCATGAATTTCAACCAAGTGCAGGAATATCTGGGGGCCGAATTTACCAGTTGGTCGTATACGTCAAAATATTATCATCACTTCCTGATCAACAGCCTCAAAACATATTTGCAAAATTGCACTCTCAACTGCCAGGTTAGTTATAAACACGTTACTTGCTGGCCATGTGCTGAACAGACTGGCTCAGAATACTTTTTACCCAGACACTTATGTTCTGATATTTGATTACATTAAGTGATTGAAAACAATCTTTGGATCTGTCTCTGTTGTTGAGATAGTTTATACTAAGTTATACACAACTTTATGCTCAGCCACTATATTTTTTGCAGATCAATTTTGGGAAGCTGGTTACATTGTGCGTGTTTATGATATCAGCCCAGAGGACGGTTGGGTGAGACTGGAAGGAGTGTTTTACATTATAGGTATGTTTATGTATGATAGTAGTAATAAGGGAGCAGATATCTGTCATGGAGTCTAAGGAGAAGGTTCTCCTGGTTCCAGGTGTACTTGAAGTAGGCACCAGTTACCATGAGAACCTGTGAGGTACATTTTTGTGTGCACCAGTTGTTTAAAATGTTTGGTATTTATTGTGTGGTATGTGGATTTGTTAGCGGGTTCTCCTGGTCCCTTTTGGTAGCTTTTTGTATGCACCAGGTGTTTTTAATTTTTGGTATTGCTTGAGGTACCTTTTTGTGTGCACCAGGTGATATAATATTGTGTTTTGTTATGTCGATTTAGACATGGGTTTGTATGATGATTTAGATTAGGGGGTTTGAGTATAGTATAAATATGAAGCGTTGTATTATTATATTATATAACTTTATTATATAAGCATGGAATATATCTATCATAAGCTCTCTTGGCGAAACAAAGACCTACCATATACCTCTAAAATATTTTTGATAGTTAGATACTTTGGTTTGTTTTACAGTTCTGACAAAAGCGTATACTATAATATGTATATATATATACGAAAACAGAAAATCATTTGTCAATATTTACAGTATTTGATATTTTTTAACAGTTTTAAAGTTGTTTTGGTGAACAATAGTAGCATGTAATGAATACGTATTGACTAAACATAATAGCTGTTTGATAGTAGAGAGTTTGAGTAATATTTTATACTAATCGATGCATTGTTTTTCGTAGTAGGTTTTTTGGATGATGCTAGTGTATTTTGTTTAGTTCGCCTGATCAACTCTATATTCTTATATCTAAAATAAAAAGTTACTTGGTGTATAAATTATTGCGACTAATTTGAGACGAAGTATTAATTACAATGGATAGAGTATATTAAACAGAAAAGATAAGTCACTCACCGAGTTGTATTGTTCGTCTTGAACTCCTTGAACACAATTCTTGTCTTGTAGTAGAGGTTCTTCCATAATGCTATTAGTAAAATTTCCTGCTGAGAGCAGTAACACTCCGTTTCCGAGAAGCTCATCGGAAACAAAATATATTAACTGTTCAGACTCATCGAGTTGGTTGGTTATGTTTTGCGCTGCTTCCATTGCTTGCATTGGTGTGAATGCGATAATATCATGACGAAGATGTCAAAATCTACTAACTTCTCGATTTCGTAAAAGGATAACTCCTGTTTCAATTCGTTTTATGTCAGCAGCGTGTTTTTTGGGTATGTACAGAACCCCCATCATCAATCCGTCATATTGCAAACATCTGTAGTTCACTAGCACTGCGTTCATTACCATTTCTCCATTAAGCGATGTTAAATGACGAGTTACTTGAGAAGATTCAAAACTGATTATGCTACCTACAGAAAACTGAGGGATAGTTGCGTTACCAATCATGCTGAGCAACTGACTAGGTGTTTTGTTTCTTATTAATCTAGTTAATTCTTTAGCGTTTTCAACGGTTATACTAGTGGGAAATTTGATTGGATGAAAGAATGGTTGCTTTTCCTGATCAAATCCAATGAAGATCACCAGCCTTGGTACATCGAGTTCTAATGGAACTAATTTGTCATGTTCATCTTTACTCACAATAGATCTGACACATCGTCTGCTACCAAATTTTTCGACATTGTAGTGGATAATGGATAAGTTTTTCTAGACATCTTCAGCCGGTGTTTCAATGCAAGTTACGTGTACCTCCGAAAGCGACGGTGTTGGATTTAGATGAAGCGGTTGAACCCTCCGAATCGTTTTTCTTTCATTGATATGACAAAAGTTCAGCATACTAGCAACGTTTTTTGCTAAACGGGAAAAATTCGAATTAGAAGGTTCTTTCAAAGTAAATGCGTAGTCGATTGTTTTATTTTTATCGTAATTCTATAGTTTCAGTCAAAGTTTTCTTAGTCTCTTTCTTGTTATAGGCAATTCAAGTGAACCTTTTTTTTCTCATCAGGATACGGTTCAAATGTCAGAAGGTTCTTTGTTCTATTGTCATCATCCGTTATCATAGTATTGAGTAAGAAGTTGAACTGGAAAGAAAACCAAAAAAATAGATAATAAAAGAGTTTTGATTTGAAGGATTGTTCAATGTAAAAAATTCTTTTTTTAAATAAAAACTAACCAAGTGCTATTAATAATAAATAGTTAAAATCCTAAAGTTAACTCTCTGACACTTCACAGTGAAACTAGTTGATTTTTTACTAATAAGAGTTAAATAATTATTTGTTAATTCTCACCTTATTGCTGAGAGTCCTTCTCGTAGTTGTAGTTGATGCTTTGTAGATGTTGATGAAGTGAATGATTTTAGTGTAAAAACATTGATCCTTATATAGTCAAAGTTGTACTGATTGACCTAATCACATCTCCTCTTTGTTTGCAAAATGTTGTTTTATTAGCGCAAAAAATTTTGTTTTGTTGCGCAAAAATCTCTTTATGTTATATATAGGAATATTGATGCGAACAATTTTTCTTCCACCCCGCGCGAAGAGCTCGATATATTATTAAGGGTTTTCATGCAAAGAATGTTGTTTTTTGGAGCTATGAATGTTTTTTTGCCCGAAAAGACAGTTTTGTTCAGACAAAGAATGTTATTTTATTCGGGTGAAAAAAGGCTTTTTTTTGCACGGAAACTTGTATATGTCATAAAGGATTTTCGCACAAATAATGCTGTTTTTTGCGCAAGGATTGTGGTTTTTCCGGACAAAAATGAAGTTTTTTTCCAGACAACAAATGTTGTTTTTTCGCGCGAAAACCTTTTCATATTATATAAAGTTCACCGAGTGGAAAATAATTTTTTCCGCGCGAAAAGCTGTATATATTGTAAAGGGTTTTCGCGGGAAGAATGTTATTTTTTTTGCGCGAAGAATGCTTTTTTCCCGACAACAAATGTTTTTTTCAGTCAGATAATGTTATTTTATTTGTGCAAAAAATTTTGTTTTTTCCGCAAAAAAACCTCTTTATGTCATATATATATGGATTTTTCGCGCAAAGGAAAAATTTTCTTCCGCAAAAAGTCCCTTTATGTCATATAAGTTTTATTCCTTTATGTTAAGTTAAAAAATTTACTCGCTCAATTAAGTCTCTACCCACTACCTACAACTCAAAGCAAGCTGTTTTACCAACGTTTAATAGATAGATTACTCGCAACAGCAGAAGGTTATCCATACGCATACGGTCTTGATGATGATAACTCAAATGGCTCGATGAACATTGATGATTCAACAACCATGTCCAAGGATTCATAAAAGAAGTGAAACAAAAAATCAGCTTTATTCATCACTGAGCTGTACAAGAAAGATGAGTAAAAAACTAGAGGCTTCAAGTCAATCACTACATTGGCTGACTTTGTTCCCAACTTTAACAAGAACCACTTTGAACACATTCCTTTACGACGCTTGGATCCCCTTTTTGTTCAACTCTTTACCAAAGAAGTATTTTACTTCGTGTTAGGACTCAATCTAGCTCGCAAATCGACACAAAGTAGACTTTTACGTTGTAATTTCAGTGCACAAATTCAGTTATTCTTTTGACTCTGACACAAGTGGAACTGTACTTACATTTCGGCGATCATTTTGATGCCATTGTCTCACATCTTCAAAAGCAACTGTGTGAGATGAATAAGTCAATAGTTGCTTACGTATAAATGACGAGTTCGTCAACAAGTAAAAGCATTTAGTTGCCACCGTTGAAAGTAAAAGCATTTTTGAGTAGAGTTGCACAATCATCTTGCTATTAATAGTTTAATTTCTCAATGCCAGTGCTTTTACACTGACAACATTGATGAATGCTTTGACGGAGTTATGGAAAGAAATGGTGTCTTATTCTTAGCACCTCTCAAAAGGAGTATACAATATACAGATGTAGATGACAATAACTGCGTGCGAATCTACCCCTCTGACTTTTTGTATTGTGGTTTTTTTCATTCCTTGAAATGCCTTTTGGATTTGCAAGAGTCAAACCTCTACAAATGAATCATCTTTTAATACTACGACAAAATACCATCTAAATGAAGAGAAATGTGTGATGGGAGTTAAAAATGATACAGAAGGTCTTACCCAAAATGCAAAACTGTTTTGGAATAGGGATGTGTGCACATTTGGCTACAAAGCTGTATTCTTGGCTAACTTGAAATAATTTTTTTATTAATGAACAAAACAAAATTATTATAGCTAACAAGATCAACTAAGAAAACTTTTTTCGTTTTAAAAATACATTTACGTCGCCGGATCCCTCTTAGAGTTGTCTCTGATTTTCCACATAAACCATAAGAAAGAAACAAATGAGCAAAGAAATGTCTGGATAGGACTCTAGCAGGTTCCTTTACATTTCCAGTTTTAAATTTCTTCCTTAGTTCATATGCAAGATACAGTAGTAGTTCTTCCTTTCAGTGATTTAGTTACAAGGTTTGTACAGTAACCTATGAGCATAATGGTGTATACTGAAAAGAAGCACCCAAGTCCTTTGTTATCTATATCGGCAAAAAAATAAAAATTCATACTTTACACACAGACAGATAGTATTCTTGATAACAATTTTAAAATTATTTTGGTATAAGTTTACACATTTGACTTACATTTAAAGCACTCTCTGCTCTCATTCATCTTCCCTTCCTCAATTATCGCATTCTTGTATGTCTTTAGTTCTTGGTTTTGTGGCTGGACTAAAATAGAAAATACAACTAATGACATCTATTTTAAATTTGGTGAATTAACCAAGTATGCAGTAAAAACCTCTTTACTTTACTTACATTCAAGTCTATGAGTGTCATAAAAAATAAAGTCTTCATCTGTCTCTACAAACTGTTGAACAGCTACATATATTTTAGTTTCTGTTTCTACAAAATAATACTTCATGTATACAATAAGAGTAGTAATATATGAGCAGATCTCCCTACCAAGTGTTTTTTTGTGGATCTGGTCTTGGAGTTTAGGCAATGGGTTACGATGTTGGATGAATTCGCCGAGTTTATATTTTATTTCATTTGAGGGGTACTTGAGTGGCATTTGAGTGGCATTTAAGTGGCATTTGAGTTTTGATTATTTTTTTACTTGATTTGAACTCATATGCCAGCTAGATTTTGAATGTACGGCATTTAAGTTTTGATACTTTTTTCACATAATTTGAACTCATATGGCATCTTGAGAGAGAGGGGAGAGAAGACAGAGAGGAGAGAGGAGAGAGAAAGGAGAGAGGAGTTTTATCTACATTGAATAACTATATTGATCAAAAATGAAACATTATATGATTATATACATTGATTACATAATAAGTAGGGAAAATCTTCCTATATAATATAGCTAGAGTCAGTAAATACTAAGTAATACAAAGCACTACAGCTTGTAATGACAATCAATGTATACATACATACATATGGTATCTTGAGAGAAAGAAAGAGAGAGAGGAGAGAGGGAGAGAGAGAGGAGAGAGGAAGAGAGAGAGAGGAGAGAGGAGAGAAGAGATATATCTACATTGAATAAATATATTGATCAAAAATGAATCATTATATGATTATATACATTTATTACATAATAAGTATGGAAAATCTTCCTATATAATATAACTAGAGTCAGTAAATACTAAGTAATACAAAGCACTACAACTTGTGATGACAATCAATGCATTCATACATACATACATACATACATACATACATACATACATACATACATACATACATACATACATACATACATACATACATACATACATACATACATACATACATACATACATACATACATACATACATACATACATACATACATACATACATACATACATACATACATACATATGGTATCTTGAGAGAGAGAAAGAGAGAGATGAGAGAGATCTTTTAGTTTTCTATACATTCATGTACATATGGTTGATTATGTACATATTTATGGGTATATTTATATCTACATAGAGAGAGGAGATATATCTAAATTGAATAAATACATTGATTAAAAATGAATCATTATATGATTATATACATTTATTACATAATAAGTAAAGAAAATCTCTCCATATAATATAGCTAGAGTTAGTAAATACTAAGTAATACAAAGCACTACAACTTGTAATAAATACAAAGTAATAACAGTTATTGCATAGTTTGTTCCTTTACAATAATGTTTTTGATGTACTGATGTTTGGTAAAAAAACTACATTAGTTAAGTTTTAAATTCATATGAAAAAAATTTGTGTCAATTTAGTATCTACTCCATTATATATTTACAATATTACTTTGTAATTATTAGTGAAAGAAATTATGAAATACTGGGGAGTAATTAAGTAATTCAGTAAGGAAATTGGTTGGAATTGAAGTAATATTATTTAAATACAACATTGCTTTGCAACAACTATTAATAAAAGCAATTATGAATGTTGATGAGTTACTAAGTAATCTAGTAAAGAAAACTGATTGAAATTACGGTAATATTTGTTAAAAGATACTTGCGACATGTTTTATCAACGAAAAAATCAAACAATTTTCATAATAATTACGATTAACTAAGTGATTCAGTAGGAAAAACCAACTGAAACACACAATATCCGTTTTGAAATATTTACAATAAACACAATTGGGTAATATTTGTTAAAAGATACTTGCAACATGTTTATCAACGAAAAATTCAAACAATTTTCAAATGTTTACGCGTAACTAAGTGATTCAATAGGAAAAACCAACTGAAACACGCAATATCCGTTTTTGAAATATTTACGATAAACACAATTGGGATATTGCTGTTATCAAAGAAATCAAGCGAGTATCAAATGTTTACGAGTAACTAAGTGTTTCAGTTGAAAAAAATCGAGAGATCGTGTGACATCCGTTACAAAATATTTTACGTCAAGTTACCAACGAGAAAATAAATATTTCTTAGAATATCCGCTATAGCGAGTTACGATAATTTTTACGCACCTTGAAGGTTTTCAGTCCATTTTCAGTCAGATCAAAATTTATGCGAGACGTTTTAGGTATTATTTCAGTCGACGTAATGTTACCAGTTCATTTTTAAAAAGTAATTAATTATAATATAACGCAAGTGCCCCGCAAGTGTCATTTTACTAATAAACTCATTCCAGAAAAGACATTAATCATCATCTCGCTTAATCCTATATGTTTTGATCTTTTTAATATCAAGTGTTATAAAGTCGCTCGAGAAACGTCATTAATTACACCTAAGCACTATTTATTATCATGCTATTTCTATTTAAAACAAAACAACAAACGTCCATAGATGATGGAATTATAGGTCGAATTCAACCTAAAAAGGAAGAGAACTTGATTGCATCTATCTCCTGTTTTTTATTGTTTCATTACATATTAGTTAATACAGATACAGCCTTCCACCAAAACGGATTTGTGGTTTTACTTTTAATCCTAGTTATCTCCGCTATCGTCTAAAAAACATGAGCAAAGCATGACTTTATCCACTTGTTTTATTAGTTAGACTGTTACTTTTTTTAAAATATTTCATTGTTTTTTGTGTGAAATACAAATAATGTATCAACATACATAGTATATTTTCTATTTTTAGGAAGCTGTTTTGTCTAATAAATCAAGAGTTATATGTCACATATACATATTTAAATGCTATCAGATATCTTTGAAGTGTTTATTACATTCCTAACTCATACTTAATGTTGTAAACTATAATTGGAGCTCTCACATTTTAATTTACTGTCTGATGATATAAAGATGGAGCTACACTACATCATTGTTTTGCTGATGATGTGTCTATATGATTGTTTGTGGTAGTGTGTGTTATAGTAGAGTATATCAATAAACTGCAATTGAACTAGTTATTAAATGCTATCAGTACCTGTAAAGTATTTTATTACATTCCGAACTCATACTTAATGGTGTAAACTATAATTGAAGCTCTCACATATTAATTTACTGTCTGATGATATAAAGATGGAACTACACCGCATCAATGTTTTGCTGTTGATGTGTCTATATGAAAATTGTTGCTATAAAAATATGTTTGAAGGATGTGAGTTGTCATTCAAATGAAATGTAAGTTTCATCCTAGCTAGTTATATTTAAAAGAGTATCAACCTAGAGGTTGTAAAATTTGTTTATCCAACGCTCTACATTCAAAAATTTTAGCTAGATGGAAAGACAGTTTACAGGGGTGTATGTGGTGGTTAAGCTTATTAATCTATCTAATCTCTATCTTCCTATTTTTTTAACCAACTTCCTAATCGTCTTCCACTTTTTTAAAAAACAATATCATTTATCATAGTAATAATCAGAAAATCAGTCTACAAATTAATCTTGATAAATGACTTCAATGTTTTGTATATAAGAGAAACTATTTTTTTAAACAGTATCAGTTTTCATTTGTACTTCATTTCAAGTATTAGTCTGCGAAACTACAAAAAAATGGCTAGCAATATTCCTACAACAAATGAGTAAGTTATTTATACTATCTTTTACAATTTTGTTGCAGTTACATTTATAAATTTATACAAATGTATATATATATATTACTTGTAGGTCTACAACCTCAAATGATGCATTAGAACTAAATATAGATGAAATAGATTTCAGTGCCATGTAAGTATATTATTGAAACTTTATTATTCAACTGTATTATATAGAGTTTTTAATTAATCACAATCTTGATTTATTGTTTTATTAAGCTCTACCGATGATGAAACAATGAGGTGGCTGGAAGAATGTTTTAAGGAAACGGAGAAGCCAAAAAAGACCAAGCCTACCACGCACATTGCTATGAGTAAGTATTTTTCTGTATTATGAAAAATGTAAATTTTTCTGTAGGTAAAATAATAACGACTCTACATTTACTACGTTATTTTTGTAGAGAAAACATCTACACGCTTTATTGCAAGCGCATGCTATGTAGGGAAAGATGAATCCTTTCTCTCCTATGATCGACACACATTTGAATGTAAGTATGATAAAAATATTATTTACTACATACTCATTCAATTTTAATTAAATTTTTTCAAAAACTAACATAATTACATTCGTATTTTCTATTTTAGTTCAAGCAGAGAACCTGCAGCTAGAGCAGTACAGAAGCAGAAGTGTTATAGATGGGGAAATAAAAGATGATAAGGAGTGCTTCAAGTGTAAGTGATATGCATTATCTTTATATACATATACCATACTCAAGACAGTTATCTATATATATATATAATGAGAATTTGTTTATTTTGCTTGTAGATATCGATAACAAAAACACAAGGTATTTTCTTTCAGTGCTTACGTTATTATTGATATCGTATTGTACAAAGACGCTGAGCGAAGCACTGAAAGAAAAAAAAGACAGTATTTCGTGTATATTTTGTGGTAAGAAGTTTAAATTAGGGAAGATGCATGAGCCTGGCCGAGTTCTTTCAAGACATTTTTTTGCTCACTTGTTTATTTTTTATTGTTTATGCGGAAAATCACATACAACTTTGAGAGAACTCCAGCAACATACTTGTATTTTGAAAACTAAAATGTTTTTTGTTGTTGATATTGCTAGTTATAATAATTTTGTTTTATTTATTAATAAAAAAATATTCTGAGTTAGTTATGAACATTACTTTTCCAAAAACTTTTATGTTAGTATATCTCTATCCAATAGAAGGTTATTTTTCTGGAAACATCGATTTAGATTTTGAATTAGGGTGTAAATGGTTGGCAATAGCTAAAAAACCGGTTGCTGGAGATCGAAAGCTTTTACTTAAAACCCAGCGTAAAAAAATGAGAGCACTTATATCTTCAGATTCTGATTTTTCAGAAACTGAAGAAAGTAATAATGACTTAATTTCTGTTGCTAGTTCACAGTGCAGTCCAAAAACCAGTGTTTTAGAATCTAATACAACAGATAACCCACAAACTCAAGTAGATTTAAAACAAAGCCAAAAGATTGATATAACTTCACTTAAATTAATTTTGAATATAAAAGATGGACTGAAAAAAAAGGGTTTTAATGATTGTGTTAAATTGAAATTAGCGTCTATTAGACAGAAAATGCAAAAAAATTCAGATTTTTCTCAAGAAGAAATTCTTGTATTAACTGCACTCTTAGGTGAGTTTTAAAATTTTTATTTCACGATCTTTTTTAATATTATCATGGCTCTGGAATAGGCTTTATGCAACTATCCTATTTTATAATTTCTTACCACAAAATATATAGTTAATAGGATGTTTTTTTATAAATACTCTCTATATATATTATATATACAGACAATAGTCTGTGTTTTTATGAATACTTTATTCATATGTATACACTTCATGTAAAATTGTTCTGTCATTAGTTTACCTAATGCATTATTTTTATTTGTTTTGTGGTTGAGAACTCCATACGCTTCATTCTTACTGTATTACTTTGCATAATATTACAAAATAAATATTACATCAACTACCTTCATACTGCATCCAAGTGATGAAACAGTAAATTTCACATCTGTATTACTGAATCTATAGCATTGTTATGAAAAAGACTATAATTACTTAATTATTATGTCATATCGTGACAAACTATCAACACCCAATTCACAAAACTGTAAAACCTAAAGTATAATGCTTGTGGTTGTAAAAAGTCTTCTACTGTTTTGGTTTCTCAAACAAATTATAAAACATTTTTCACAATTTTTTGTGTAAAAAGCGGAGTTGTCTTACCATTTTGACACAATGTGCCGACAACTTTTACATATTTTTTCAAAAACGAAGTTTAGAAATTATAAATGGGAGTTGTCTTAACATTTTTGAAAAATGAGACGATAACTTGAAATATTTATTTTTGTGTCGGAACATTGAAATTTTGTAACATTTTAGAGTTGTAACCCCGAAAGTTTTACAAATTGGCTAAATTACTAATGTTAAATATGAATAAAATACTTTATTACACTAAATATATACAAATTATTGCACAATACAAATAATATATAATTTAATGTTCATGAGTTGTTGCTGATAGATTTTGGCGAGCCGACGGTCATTCACTTGTACACGTATTCTATCTAAAAGCATACATAGATGTCGTTATAACAACTACATTATACTATGGTGAAAAATACGGCTATTAGTAGTTACTTATTACTAGTGAAGATTAACATACCTTAATTAAATTTCCGATATTGAAATCCTGCTAGCTTCGCTTGAAATGTGATTGTCATCTTCATTGCTTTTCTCACTATCATTGTCGACAACTTCATCTTTTTCCTCAAATTTTTTGTTTTCAGAGTCATCATCCGTCATATTATCATCTTCTTCATCAGTATAAGCATCAATGTTATCATCGTCATCATCATCATCAGCAGCATCATCAGCAACAACATCATCATCATAACTTTTCATCAGCTCAGCATCATCAAATAGAGAAAGTCTGAAAGCTATTCCTTCTTTTTCACTTGAAGTAGATAGAAGCATCAAAGCTTCTTCAACACTCAGAATCGTGAGAATGTGTTTCTTTGTGCCGCTTTCAGTTGTCATCGTACTTTTATAGTGGATCATACCACATTCATGATTTTTGATCTTCAAAACGTTCTCAGGAGGGACAACAATCTTCCCAGTCATCAAAGATCCGTCATTCATCATGTATCTGTAAGTGACAGTGTGAGTGATACGTAAAGGCGATGTATCTTGTTTTCGTTTTCGCTGCTTCGACTTCAAATTTTTCCAAACTGAAAGTCTAGTGAATGTCAGAAGAGTGTTGACAGGAATATTATCGAAAGTGATGATATCAAAGTATGCTTGCAACTGTTTCAATGATTTTTTTCTCAAGATTTTGGCTATAACTCGTTGTTTTAGCCCTTGATGACGATGATTATCTCCTACAATACGTAGATCGGGTTGATTTTCTTCTAGCTTTCCCATGTACACTAGGATTTGTGAAGAGCCGGGATCAAGTTCCTGTAGCTCCACCGTAAGTTCTTTGTCAATCAGTGACTTGACTCGAATTCGATGATTGTTTTTTAAAACATATTCATAGTGCAATATACCATAATCTTCAACGTAATTAACATCGAAAACCTCCAATATCGTAGGAATTGGTAAATCCAACAAACTCACAAAATTTCCGATTTCCAACATTCCTTTCTGCATAGCTCCTGTCATTATTCCACCCATCTCGAGCAATTCAAACTCTCTAAGTTTGTTTACGGTATTATTCTTGCTGTTGCTGAATAAAAAGGAAATTGAAGCTCGAGATAATGTCACTGTCGGTTTTTTGATATCCTCCGTTCGTTTGACTTCACTGTTCTCATGCAGATATGTGTAGTCCGGTGTGGGACTCAAAGGAGAGTCAGCTGAAACTACATGATGTTTCATTGCTATATCAGCATGAGTATTGGTGTTTGAGCGAGAAGATGTATCATTAAAGGTGTTAGGATTGGATCTTCTATCATCAATGTGAATGCCGTTGGTGGTGGAAATGATGGTTGTAGTGGAAATAGCGTTAGTGTTGTTGGTAGCTGTGGTTGGTTCAATATGGAGCTTAGGAAGTGCTTTGGAGTGTGATGTCATCATACCTGCAAAAAGTAAAAGAACTTAGTTTAATGATGTAAATATACTGAAATTATTGTTTTATTAAAAGATTGTTTTTAAAAACTAAGATTGAAAAACCTAGATGTTTCAATTAATTAAAAACAAATAATTATTTTAGTGCTTCTTACCTTGTTGCTCTCCTAATAGCTGTAGTAGATGTTGCTCCTCTGTTAGTCGCTGTAGAACTGGATGCTTTCTGTGTGAAACCGATGGCTCTTATATAGCTAAAGTTGTACTGATTAAAGCCTATGAACCCCATCTCGTGTCAATCTCTATGAATCAGCATCTTTTCACGCGAAGGAAAGTCAATGTTTTCGCGGGAATAAATGAATTATTTTCACGCGAATACAAACCAATGCTTTCGCGGGAATAAATATTTTAGTTTCACGCAAATGGAAACCATTGCTTTCGCGGGAATAAATGATTTTATTTCCCGCGAATGAAAGTCAATGTTGTCGCGGGAATAAATACTTTATTTTCACGCGAATACAAACCGTTGCTTTCGCGGGAATAAATAATTTATTTTCACGCGAATAGAAACCAATGCTTTCGCGGGAATAAATGATTTTATTTCCCGCGGATGAAAGTCAATGTTGTCGCGGGAATAAATACTTTATTTTCACGCGAATACAAACCGTTGCTTTCGCGGGAATAAATAATTTATTTTCACGCGAATAGAAACCAATGCTTTCGCGGGAATAAATGATTTCATTTCCCGCGAATGAAAGTCAATGTTGTCGCGGGAATAAATACTTTATTTTCACGCGAATACAAACCGTTGCTTTCGCGGGAATAAATACTTTATTTTCACGCGAATGGAAACCGTTGCTTTCGCGGGAGTAATTAAATTATTTACTCCCGCGAAAGCAACATTCCATTCGCGTGAAAATAAAACTTGTATTCCCGCGAAAGCAACGGTTTGTATTCGTGTGAAAATAAAGTATTTATCCCCGCGACAACATTGACTTTCATTCGCGGGAAATTAAATCATTTATTCCCGCGAAAGCATTGGTTTCTATTCGCGTGAAAATAAATCAGTTACTCCCGCAAAAGCAATGGTTTCCATTCGCGTGAAAATAAATTATTTATTCCCGCGAAAGCATTGGTTTCTATTCGCGTGAAAATAAACTATTTACTCCCGCGAAAGCAACGGTTTCCATTCGCGTGAAAATAAGTTATTTATTCCCGCGACAACATTGACTTTCATTCGCGGGAAATTAAATCATTTATTCCCGCGAAAGCATTGGTTTCTATTCGCGTGAAAATAAAGTATTTATTCCCGCGACAACATTGACTTTCATTCGCGGGAAATTAAATCATTTATTCCCGCGAAAGCATTGGTTTCTATTCGCGTGAAAATAGATTATTTATTCCCGCGAAAGCAGTGGTTTGTATTCGCGTGAAAATAATTCATTTATTCCCGCGAAAACATTGACTTTCCTTCGCGTGAAAAGATGCTGATTCATAGAGATTGACACGAGATGAGGTTCATAGGGTTTAATCAGTACAACTTTAGCTATATAAGAGCCATCGTTTTCACACAGAAAGCATCCAGTTCGACAACAGCTAACTGAGAAGCAACATCTACTATAGCTATTAGGAGAGCATCAAGGTAAAAACTTAATAAATTACAGTTTTTACTCATGCATTATTTATTATACTAAAACAACTGAAAAAAATTAATTATCTGTATTTTTTTAGATTCAACCACAAAAAATGGAAATAGTTAACAACACAGAATCAGAAACTCAGCCTAAACCTTTGACTCGAGAGGACTTGATACTTTTACAAAACCTATGCAATAAAAAAATTGAAGAGAGAGTGCGAATTATCTCAAACAATTGTAAATTCATCCAGAAAGACTTGATAAAACAGCTAAATAATTTTCGAACTGAATCTTTTCTAACATTAAAGCTCTTAGGGAATGAAGTTACATCAGACATTCAGAGATTACATTATGTATTACAACAACGACAATATCAACTAGAACAGGTAAGCACACCAATTTCTATCGAGTGTACTCGTAAAGATCTTGCTCTAAAAAAAAGAAACATGCAACGACAGTCCGCTCAAAGACAAGCTAGAAGGGTAAGGACTCAACAACGTAAGGCACGACAAGCTACAAAAACATCTGATTAACAGTCAACTTTTGATGATAAGGTAATAATTAATAAAAAAAACACTATTTAGTAAAAGTTTGTAGTTGTTTTAAATTTTCTGTTTAACCATTCTATACTAATACATAACTTTCATTTTTGTTTAATTATCCTAAGCTAATACATAACTTTTTATTTTAGTTCATTATGGAATCAAAAGTACATAGAACAGAAGTCTTCCTTCCTAAGATATAACATCAGTACATCAAGTACATCAATGATGACATTGTAAAAAAGATTATGTATTAATTATCATTACAAGTTGTAGTGCTTTGTATTACTTAGTATTTACTAACTCTAGGTATATTATACAAGGATATTTTCCTACTTATTATGTAATAAATGTATATAATCATATATTGGTTTAATGTAGTTATATCTCCTTGTTCTTCTCTCCTCTCTCTCCAAATATCATATGAGTTCGAGTTATGTAAAACAATTATCAAAACTTAAATGCCATACATTCAAAATCTAGCTGCCATATGAGTTCAAATTAAGCAAAAATAATAATCAAAACTCAAATGCCACTTAAATGCCACTCAAATGCCACTCAAGTACCCCTCAAATGAAATACAATATAAACTCGGCGAATTCATCCAACGTCGTAACCCATTGCCTAAACTCCAAGGTCTAATCCACAAAAAAACACTTGGTAGGGAGATCTGCTCATATATTACTACTAATAGGTTCTTTGTTATTTTGCCTACAGACAAAATTACATTCCTCATGAAACAAAACAGTAAGAGTATTCTCTAGATACTCACTCATAGCTATGTGGTCTTTGTTTTCTGCTTCTACTAAATAATAGAGATTATTAAGATATAACTATTATTCATTTTATAAATTAAAGTAAAAATTTGTTCACTATTTCTGTATACAAAGAGAGCTTACTTTTGTCTCTCACTTTCTCTTTGTTCTCTCCCTTCATCAAAACCTCCATGGTGTTTACTATTTCTTCATCCGTAGAACTTGATAAAATATTAAAGTAAAATCGAATTTAATTATAAGTTTCATATAAAACAGTTGAATAAAATAATAGCCAGTTTCAATATTTTACTTACATATTGTCAAAATCTGGTTTGTAAAAAATAGTATAAAATAACTTACTCATTTGCTGTTGTCAAAGAGCTACTAGCCATCTTTTTCTGTTAAATACTGTTACTGTGTGGTATTGTTGCGAAAAAAAACTGTTGGTATTTGGTGAAAAAAATTAGCTTATTTACAAAAATCTAGAATCATTAACCAAGCACTAATCCATACTAATTGGTTGCTATTAGGTATGCTAATTGGATGGTTTTAGGCGCGGAAATTCAATTAGAGATTGAATAGGCATATCGTTGCCGTTAATATCTCTATGCAGTCTTTTTATTCCCAACTCCTCTACTTGGTTTATTCAATAAAATGTCAGAACTGCTTTTTTGTGCAAGCTTCATACACACTGGAATTACTACAATAAACCAACGTTTTACCTAATGCGTAAAGAATAAGCATTACTGTATAGATCTATACTACAACAGGTAACATTTTAACTAAAGAATCATACACGTTGCATGTTACAGTCTACTGTTATAAAGGTTTTTCCAATTCAAGGATGCATACTAAATTTCCATGTAACTTTATATTAAAAAACATATGCATATGTAGATAGATAGATGAGAATACGTCTTTTTAGTCTTGTTGAATTGTTGTACAGTTTTCATTTTCAGGTGAGGCCTTAATCTATAGCTTTATATTAAAAGAGTCGACATTTTATCCAATGAATCATATGTTACAAGTAGTAATATATGAGCAGATCTCCCTACCAAGTGTTTTTTTGTGGATTTGATTTCGGGTGATGCAATGGGTTAGGGTGTTGAATTGATTTGCCGAGTTAATATTGTGTTTCATTTGAGGGGCATTTGAGTGGCATTTGAGTGGCATTTAAGTGGCATTTAAGTTTTTGATAATTTTTTTACTCAATTTGAACTCATGTGGCAGCTAGATTTTGAATGTATGACATTTAAGTTTTGATAATTTTTTGTAATTTGAACTCATATGACATATTGAGAGAGAGAGGAAAAGAGTAGAGAGAGGAGAGAGGAGATATATCTACATTGAATAAATACATTGATTAAAATGAATCAATACATGATTATACACATTTATTACATAATATAGCTAGAGTCAGTAAATACTAAGTAATAACAATTAATACATAGTCTTTTCCTTTACAATGATGTCTTTGATGTACTGATGTTATATCTTAAGAAGGGAGACTTCTGTTCTATGTGCTTTTGATTTTGTAATGAACTAAAATAAAAAAGTTATGTATTAGTATAGAATGATTGAACAGAAATTTAAAATAATTACATAAATTTGAATTATAGCTTTAGTTACATTGGATAGTTTATATTATATTGAAAAGGGAAATAACTCACCAAGTCACATTGTCCAACTTGTTTTTTTGAATTAGAGACTATCCATTGCTAAAACAAAAAATTATTTGGGGTAAAAATAACTACAACTACATCTAAATTGAGTTGAAGTATTATTTACAATGGTTAGAATTTATTAAATAGAAAAGAAAAAACTCTCACCGAGTTTTATCATGTGTCTCATCCTTTTTTTCAGCAACATATCCTGTCTCAAAATCATCAAAATCTCCACGTAGAAAATCTTCAAAATCATCATCATCATCAACTTCTAATATCTCTTTGTTGTGCTTTGCTTGATCACAATATTGCTTCCAATAAATTTGACCGAGTCTGTATGAAGAGCAAAATGAAAGATCGTTTTCCGTATTAAATTTTCCGTGGTTTTTTTCCCTCTGTAGATCATCACACCTTGAGCATGTTGTTTAGCTTCTGAAGCATATTTGTCTGGTATGGCAAGCGTCTTCATCAGCGTTTCTCCACATTGTTCAATGGTATAACGGATACAAATTACATTCGACTGTCCTCCTTTAAATTGATGAGGAACGAATCTATGAGCAACACCTCGGTAAGGGAAAATAGCACCAGGTTGGAAACTATTGAGGGTCTTGATGTTCAAGAAGCGTTTGAGCTGACATTTAGTCAATGTACTCAAATATAGTGATTCCTCTTCAGCTTCCTTATTGCTTAGAGGATATCTGCTAACACGTTTGACGTCATACCAAAGAACACTTTTATTTTTTGGTTTTCCCTTTCTACCCAAATATACAACGTTAAACGGAGGGGGGTGATTAACACAGTTGAAGTTTTTAGCTATTTCAACTGGACAGAAAAGTATTTTGGGTTCGAGTTCATTTATATCTGAAGGATCATGGTAGCGGACTTGGGAATATCTACACTTCTCCTTACTTGATGGATGTATCACACCAGACACTCGCATAATGCTTGGGATAGAAAGATCTTCAAATGTTTTGCAAACCGGAACTTTTGGTGAGTCAATCACTTGAGAACCTTTAGACTTTTTTAATTCCCTAGCTCTCCTTTCGTTGAGATATTCAACTGTTAAATGAGGTTTAGCTCCATTCTTCATTGTTTTCTTATCAATGGAAGTAATTTGTTTTCTCACTATTTTTTTTCGTTTCCTTACTACTCGCTTTTTTTGGAGCAGTTTTCTTTCTCTTAGGAGTTGTTTTGCCGTTTTTCATTTTATTTCCTGTTGGATATGGATCTGTGCAAAGGAGCTCTTCAGAAAGATCACCCATAACATTCTAAAAATAAAAGGGTAATATTTGCATGAGTGGCTAAGAGTGCATTTATTAGTTAGAGTATTTTATATATATATATGAATTTATGACAAAAGGTAGAGTATCTTATATATATATATATATATATGTATTTATGACAAAAGCAGTTAAGACCATAGAGTTATGATAGATTGAGAATGTACTTATTAAATTGTTGGGAGGTGGAGACAGACAACAAAGGATGCATTGAAATATATATATATATATGTATTTACTTAATATCATACTGCTTTTAGCATCTCAATTGGTAAGAAATAAAATATAATAGGTTGAACAAAATATTGTGAAATAATAAAAACAACTAAACAATCTTCATAGATATGTATGAAACGCTTCTAACATTAGTTCTAAAATACCTACAGAAGAGGATAGACCTTTATTTATTTGGACATAATTATAAATATGTTTTCTGAATTTATAAAAAGTTTTTTTGTTCCACTTCATGTTATATAATTTTTTGAAAATTATTTGATTCCAAACACTTCTTTCAATTTCTTTTAAAAAATCATTAATATTGACGACTTCCACCATTGACAAAATGATTTCGAAACCGTTTTTTATAATGTCATCAAAAAGTTCTGTATATACATTATGTTTCTTACAACACATCCCCATACTCATCATGTGTTGAGTTATACAGAATATTATAACTTGGAATGTCAAACGTTCTACAACTTTTTCTTCAACAACATAATTATTTATCACATAGTTATGATACATTTCTGGAAGGGAGTCTTTTAAGTAGATTGGATTTGTTGTTGTATTGTTCTAAAATACAAGCGATAATTAGATAACTAAAACAATTAAAGGTTTTTCAACTAGCGTTAAATAGTATTTTTTATTAATTCTTACCTTTTCATCAGGCTGAGATTCCGACTTTAGATACAATGGTTGGCTTCCTATGTCTTGAGTATTCATTCTGAAAAAACGAAAAAAATTGGTTCAATTCTTTATAATCAATTTAAAGATAGATATGACATAAAGCCTTCAGATAGTTGTGTTAGCTAGCAGAAATAATTGTATTTTTAGTCTTACCTTTATGAAGAGAGAATTCTTAGTAGTTGCAATAGAAGATGTAGTAGATGTTGCTCTTCCGCTCACCGTTGTTGAACTGGATGCTCTCTGTCTGATTATGAAGAGAGAACTCTTAGTAGCTGCAATGGAAGATGTAGTAGATGTTGCTCTTTCGCTCACCGTTGTTGAACTGGATGCTCTCTGTCTGAAACCCTTGTCTCTTATATAGCTAAACTTGTACTGATTGACATGGATTGAGTTCAATAAAAAAAAGTGTTATTCGCGGGAATAATTGGTTTATTTTTCTATTCGCGTGAAAATAAATGTTTTATTCCAGCGAAAGCATTGGTTTGTATTCGCGTAAAAATAAAATTTTATTTATTCCCGCAAAAGCAACGGTTTCCATTCGCATAAAAATAAATTAGTTATTCCCGCGAAAACATTGGTTTTCATTCGTGTGAAAATGAATTATTTATTCCCGCGAAAGCATTGGTTTGTATTCGCAGGAAAATAAAATTTTCATTCCCATGAAAGCAACGGTTTCCATTCGCATAAAAATAAATTAGTTATTCCCGCGAAAACATTGGTTTTCATTCGTGTGAAAATGAATTATTTATTCCCGCGAAAGCATTGGTTTGTATTCGCAGGAAAATAAAATTTTCATTCCCACGAAAGCAACGGTTTCCATTCGCGTGAAAATAAATTATTTATTTCGCGAAGGCATTGGTTTGTATTTGCGTGAAAATAAATTTTTTATTCCCGCGAAAGCAACGGTTTCCATTCGCGTGAAAATAAATTATTTATTCCCGCAAAAAGCATTGGTTTGTATTCGCCTGAAAATAAAATTTTTATTCCCGCGAAAGCAACGGTTTCCATTCGCGTGAAAACAAATTATTTATTCCTGCGAAAACATTAGTTTTTAATCGTGTGAAAATAAATTATTTATTCCTGTGAAAGCAACGGTTTCCATTCACGTGAAAATAAATTAGTTACTCCCGCGAAAGCATTGGTTTGTATTTGCGTGAAAATAAAATTTTTATTCCCGCGAAAGCAACGGTTTCCATTCGCGTGAAAATAAATTATTGATTCCAGCGAAAGCAACGGTTTCCATTCGCGTGAAAATAAATTAGTTACTCCCGCGAAAGCATTGGTTTGTATTTGCGTGAAAATAAAATTTTTATTCCCGCGAAAGCAACGGTTTCCATTCGCGTGAAAATAAATTATTGATTCCCGCGAAAGCAACGGTTTCCATTCGCGTGAAAATAAATTAGTTATTCCCGCAAAAGCATTGGTTTGTATTTGCGTGAAAATAAAATTTTTATTCCCGCGAAAGCAACGGTTTCCATTCGCGTGAAAATAAATTATTGATTCCCGCGAAAGCAACGGTTTCCATTCGCGTGAAAATAAATTATTTATTTCGCGAAAGCATTGGTTTGTATTTGCGTGAAAATAAAACTTTTCTTCCCGCAAAAGCAACGGTTTCCATTCGCGTGAAAATAAATTCTTTATTCCCGCAAAAGCATCGGTTTGTTTTCGCGTGAAAATAAAATTTTTATTGCCGCGAAAGCAACGGCTTCCATTCGCGTGAAAATAAATTATTTATTCCCGCGAAAACATTGGTTTTTATTCAAGTAAAAATAAGTTAATTATTCCCGCGAAAACATTGGTTGTTATTCGCGTGGAAATAAATTAGTTATTCCTGCGAAAGCATTGGTTTTTATTCGCGTGAAAATAAAATATTTATTCCCGCGAAAGCAACGGTTTCTATTTGCCTGAAAAGAAAGTATTTTATTCCCGCGAAAGTAACGGTTTCCATTCGCGTGAAAATAACTTATTGATTCCCGCGAAAGCAACGGTTTCCATTCGCATGAAAATATATTATTTATTCCCGCGAAAGCATTGGTTTGTATTCGCGTGAAAATAACTTTTTTATTCCCGCGAAAGCATTGGTGTTCTTCCGTAAAAACAATGTTTCATTAATTTAACCTTATGATAAATGGGATGATTTCAGCTGTATAAGAATCACTGTTTTCACACAGAAAGCAATCACTTGAACATTAGCAACTGAAGGAGCAAGATCTACTACATCATCATCTACTACAACTGCTAGAAGGACTTTTTGTATTGAGGTAAGTCAACTTGATGTACTATTGAGTATAAATTTAATTTTTTATCAATTTAGATACTAACAGCAGTATGATATTGAGTAAATATGCATATATATAATATATATATATATATATATATATATATATATATATATATATATATATATATATATATATGTATATATATATATATATATATATATATATATATATATATATATATATATATATATATATATATATATATATATATATATATATATATATATATATATATATATATATATATATATATATATATATATATATATATATATATATATATATATATATATATATATATATATGTATATATATCTTCAAATTGGTTTGAAAAAAAATCAAAAATCATAACAAGGATTTTTACTTTATCTTTTCGAATGTCGACACAAGTCAATACAAAACAACTGAAGAATGAAGAAGCAAAACCTTCACAAGACAGGAAGGGGATTGATAGGAATGTACTTCTTCGACGTACTAAGATTCCTGTTCAACATGCTGGTCAGCTGAAGAATAAAGAACCAAAACCTTCACAAGACAGGAAGGTGGTTGATGACAATGTACTTCTTCAACGCACTACAATTCCCTTTATAAGGGCCAGTGAGAATACTCTGGCAGCTCTCATCATCAAAAGCGCCTCTCTGTTAAGTACTTTGTCTCCAGCTTCCAGAAAAAACATTGAAAACATAGTCAAAGTTGAAGATTTACCAATACCTACAGTTATGCAGGTGTTAACCGTCGAGTTCCATCATGAAACGAACTGCACCGTCATCTACAACTATAAAAAGGATGGAAAGATAGTTAGAGTGAAGAGCACTATTCCATTAGTAGCAGGATTACTTGATGATGAAGCTTCGCAAATAAGACAATTGGTTTTGATCTACATGGGTGTTGAAAAGACTAGAAAAGCAATTTTTCGTGCCACTACAGAAACAGGATCTACTCTGAGGTGAAAGAATGCGTTTGATATATTACCACAGAAGAGTATGAGACAAATCAATGCTTATTTCGAGGTAGCTCATCTTCAGGATTTCCCAACAGATAGTGTCATATGTTTCCAAAACCCTGAAGTGATAACAAAATCTGACAGGCGATGGAATGCGAATGAAGAGACTGTTTTAGTTCAATAGAAAAGTGTTGTAGATGAAGAATTACTGATCGGAGATATACGCATTCCTTATCAAATAGCTTCTGCTGTGTCATCGGAAAGATTTGGAGTTATTCTGTTCAAGGGACTGAGTCAAAACGCGGACAATTCAATTTTCTACAACATCAGTGTACTCGCAGCTCATCAAGCCCTCGTCCAAGCCTCGGAACTGATTGATAATCCAAAATCTGAGGATTTTCTCAACCACTTCGATGATGCTGAAAAAGAAGACTGTGCAGAACAAAAGCTCGCGAAGCTAATCTATAACTCAAGGGATTCATATCAATATAGGTAAGTTTTATTAATTTTTACCATAATTTAAAAAAAGTTGATTTGTGAAAATTTTGTGTATTCTTACAATGAAAAACCGCTTAATTTCTCTTTCTCACGTAAATAACAACAGTAAAACGATTTATCACGTAAATGATCAACTCGTGAACATTTTTTCTGTAAAACATTTTTAAATTATATACATTTCGGATGAAGAAAGGACTTTTTTGTGTGTAATCAGTGTATTTTTTACATAGAATTTGAAAAAATAACAAAAGCTTATAATTATTTTACAACAAATGTTTAATTTCTCATGTAAATGATTAACTCATGAACATTTTTTGTAAAACATTTTTGTAAAACATTTTTAAATTATATATATTTCAGATTAAAAAAGGATTTTTTTGTGTAATCAGTGTATTTTTTTTACATAAAAGTTGAAAAAATAACAAAAGGTTATAATTATTTTACAAAAAATGCTTAATTTCTCACATAAATGATCAACTCATGAACATTTTTTGTAAAACATTTTTAAATTATATATATTTCGGATTAAAAAAGGACTTTTTTGTGTAATCAGTGTATTTTTTTTACATAGAAGTTGAAAAAATAACAAAAGGTTATAATTATTTTACAAAAATGCTTAATTTCTCATGCAAATGATCAACTCATGAACATTTTTTGTAAAACATTTTTAAATTATGTACATTTTGGATTAGAAAAAGGAGTTTTTTGTGTAATCAGTCTATTTTTTTACATAGAAAATGAAAAAAATAACAAAAGGTTATAATTATTTTACAAAAATGCTTAATTTCTCACGTAAATAACACGTTTTATCACATAAATGAACAATTCATGAGCGTTTGTGGTAAAACATTTTTAAATTATATTTATTTATATATATATATATATATATTCCGGTTCCAGATAAAAAAAGGACTTTTTCGTGTGTAATCAGTGTATTTTTTTTACATAGAATTTGAAAAATAACAAAAGCTTGTAATTATTTTACATTAATTTTTAATCATACTATACTAATACATCACTTTTTATTTTAGTCCATTATATCGTAAAAAGAACGCAGAATAAAGGACTTGCTCCCTTCAAAAAAATAATGAGCTGAATGATGTAACTCAGTGAGTTATTTTCCTGTTCTATTTAATGTAAACTATCTAATGTAGCTAAAAGTAAAATTCAAATTCCGTAAAGTTTATTTATATAATGAATAACTTTTGTATTTTAGTTCATTATGGGATCAAAAAGTATACGGAATACAGGAGTTCTTTCCTGAGACATATAATAGATCAGCAGAACATCAAAGAAGATATTGTTACGAAAAAATGTGTTGTAACAGTTGATATCGTAAGCTATAGTAGTTTGTATTACACAAAATTTACTGTAAAACAGTTTAAGAATGTAAAAAACTAGATATTGGGTTTTCTATTACAATTATTTTCCCAATACTGTAAATTTTATTCATCTAGGGAAGTAATTTGGTGATTTTTGACGGTTTTTAAAAGTAAATATCAAAAACTATATATTTCAAGGATTGTTTTAAAAACGTTAAGAAAAAGGTATGTGATAAAACCCTGTTTTGAAACATAAAAGATTTAAAAGGAAGGTGTAGGATAAAATTCTCACTCAAAAAAATTAATGAAAAATGAATGGAATAAAAGAATATTTTCCCAAATACCAAATTTTTTGTAAACATAAAGTGAAAATGTCTATATATATTTTTTTAAAAAAATATCGAAAACTATATATTTTAATGATTAGTAAATATAAACTGAAAATCTCTATATATATTTTTTTAAAAAAATATCGAAAACTATATATTTTATTGATTATTTTTTTAAAAAAGTTAAAAAAACAAAAATAAAAGCTATGTAATAAAACCCTGTTTTAAAACATAAAAAAATTTAAAAGGATGCTGTAGGATAAAACCCTCGCTCTAAACAATTAATGAAAATTGAATGGAATAAAACAATATTTTACCAAATACCGCATTTCTCTTGTAAATATATAGTAAAAATTTCTAAAATATTTTTGGTGAAATTTACTGTAAAATGGTTTTAAGAGTGTCAAAGACTAAATATGGCTTTCCATTGAAATGTTTATTTTCAAAAAGATCCATATAATATCATTGAATTAATTAGTCAAATTTAACACTCAAATTCCTTATTATCAAGTAGACTTAATGTTTCTATTGCGATTAATTCTCAAATATTGTAAATTTTAACTAACTAGAGGAGTAATTTGTTGATTTTGATGTTTTTTCTTTTTAAAAAATGATTACGTAATACCACATACTTCAGTTCTAATTCGCTTGAACAATTTCATGGGAGACAAAGAATGAAAAGTTGCATTGATTTAGTTTTTAGAATTGAAGTTGCCATCGAAAATGGATTGTTCTTGAATGGGTAAATCCATAGCCTCCTCATCATCATGACAGAGGTTTTCTGATGATTGCATTTTTAAAAACAAATTACATAGATTTAGTTTTCAGAATTGAAATTGCCATCGAAAATGGTTTGTTCTTGAATGGGTAAATCCATAGCCTTCTCATCATCATGTCTAAGTTTTCTACCGCAATATCTCCAACCTCTCAGAGATAGAGATTGTTCTGTTTAAAAATATAATGGAACTTGTATATATAAATGATTGTTTTTGAAAAAGTGGTAAATTTTTAAAAAAAATTTAAAAGGAAAAATGTGGGATAAAACCCTCACTCAAGAAACTAATTTTGTATGATAGGTTGTTTACCTAACAATAAGAAAATAGTGAATAATGTATATTTAAACAATTATTGAAAAAATTAATGAAAATTGAATAGAATAAAAGAATATTTTACCGAATACCCGGTTTTTTTTGTAAAGATATACAAACAGATAAAATTTAAACATTTAGAGGATGATTTGTTTTTTCAAAAAAATTAATGAAAGTTCAATGAAATGAAAGAATATTTTACCAAATACCCTGTTTTTTTGTAAATTTGTACAAATAGATGAAATTTAACCATTTAGAGGGAAAATTTAATGAAATGAAAGAATATTTTACCGAATAGTCTGTTTTTTTTGTAAATTTGTACAATTAGATGAAATTTAACCATTTAGAGGATGATTTCTTTTTGCAAAAAAGTTAATGAAAATTGAATGAAATGAAAGAATATTTTACCAAAATAGCCTGTCTTTCTTGTAAATATGTACAAATAGATGAAATTTAACCATTTAGAGGATGTTTCTTCTTGCAAAAAAATTAATGAAAATTGGATCAAATGAAAGAATATTTTACCAAATACCTATTTTTTTGTAGACCTATACAAATAGATGAATATCTAATTTCATCCATTTTTTCCATTTGAGATCATGTTTGAAGGTTTTCAAGATATTTTTTTTTAGTAAAAGCTTATGCATTGATTGTCATTGCAAGTTGTAGTGTTTTGTATTATTTAATATTTAATGACTCTAGCTATATTATATGAGATTTTCCCTACTTATTACGCAATAAATGTATATATTCACACATTGTTTCATTTTTAATCAATGTATATATTCAATGTAGATATATCTCCTCTCTCCTCTCTCTCCTCTTTTCATCTCTCCTCTCTCTCTCAAAATATCATATGAGCCGGAATTACAAAAAATTATCAAAACTTAAATGCCATACATTCAAAATCTAGATGCCCTATGAGTTAGAATTATGTACACAATTATGTAAAAAAATTATCAAAACTTAAATGCCATACATTCAAAATCTACATGCCATATAAGTTCGACTTAAGTAAAAAAATAATCAAAACTCAAATACCACTTAAATGCCACTCAAATGCCCCCTCAAATGAAATACAATATTAACTCGGCCCATTGCATCACCCGAAATCAAATCCACAAAAAAACACTTAGTAGGGAGATCTGCTCATGTATTACTACTGTTACACACGTATTACAACCCTCTGCTCCAAAGCTTTCTTGATTCCAGAGTAGATATAAATTAGCTTGTAGCTTCATATTGAAAAATTAATAAATGAACCGAAATATATAAAGTAATTATTGTAGTCACAATTCATACTAACACCAAACAGTAGCTTGTAAGCCAACAAGTACTTACAAGCTTGTAAGTCAGACTGACAAACAAGTGCTCAAGATTGGACTTTGTTAACATTACTTTATTTGAATAGATGTATTTGAAAATCTATCAGCACTAGAGTTACTATTTTCTTTTAAAACTTGAGACAAACATATGTTAAATAGAAATTAAAAGGAGTAATTCACAAATTGACACTCTAATGTTATTTAGAATGTAAACCAAAAACCAATTTATGATTAAATTTTAAAGGAAGTGACTGTCTGAGGGCGTATTCAGTAACGATTTCCTTACTGCATAACCAAATGAATCATTTATGAGAAGAATTTAAAAACACAGACTGCAAAAAAATAGGAAATGTACACTCACCAAAAATAAAACAGACAAACATATCAGCTCTTATTTTCCTGTAATTTTAAGTTCACAACTTTCAGGACATAAACACAACTAACTAATCAACAAAACCTGTGCTGTATTCCCATCACACATTCATAAAAATACTTGTATTTGTCTTTTGTAAATTATAAAACATAACCAAAAAAGTGCTGATTCAAAAAACCTCATAAACGGCTGTGTTGTTTGCTTATTTTATCTTAATACCCAACTAACACTTAAAAGTTAATTCAAACTCAAGAGAAATAGTTAATGTGGACATTTGTTGTAATTGAATCTATATTGTTCAATGAATATGTCTTCAAAACTTCCCTAGTGCACACATGTATTGACAGTCGCGTGTTCCACTGGAATTATAAAGTTGATTTTGTAATCCGGAATGCATAGACATCTGACCTTTCTGGAATACATATGAAAATTAGCAGACAGACTACTGTAACATTGAATGTTTGTTGACATATGATTAATTACTTTTTTAAAGCCGCGTTGTTAGCGTTGATTAATTGCTCGCGTACAAATCTAATCAACAAGGGAACACAAAAACTTCGTTGGTTTGAAAACGGATTGTAAACATTATGTCGCCTATGAGAATAGCTGAAAGTGGCTCTCGTAAAATTTGGTCCGGCTAAAACGTGATGGTAACTTTAAGTCGACTACAAAATAACGTAAACTGGTTTAGCGGACATTCTCAAGTTGCAATTGAATTTCCTCATCGATGAAACAACACATCCTAAGTTAAAAGTTTAAAAGTTAGCTGGCACTCTGAAGTTTTCCAATGGGTTTTCCTAGTTGAATCTCTTAGTTACCCGTAAACATTCGTCAATTGCTTTCATCGATGCTCTTTACTAACAATTGCTGTCATTATGAATATAGTTGTAAATGAATAATATATTAGACACTGAATTGACGCAACTTTCGATCATATAAAGGTCACTGCTTATGCAATAAAAAATTTCAAAACATAATACAGGTTTTTTGCAAGCAATGATAGTAAAAACAAAAAAAATTAAAGATAATAGCTGAAAAGTTTTCGTTATGAAACTCTTCTAACACCAAAACTCTTAATAAATAATATCACAGTCGAGATTAAAAAAAAACGCTCTAGGTCACTACAGCAATATCAACAAAATTCTCTAACTACACATATTTTTTGGCAACGTCATAAGCAGGCAGATACATGTGCATAGCTAACTATACAATGCTAATATGAACATAACTTCTAACCCGAACTATTTTATCTTTATGAGATAAATACGTACATTCTTTCAACAATATAATAGAACTATTCAATACCCCTTCAATAAATACGTATCTATGAACCAACTATGTATGAAAAAAAAAACTTAAATTTTCTTGTAAAAATAAAACTATACCAATAACTATACAACGTTAAGCCAACAATAAAACTCACAATACAAAACTCAGTATAAAGTTACACGTTTATAAACCAATAAAACTCATAATCTAGCGACATACAAAATCACAATATAAACCCCCTGTCCAACTAAACACAACACAAAAACTTAAAACACCCGGTGCACACAAAAAGGTACCTCACCAGACACAACTACAAAACACCTGGTGCACACCAAGAGGCACCTCAGGCACCAGGCACCCACACAATGCACCAGGAGTACCTAGAAAACATCCAACAAATACACATAACATACAAACCATCATCCAAACCGACATTCAACACCATAAAAATTACATTCATTCTAAACAACTGGTGCACACAAAAAGGCACCTCACAAGATCGCATGGGAACAGGGGCATACTTCAAGTACACCTGGAACCAAGAGAACTTTCTTATCCTTAGACTCCTTGACAGAGATCTGCTCCCTTATTACTACTCATATGTATCTGCTACATTCAACCAACTGCCTGCTTCTTTGCGAATCACACAATCCCTGTCTGTATTCAAATCAAACTTATTAAAATATCTTTTAAATACCAATGGAAAATTGTTTTAAATAAACTGTGCTTGCGTAGATTTCTTTTTTCTGCGTTCATTTTTTATTTTTGTTTTTTTTCTGCTGTCTGTTTCTTTTCTTCTTGCTATGGCACTTTATGAAAAAAAATATTTATAAAACGGTATTGATATATATTATATATATACGCCCCTGATATATATATATATACATATATAGATATATATATATATATATATATATATATATATATATATATATATATATATATATATATATATATATATATATATATATATATATCAGGGGCGTGTTGAATGAAAAATTGTACTCAGGCACAAAAAAGAATTTTCGCGCGCAGCGCGAAAAGATTTTGTGCCCAAGTTAGGCAATGATGTGCCCAATTAAAATGTGCCCAAGTACGGCAAAAATGTGCCCGAGTAAAACCATAATAAATAATTTTTTATGTATAATAAGTTACTATTACATGTATTTAAGCTAGGTTATTAAGCATTTTGTCTTTTGTGATTGTGGTTTTTAGTTAATTATTAATTAATGGTGTTGAAGCTGAGAATTACAACAATGATTCAATGATGATGTAGGTAGTAGTAGCACATGTTGTTGTATATCATTGTATTAGTTAAGTAACTGTTAGACTAAGTTGGTTTTATCACTTCTAATCACCTATAACAACAAACGTAACAGCCACTACTACCTGTTACTTATTATTCAATTTATTTATGACATTATTTAGTCTTGTTTATGTTGTCATTGTTTGTTAGTATTATTATTATTAATAATTATAATCAAATCATCCTGTTGTTATATCAATAATAAATAATGCTTCTCAAGAAAATAATTATATGAAACAAAATGAACAGCATTAATGGGATAATAAATAATAAATTCTTAAGAAGTAAGTAGTTGTATTATTATATATTATTAAAAATAATTAATTAATTATTATTTGTTTCAGTAGTCTAGTTAAAATTAGTAGCAGTAGTAAGTGTACTGCTTCTTAAACTTGAAGCTTTCCTGGCTCCTTCTTTGATTATTGCTCTCAATTCACAGAGTGACAATAGTAATATATATAGATAGATGATAGATATGTCTCTCCCCACATTTTAAAATAAGTCAACAACAACATGTGCAGAATGAATAAGGATAGCCGGGGCATGATCTCTTGCTACAATAAGGACCAGTTATTGTCAGTATCACAACAATATTAATATGGGGCCGGCCTACTGGAACTATACCACCTTGACAGAGTGTTTAATTGGAACGATAGACCTTGACATTCATATTCCAAGATGGCAGCCCCCTTGGAAGCATTCTCACAGTGTTTAATAGTGCAATTTTATTTTCTACTATCGCATGCTTTGGTCGAGCTAGGGCACTTTTTACTTGGGCACATGCCAGATTAAGATTTTTTACTTGGGCATGTGCCCATGTGCGACACCTTTTTGCACGCCCCTGATATATATATATATATCTCAGGGGCGTGCAGAAAAGTGTCGCTAAATAAATAACTAATCATTTTGCTTTTTGTAAAAGAAACGTCTCATTTGGTGAAAAAATTCTACAACTCAAAATGCACTTCTGTCAGACACAAATCTGTGAAATAATGAAAATGCTTGTTCATTCAACTAAAACTTTAAACATGCTGTAGTAGACTCTGGTCTTGGCAACCACAAAATGCTATGAAGCTCAAGTATTCTACCTCTCTCCAGAGAAGACACCACCGTATCTATCGGTGCCACTTGTATGGTTGACTTAAGCAAATAGTGGGAGCCCGCGGCTGAAACCATACTAGTAGTGCAAGTGCTAATCAGTTATCACTCATGTATTTGCACGATACAGCTCTTGGGTGGCTTTACTTTAGAATAAAAGCATAATCAATGGCTGGCAGAAGGTATATAACACACTGCACTGAATGTATGGAGAATTCAGCCTTTTATGGGCAAAACCAGAGGAAGTGATTGACCTAAATACTAATGTGACCAATCACATGTACAAGAAGTAATTCTAGCATATGATATCATGTGGACAAATATAGCAACAAATAACAGTAAGGTACATAAGATTAAATGAAAGAGGCGCCTAGTGGAAAGTTGGCGGAGTTAATACAGCGTCTACAAATATCACTGGCTTGCAGCCTCTAGGGCTTCCATAGGCCTGAATTCAGAGGTCTTGAGGTTAGATAGTTGGCATCTCCTCATCTGTGTTTCGTCAGGTGGCTAAGGCTAGTCTTTAGGTCATTGGCTATAATAACCTTGTCTTTAAATGTTTGATCCTGGGTCAGCTATCCCGAACTGGTATCAAATCCGGAACGGTAGTAATAACGGAGCAGATCTCTGTCATGGAGTCTAAGGAGGAGAAGACTTTCCTGGCTCCAGGTACTTGAAGTATGCCCCGGTTACCATGCGAACCTGTGAAGTACTTTTTTGTGTGCACTAGTTGTTTAGAATGAGTGTAATTTCATGGTGTTGAATGTCGATTTGGACAATGGTTTGTATGTTACTTGTATTTGTTGGAGGTTTTGGAGGCTCTCCTGGTGCCTGAGGTGCCTTTTTGTGTGCACCAGGTGTTTGTAATTATTTGTGTTGGGTGAGGTACCTGTTTGTGTGCACCAGGTGTTATAAGTTTTTGTGTTGTATTAGTTGGGCAGGGGGCTTAGATTGTGATTTTTAATGTCGTTAGATCATGAGGCTGCCTAGTTTATAAACGTGTAGGTTTATACTGAGTTTTGTATTGTGATTTTGATTGTTGGATTAACGTTGTATAGTTATAGGTACAGTTTTATTACAAGAAAATTTAACCTGTTTTCTTCATACATAATTGTGTTCATAGACACAAGTTTGTACGACGACGATGATGATGACGATGATGATGATGATGATGATGATGATGTTAGATTGGGGGGTTTGAGAATTGTATAGGTTCCAAGTGTACTTAAAGTATGCGCCAGTTACAATGTGAACCTGTGCAGCACCTTTTTATGTGTACCAGTTGTTTAGAATGTATGGAATTTATGGTGTAAAATGTAGATTGGGATGATGGTTTGTATTTTATGTGCTGCGTTGGAGGTTTTCCTGGTCCATTGGGTAACAGAGATGCCTTTTTGTGTGCACCAGGTGCTTAGAATGTATGCAATTTTATATTGTGGAATTTAGATTTAGACATTGGGTATGTAATGGTATTTGTGTTGGAGGCTCTCCTGGTCCTGTTTATTGGCTGCATTTTTGTGCGCACCAGATGTTTAGAAGGTTTTTGTTGTCTGAGGTACCTTTTTGT
Source organism: Cryptosula pallasiana (assembly GCA_945261195.1). Lineage (NCBI taxonomy): Eukaryota > Metazoa > Bryozoa > Gymnolaemata > Cheilostomatida > Cryptosulidae > Cryptosula > Cryptosula pallasiana. The sequence goes on along the minus strand of OX183133.1, from coordinate 19,973,689 downwards.
GTGCGCCAGGTGTTTCAACTTTTGGTGTTGTATTTTTATAGTTATTGGTATAGTTTTATTACAAGAAAATTTAAACTGTTTCCATACATAATCATGTTCATAAATACGATGAAGATGATCTTTCAGCAACAACTATTGGAGCTGTAGGAGTTGTGAGTTGATAAGGAGATTTCTGAGATATTCATTTTGATAACTATTCTAAAAAAAATAAATAACGAAAATTTACTTGTTTTTTGTTCAGTTATAAGTAGTTGAAATCTAGTTGTTGCAAATGAGAGAGAGTAAAATAATTATTTATTAATGCTTACCTTGTGATTTCCAAGAATCATGGTTCCTGCTATAATAGTGTGAGGGACGCCAGTACAATCTCATATTTTATTATTATTTTCTACTTAGTAAGATACGTTCTCGCAATTACCGACTGAGCTTGTGTCTCATTGTTCTATTTCCTTTGTCTAAGAGTTAAGCTTTTATCTCCGAAATAACTCACTGTGTACATTTATGTCTACTCGCTACACGCTGTCTATGTCTATGCAAGGGTCTATTGTTTACATGTGCCTACGATACTATTTACTGCGTTCTACCTTGTACCAAATAATTATTTACTACAGTTTATTATATTTTTCCACGTTTTTTAATTATTACAAAGTGGGTGTGGATGTAAGGGCAAGGCGTGGCTTGCACCAATATTTTACTCAGGCGTGGTTAGTAATGTTTACCCGCCTTCCCTGTATTTAAATGGATGTTAATGCAATAAAAATCAGAGTTAGCCTGACTCTCAGAAGAATCTCTCTCTCTTGAAGCAAGCACTACTAGGAGCAACAAAACTACAAGCGCTGACCTGGTCGACTGTTAGCAAGCACGAAGCTAAGTGGAAAGTGAGAACGGTTCGCCCTATCACTGTGTATACCCTCACCTGAGGTGAGGATTACAACGCAACGCTTAGTGCCCTAATAGTTCGACATATCAAATTCGGATTCGGGGAATCCAACAAGCTAGTCAAACAATAATTGCAGGAAGTTATTGTCGATCTCGACTGAGTCCAGATTCGGCTACAAAACTTCAGCATAATTATTGTCAGAGCACAGTTCGAAACAAACTATAAAATAGACAAGTAATTCCTGAGGAATTAATGTCAGAGCACAGTTCGAAACAAACTATAAACTAGACAATAATTTACAATTATTGTCGGGCCTTGTAAGGGTTCGGACACAGCAAATAATCACCAGATAATTATTGCACTCACTCCACACCAGATTCGGCCGCACGCAAAACTGCACCAACCAATGTACGCACTGTGAACAATAATAGGCACATTATTGAGCGCTGACTTAGGGTCGAACGGAGCATATCGGGAGAGTGTACAGGTGGCTACCACCCAGACACGAAATCCTGTACAATAGATGTTGTTCTATTAATGATCTGCAACTACTTCGATATGATCATGTCTAGAGTCTTTAAAATCTTTACTACCACTGTCTTTTGGTCCAAATGAAAGTTCGAAAGAGGCATCATGTCTACAAAGTACAAAAGTCGATTGCTGCAGACATTTTTCAATGGAAAAAAAAATTTTTCACAGGAAAAACAACAACTGGATCTTCAATAAAGGATAAGCTCCAATACAAAGTCATGATAGAAGATTTTTCTGTTGGCCATAAAATCATGTTATTTTCGCGTGAAGAATGATGCTTTTTTGCACGAAAGAAGATTTTTTGCTCCCAAAAAATTATGTTTCTTCCACGCAGAAAAAAGCATATTTTTTTGCACAAAAACGATGAATTTTTTTGCGTGAAAGAAGATGTTTATTTGCCCAAAAAAATTTTGTTGTTTTTGTGCAAAAAATGATGATTTTTTTGCGCAAGAGATGATGTTTTTTTGCTTAAAAAAATTATGTTTCTTTCGCCCAAAAAATGAGGATTTTTTCACTCGAGAAAAGATGTTTTTTTTTGCCCAAAAAGTTGTGTTTCTTTCGCGCGAAAAAAGATTATTTTTTTGCCCAAAAAAATTAAGTTTTTTGCACAATAACTGTATATATTATAACGGATTCTCACGCGAGTCTTTCTATTGGCTTCAACTCATGTCAATTGGCGCAACTTTAGCTATACAAGAACCATCGCTTTTACACAGAAAGCATCCATTTCAACAACAGTGACTGAATCAACAGCATCTACTTCACCATCTACTACAACTACTAGAAGGATTTTCTGTATTAAGGTAAGAAACTCAACTCAACTCACTGCTCTATGGAGTGTGTATCTTTAAATTAATTACAAAAATATAGTGATCGATGACTCACATTTGTATTTTTTCTTTCCAGAAAAAATAGCCAAGACAATAAAAGTCCATCAATGGATGAAGAACCAGAATCCCAGCAAGGTTTTGCTCCACCATCATCTCCCATCTATCCCATCAAGAAATAATAGTCAAGACGCTGAAAGTCAATTGATGATTGACCGATGATTTTTGTGATGATTCGACGTACACCATAACCTACTAATTTCCAAAAGACTCCCCTCATAACTATTCCAAACTTCAATCAAGCTTCTGATACAATAGATGTTACGCAACATGACTTTCTTTCCTATTTTGATGATACCGAAACAGTATAGCCAACCAGTTTTCAAAAGACTCCACTCTCACATATTCCAACTTTCATTCAAGCTTTTGATACATTAGATGTTACTCAACATGGTTTTCTATCCTACTTTGATGATACCGAAACAATGAAGAGTCAAACTGCGAAAGAAGAGTTGTGATGGATTTTGAAGACGAAACACTTCTCCGAAACACCAATAATCCCTTTTAGGATGTCAACATCAACAACCTGAGCGCCTTCATCCACAAGAAGGCCCCTCTGCTGAATACTGTGACCCCACACCATAGAAATAGCGTTAAAAAACACCATAATTTTAAGATCTACCAATAACTATGATGGTGTTCAGCATGAATTTTGTGATGATATGATGTACACCAAAACCTTCCAACTTCCAAAAGACTCCGCTGACACCTATTCCGTCCTTCATTCAAGTCTCTGATACAATAGATGTTACACAACATGACTTTCTCTCCTACTTTGATGATACCGAAATAGCATAACGTACCAATTTCCAAAAAACTCCACTCACGTTTATTCCGGCCTTCATTCAAGCCTTTGATTCAATAGATGTTCCACACCATGACTTTCTCTCCTACTTTGATGATACCAAAACAATGAATACTCAAACTGCTGGGACTTTGAGGACAGTACACTTCTATGACACACCAAGACTCCGTTTCAGGACATTAACATCAACAACCTGAGCGCTTTCATCCACAAGAGCACCTCTCTGTAAAATAGTGTAACACCACAGCCGCGAAGTAGCGTTAAAAAATGGCAACAATTCAAGATCTACCACAGCTATGATGGTGTTCGCCGATGAACTTTTTGATGATCCTATGTGCAGCATAACCTACCAATTTCCAAAAAACTCTACTCATAACTATTTTGACCTTCATTCAAGTGTCGGATACGATAGATGTTACACAACATGACTTTCACTTCTATTTTGATGATATCGAAACAGCATAACCTACCGATTTCCTAAAGACACCACTCACACCTATTCCGACCTTCATTCAAGTGTCTGATACGATAGATGTTACACAACATAACTTTCTCTCCTACTTTGATGATACCAAAACAATAAATACTCAAACTGGATTTTGAAGACAACACACTTCTCCGACACACCAAGAAGCCTTTTTAGGACGTCAACATCAACAACCTGAATGCCTTCATCCACAAGAGCGCCTCTCCGCTAAATACTATGACCCCCACACCAGTGAAACAGCGTTAACAAAACAGCATCAATTCAAGATCTACCAACAGCTATCATGGTACTTACCGATGAATTTTGCAATGATCCGATTTACGCCATAACCTAAAAATTTCCAAAAGATTCTACTCACACCTATTCTGACCTTCAATCATTTCTCTTATACGATAGATGTTACACAACATGACTTTCTCTACTACTTTGATGATTCCGAAACAGCATTCAGCACACATTATCAACAATGCTCAGAACCAAACTATAAAAAAAAGACCTGTGACCAAATGGATGCTTACTTTGAAGTCATCCCTTTTGATAATCTCCCGGACATTCAGCAGAGTCTGGTTTGAAAGAACTTGAAGATTAGAAAGCGGATGTCACCCCTGCCTATTCCTCACACAACCACCTACAGACTCACTCACTGTTGTTGACTGACTTGGTTGTAAAAGAGGGCAGAGCTTTGAAGTTTTCTCTATTTGTTGATGTTGGTGACAAGGATGACAAAAGCATTGATAAACAAGTTCGAATCCAAGTAATTGCAGATGACTAAAGGAACAACATCTACTGCAGTAGCAACTAAAGCTCTTGAAAACACCAACGTGAGCTTTAATGAATTATTCTCATTTTAATTTATGTAAATAAAGTCAATAATAATGAATGATTCAATTGTAACAATCATCTTTTTGTATTTCGTAGGCATGATGCTCACTTTGTTGTTTTTTGCGCAAAGGAATGTAATTTTTTTGTTCGAAAGATGGTGTTTTGCTTCCCTCAAAAAGTTGAGTTTTTTCCCGAAAGTCGTTTAAAATATATATGACTTGTTGCTCGAAAAAATAGTTTTTTGGAACGGAAAAATGGCGAGATTTTGCGCAAAATTGTGTATTTTTCTGTAGTTTTTTTTCTCATGAAAAATTCTTGTTTTTTGAACAAAAAATGTTTTTTTTGCAAAAACAGTGGAGTTTTCTCTCACAAAATCTTGTTTTTTTCCCCGAAACTCTTTTACAACATGTACGATTTTTTTGCAAGAAAAATTGTGCTTTTTTTGCGCAGAAAATCTACATCTTTTTACGTGAAAAATCATGTTTGTTCGAGCGAAGAGTGTAGGTTTTTTGTCGTTTGTTCTCAGCAAAACTTTTTTTTTTTTTTTCATAAAAAAAGATTTTAGAGCAAAAAGTGGAGTTTTTTGTCACAAAATATTTTGCTATTCCCAAAACTCCTTTATAACATATATGATTTTTCGCGTAAAAAATTCTCTCTTTTTCACGCAGAAACGTAACAATTTTTGTGCAGATAGTGTAGTTTTTCCTCAGAAAAAAATTGTTGTTTTTCTCGTGAAAAAACGTCTTTTTTCATGCGAGAAAATGTCCGTAACAATTGACTTTTGTATTTTATAGACATGTTGCCTCTTTCAAAATCTCATTCGGATCAATCACGGTGGTAGTAAAGATTTTGAAGATTTTGGACAATATCACATTGAAGTAATTGCAGATGACTAAGGGAACAACATCTATTACAGCAGGAACTAGGACTCTTGAAAATCATAAGGTAAGCATTATTAAATAATTATTTTACTCTCTCTCTCTCATTTGCAACAACTAAGTTTCAACTATTTATAACTGAACAAAAGATAAGTAATTTTTTGTTATTTATCTTTTTTAGAATGGTTCTCAAAATGAATAACTCAGAAATCTCCTTCTCAACTCACAACTCCTACAGCTGCAATAGTTGTTGCTGAAAAATCATCTTCATGGTATCTATGAACACAATTATATATGGAAACAGCTTAAAATTTCTTGTAATAAAACTATTCCATGAACTTCAAAAAATACAACACTAAAGATTAAAAAAACTGGTGCACACAAAGAGGTACCTCAGACAACAACAAACTTCTAAACATCTGGTGCACAAAAAAAGACAACCAATAATTAGGACCGGGAGAACCTCAAACAAAAATACCATTACATACCAATGTCTTAATCTACATTCCACAATATAAAATTCCACACATTCTAAACACCTGGTGCAACAAAAAGGTACCACATACAACAAAAGTAATTCTTAACACCTGGGGCACACAAAAAGGCACCAGGTGCACCCAATGGACCAGGAGAACTTCCAACACAGCACATGAGATACAAACTATTGTCTCAATCTACATTGTACACCATAAATTCCATACATTATAAACAAACGGTTCACACAAAAAGGTACCTAAGAGGTTTTCAAGGTAACTGGGGCAAACTTTAAGTACACCTGGAACCTATACAGTTCTCAAACCCGCCAATCTAACATCATCATCATCATCATCATCACCACCATCACCACCATTGCCATAATCGCCACCATCGTCACCATCGTCACCATCGTCGCCATCGTCGCCATCGTCGCCATCGCCGCCATCGCCGCCATCGTCACATTCGTCGCCGCCGTCGTTGCGATCATCATTGTACAAACCAGTGTCTAAATACGTATCTATGAACACGACCATGTATGAAAAAAACAGCCCAAACTTTCTTGTAATAAAACTATACCAATAACTATACAACGTTAATCCAACAATCAAACTCACAATACAAAACTCAGTATAAACCTACACGCTTATAAACCAGTCAACCTCATAATCTAACAACATAAACAATCACAATATAAACCCCCTGCCCAACTAATACAACACAAAAAGTTAAAACACTTGGTGCACACAAAAAGGCACCTCAGGCACCAGTAGAACCTACAACCTCCAACAAATACAATTAACATACAAACCATTGTCCAAATCGACATTCAACACCACGAAATTACATTCATTCTAAACAACTGGTGCACACAAAAAGGTACCTCACAGGTTTGCATGGTAACCGGGGCATACTTCAAGTACCTGGAACCAGGAGAACCTTCTCCTCCTTAAACTCCATGGCAGAGATCTGCTCCCTTATCACTACTTGTATCCATATTTCCTGGATCTGCATAAATCATAAGGGACTCTGCCTTGCTATGAACTGCTAGTGCTATTACTTCCTGATGAAGTTGGTGAGTGTTTTTGCTATGAAGTACATATATATGTGGAGAAGAGACACCTTTTTAAGACTCAGGAAAGTTTGTTACAATTGTCAACTGCTGATAAACGCTAAAAGGATCCAGAGAAAACCGCTCTTTAAAGTTGTTGAGAGGTCGTAGTTGTTTTCTGTTCAATTTATTGGTGCAACTACTAAAAGTTGAAAAATTGTGGATGGTTTGGTTAACCTGAAAATAAGGAGTACAAATTATTTGGAAAAATATTTAAGGGGAATGCTTGAGGAGAGTTGGTCACCCTCCAGGATCAATTTGTCTAAATTAAGTACTTGTTACAGATATAAACCACAGAAAAATTGTCATCAGCACTGGAGGCCCCAGCCCTGGAGTGGAATTTCTAATCGACTCGGTGTCGATAGTTGAATTGGGAAAAGTGCAACCAGAACCTTCTGACCAAATTCTGAGAAATGCTGGATTTGAGAATCCAATAGGAGGCAGTGGCTGGTACTGCAATCGTTTTTGTCATGACACTCTTGTAAATGATGCTCACACTGGCAACAATTCCTACAAAACTTACGGAAGGTTAGTAGTATAAAGTAATAATGAAAGTAGGAAAGTTCTGACTCTGTTCAGAAACTTATTTGTTTCTAGCTACAATAAGTTAAACTGCTACAGAAAGGACCAAATACTGGTCTGATGCCAACTTTGCTTATCGATTTATCTGTCCAAAACACAAAATGTTGACAGATCCTGCACCATTGAAGTATCTTTGAATTTGGAGTATGTTGTGTAAAAAAAAGGGACATTGAATAACAACATTGCTACTGCAGATTTGTGAAGTTATTTTTACAATTGGTACTTGATATTGCAAAAGTTTTGCTTAGCCATCACCGGCACTACTTTAT